>CM063171.1:200216420-200616726 GCA_031835075.1 Saguinus oedipus
GACACATTGGTAAGGAGTCTATTTCATATGGCCTCTCATTCAAAGCTTCAGTGCATAATATACAGCTTTAAAGTAATCCGCGCCAATTTAAAGGTATTTACAAATTATGCAACTCCATAAATGTTACACTCCTACGTGATAGTCAGGAGACTATTTGACATGGACACTCATAAAAAACCTATTCAAAAACTGCACATATGGGGAATAATCATTAGTCTATTGCATATGATGATTTGTTTGGAGAGACAAAGAATAGAGCACACCTGTGGAGTCAAATGGGGTCTATTTCATGAGGCCACTCTTTCAGTTTTACACGAAAGAATATGTATATTTGATAATTCACAAATCTCTTCCAAATAGCCACTCGTGAAAAGAGTGGCTTCTTCAAATGGTTACTTCAAATGGCTACACATTCTGAGTCTCTGTAAGTAATGAACACCTGGGCAATACACAAGAGTCTCTATTTTATGCCCATGTAGTCAGAGTCTCATTCAATAATACACACCTGGGGAAGAGTTAAGAGTCTACTTTATGTAGATATTCATCTAGAGCTTCAGTGAATAATGCACACCAGTGTAATAGTCGAGTATTTTTTATATGGCCCCTCATTATGTTCCTCCCTGAATGATACACACCTGGGGAATTCTCAGAATTCTATTTTATATTGAAACTCATTTAGAACCTTTTTGAATAATTCACAATGGAGCAATAGTCAGGTATCTATTTATATGGTGTGTCACTCAAACTTTCAGTGAATAATGAACTGCTATGGAGTAATCAGTTTGCTGTTTAAGATAGCCACGCAATAAGTGCCTTCCTGAATGATAAACACCTGGGTAGCAGTCAGGAGTCTATTTATATCAACTTTAATCCGGGATATTGCTGAGAAATACACACATGGGAGAGTGTCTGGAGTCTATTTGTCAGGGACCCTCATACAAAACCTGTTTGAATAAAGCACACATGGAGATTAATTAGGAGTCTATTTCTTATGGCTACTCATTGAGACAAATAGTAAATAAGGCACATGTGGAGTAATTAGAAGTCTGTTTTCTATGGACCCTCTTTCACAGCATGACTGAATATGACACAGTGTTAATATCGTCTGAAGACTGTTTATTATAGGCACTCATTCAGAGATTCACTTAATAATGCACACCTGTGGAGTACTCAGAAATCTTTTTCGAATGGCCACACATTGAGAGCCTCACAAAATGTACACACCTGGGGAAATACTCAGGATTTGCTTTTCTCCCAACATTCAGAGTCTCACTAAATAATGCACACCTGTGGAAGAGTCAGGAGACATTTTCATGTGGCTGCTCATGAATGTCATTGAAGAATGTGCTGTAATCAGGGGTCTATTTCCTGTAGACACATATTCAGAGCCTCAGGGAATAAGAGAAAACCTTGCTATAGTAAGGAATCTAATTTATACGGCCACGTGTTCTGAGCCTCACAGAATAATACACACCGGGAAAATAATTAAGAGTTCATTTTCGATAAACATTCATTTAGAGCCTCAATGAATAATGCACACCTGTGGAGTAGCCAAAAGTTTATTTCAACTGAAAACACATTCATAGCCTCAGTGGATGATGGACGTGTGGCTTGGTCATGATTCCATTTTATATGGACACTTACTTGTAACCTCTGTGAATAATGTTGAAATGTAATGTACACAGGTCAATATTTCATATAGACACTCGTTCAGAGATTTTTTGAATAGTACAATTATTTTAGACTGACAACATCCTGTTTCATATGGTCACACAAAATGAGCCTCACTAAATAATACACACCTGAGGAAGTGTTAGGAGTCTACTTTATGTAGCCTCTCATTTACAACCTCAAGGATTAATGCACACTTGTGGAATAAACACTAGTCCATTTTAAATGTAAGCAAAATTAAACCCTGAGTGAGTAATACACAACTTTGGAATAGTAACTTTTCTATTTCATATGCCCAAATATTCAGAATCAGAGTTAATAATACACAACTGTGGACTAGTCAGGAAACAATTTCACATGGCCAGAGGTTCAGAGCCTCAGTGAATAGTATGTACCTGGAGAATACTCAGGACGCTATTTCATATGTCATTTATTTCTGAGCTTCATTGAATAAGGAACACCTGTATTTTACTCAAAATTCTATTTTATATAGCCATATGTTCAAAGCCAAACTGATTGGCATACACCATGTGATAAGTCAAGATCCTATGTCATATAGCCACCAATTTAGAGCTGAATGTAAGAACGCATGCCTGGGGAATATTCAGGAGTCTCTATTTTGTGGCCACTGATTCAGAGCCTCACAGAGTAATAGAGAGCTATGGAAAAGTCAACAGTGTATTTCACATGGCCACTTGTTCAGTACCTCAGTGAAGAATCATATATATATGGAAAATACTCAGGATTCTATTATTTATATCCACTTCTTCAGAGACTCACTGAATAATGCAAACACGGGGAATAGTTTGGATACTATTTGATGATACCATTCACCCAGTGACTCAGTGGAAGAAGCACAGCTGAGAAATAGTCAAAAGAGTAGAGGAAGCAGTCTATTTTACTTGGTTACTCATTCAGAAACTCACTGAAGAATATACACATTGGGAATAGTCAGAGTACAGGTCATGTGGCCACTCAATCACAGCATTAAGGAATAATGCACAGTGGCGCACTAGTAAGGAGTCTATTTCATATGGCCTCTCATTCAGAGCTTCAGTGCATAATAAACAGCTGTAAAGTAGTCAGCGCCCTTTTTCAGGTATCCCCAAATTATGCAACTCCATAAATAATACACTCATATGTGATAGTCAGGAGACTATTTGATATGGACACTCATAAAGAGCCTCTTCAAAAACTGCACATATGGGGAATAATCATTAGTCTATTTCATATGATGATTTGTTTGGAGAGACAAAGAATAGTGCAAACTTCTCGAGTCAATTGGGGTCTATTTCATAAGGACACTCTTTCAGATTTACAGGAAAAATTATGTATATTTGATAATTCACGAATCTCTTCCACATGGCCACTCGTGAAAAGACTCTGTAAATAATACTCCCATCAGAAATAGTCAAGGGTCTACTTTAAATGGCTACTCATTCCGAGTCTTTGTAAATAATGAACATCTGGGCAATACACAAGAGTCTCTATTTTATGGAGACTTAGTCAGAGCCACATTCAATAATACAAACCTGGGAAAGAATTAAGAGTCTACTTTATGTGGACACTCATCAATAACTTCAGTGAATAATGCACACCAGTGTAATCGTCGAGAATTTTTTAGATGGCCCCTCATTCTGTTCCTTCCTGAATGCTAGCAACCTGGAGACATTTTCATGTGGCTGCTCATTCGAAATGTCATTGAATAATGTGCTGTAGTCAGGGGTCTATTTCATGGAGACACATATTCAAAGCCTCAGTGAATAAGACAAAACCTTGCTATAGTAAGGAATCTAATTAATATGACCACGTTTTCTGAGCCTCACTGAATAATACACTCTTAGAAAATAATTAAGAGTTTATTTTCTTTTTTTTCTTTAACTTTTATTGCAATATAGGTGTTGGGGTACGTATGCAGAACGTGCAAGGTAGTTGCATAGGTACATACATGGCAGTGTGTTTTTCTGCCTTTCTCCGCTTCACACACACTTCGCATTTATCCCCAGGCTATCCCTCCCCAGCCCCCCACCACTGTCCTTTCCCCATTCACCCCAATAGACCACAGTGCGTAGTAGACCCACTCCCAGTGTCCATGTGTTCTCATTTTTATCACCCGCATATGCGTGAAAATATGCCGTATTTGTTTTTCTGTTCTTGTGTCAGTTTGCTGAGAATGAGGTTCTGCAGATTCATCCTTACAAAGGACACAAACTCATCATTTGTGACTGCTGGATCATATTCCATACTGTATTTGTGCCACATTTTCCCAGTCCAGTCTAACATCGATGGGCATTTGGGTTGGTTCGAGGTCTTTGCCATTGTAAACGGTGCTGCAATGAACATTCGTGTGCATGTGTCTTTATAGTAGAACTATTTATAGTCCTTTGGATATATACCCAGTAATGGGATTGCTGGGTCAACTGCAATTTCTATTTCTAGGTTTTTGAGGAATCGCTACACTGTCTTCCAAAATTTTTGAACTAAGTTACACTCCCACCAACAGTGTAAGAGTGTTCCTCTTTCTCCACATCCTCTCCAGCATCTGTTGTCTCCAGTTTGGTTAATGATCGTCATTCTAAATGGCGTGAGATGGTATCTCAATGTGGTTTTGATTTGGATCTCTCCAATGACCAGTGATGATGAGCATTTTTTCATGTGTTTGTTGGCCTCATGTATGTCTTCTTTTGTAAAGTGTCTGTTCATATCGTTTGCCCATTTTTCAATGGGCTTGTTTGTTTTTTCCTGTAAATCTGTTTGAGTTCTTTGTAAATTCTGGATATCAGCCCTTTGTCAGATGGGTAAACGGCAAAGATTGTTTCCCATTCTGATGGTTGCCGATTCACTCTAGTGACTGTTTCTTTTGCCGTGCAGAAGCTGTGGAGTTTTGTTAGGTCCCATTTGTCTATTTTGGCTTTTGTTGCCAAAGCTTTTGGTGTTTTGTTCATAAATTCCTTGCCTACTCCTATGTCCTGAATGGTTTTGCCTAGATTTTCTTCTAGGGTTTTTATGGTGTCAGGTCTTATGTTTAAGTCTTTAATCCATATGGAGTTAATTTTAGTGTAAGGTATCAGGAAGGGGTCCAATTTCTGTTTTCTGCACATGGCTAGCCAGTTTTCCCAACACTATTTATTAAATAGGAAATCATATCCTCATTGCTTGTTTTTGTCAGGTTTATCAAATATTATAAGGTTTTAGATATGTTGTGTTGCCTCCGATGCTTCTGTTCTGTTCCATTGGTCTATATCTCTGTTTTGGTACCAGTACCATGCTGTTTTGATTACTGTAGCCTTGTAGTAGAGTTTGAAGTCTGGTAGTGTGATACCTCCCGCTGTGTTCTTTTTGCTTAGAATTGACTTGGCTATGCGGGCTCTTTTTTGGTTCCATATAAAATTCATGGTCGATTTTTACAGTTCTGTGAAGAAATTCAATGGTAGTTTGATGGGGATAGCATTGATTGTGTAAATTACTTTGGGCAGTATAGCCATTTTCACGATATTGATTCTTTCTAACCACAAATATGGAATGTTTCTCCATCTGTTTGTGTCCTCTCTTATTTCGTTGAGCAGTGGTTTGTAGTTTTCCTTAAAGAGGTCCCTTACATTCCTTGTGAGCTGTATTCCTAGGTATTTTATTTTCTTTGAAGCAATTGTGAATGGCAGTTCGTTCTTGATTTGGTTCTCTTTAAGTCTGTTATTGGTGTATAGGAATGCTTGTAATTTTTGCACATTGATTTTATATCCTGAGACTTTGCTGAAGTTGCTTATCTGTTGCAGGAGCTTTTGGGCTGCGGTGCTGGTGTCTTCTAGGTATACTATTATATCGTCTGCAAATAGAGACAATTTGGCTTCCACCTTTCCTATTTGAATACCCTTTATTTCTTTTTCCTGCCTGACTGCTCCGGCAAGAACTTCCACTACTATGTTGAATAGGAGTGGTGAGAGAGGGCATCCTTGTCTAGTGCCGGATTTCAAAGGGAATGCTTCCAGTTTTGCCCATTCAGTATGATATTGGCTGTTGGTTTGTCATTAATAGCTTTTATTACTTTAAGATATGTTTCATCAATACCAAGTTTATTGAGGGTTTTTAGCATAAAGGGCTGTGGAATTTTGTCAAATGCCTTCTCTGCATCAATTGAGATAATCATGTGGCTTTTGTTTTTGCTTCTGTTTATGTGGTGAATTACATTTATAGATTTGCATATGTTGAACCAGCCTTGCATCGCCAGGATGAATCCTAGTTGATCATGATGGATAGGTTTTTTACTGTGCTGTTGCAATCGGTTTGCCAGTATTTTATTGAAGATTTTTGCATCTATGTTCATCATGGATATTGGCCTGAAGTTTTCTTTTCTTGTTGAGTCTCTGCCAGGTTTTGGTATCAGGAAGATGTTGGTCTTGTAAAATGATTTGGGAAGAGTCCCCTCTTTCTGAATTATTTGGAATCGTTTCAGAAGCAATAGTACCAGCTCCTCTTAGTGTGTCTGGTAGAATTCGGCTGTAAACCCATCTGGACCTGGGCTTTTTTATGTGATAGGCTCATAATTGCTGCCTCAACTTCAGACTTTGTTATTGGTCTATTCATAGTTTTGGCTTCCTTCTGTTTAGGCTTGGGAGAACACAGTGGTCCAGGAATTTATCCATTTATTCCTGATTTACTAGTTTATGTGCATAGAGTTGTTTGTAGTATTCTCTGATGATGGTTTGAATTTCTGTGGAATCTGTGGTGATTTCCCCTTTATCGTTTTTTATTGCATATAGTTGGTTGTTCTCTCTTTTCTTTTTAATCAGTCTGGCCAGTGTTGTGTCTATTTTGTTGATCTTTTCGAAAAAAGCAGCTCTTGGATTTATTGAATTTTTGCAGGGTTTTTCGTGTCTCTATCTCCTTCAGTTCTGCTCTGATCTTAGTTATTTCTTGTCTTAGGCTAGGTTTTGAGATTTTTGATCTTGGTCCTCTAGCTCTTTCAAGTTTGACGTTAGGGTGTCCATTTTGAATCTCTCCACTCTTCTTTTGTGGGCACTTATTTCTATATATTTTCCTCTACAGACTGCTTTAAATGTGTCCCAAAGATTCTGGTACGTTGTGTCTTCGTTCTCATTGGTTTCGAAGAACTTCTTTATTTCTGCATTCATTTCAGTGTTTATCCAATCAACATTCAAGAGCGAGTTGTTCAGTTTCCATGAAGCTGTGCGGTTCTGAGTTATTTTCTAAATTCTGAGTTTCAACTTGATTGCACTATAGTCAGAAAGACTGTTTGTTATGATTTCCTTTTTTTTTGGCATTTTCTGAGGAGTGCTTTACTTCCAATTATGTTGTCAATTTTGGAGTAGGTGTAATGTGGTGCTGAGAAGAATGTATATTTTGTGGATTTGGGGTGAAAAGTTCTGTAAATGTCTATCAGGTTTGCCTGTTCCAGGTCTGAGTTCAGTCCTGGATATCCTTGTTAATTTCTGTCTGTTTGATCTGTCTGATATGGAAAGTGGAGTGTTAAAGTCTCCCAGTATTATTGTGTAGTAGTCTAAGTCTCTTTGTAAGTCGTTAAGAACTTGCCTTATATATCTGGATGCTCCTGCATTGGGTCCATATATATTTAGAATCCTTATCTCTTCTTGTTGTATCGATTCTTTTACCATTATGTAATGACCTTCTTTGTCCTTTTTGATCTTTGTTGCTTTAAAGTCTATTTTATCAGAGACAAGAATTGCAACTCCTGCTTTTATTTGCTCTCCATTTGCTTGGTAAGTCTTCCTCCATCCCTTTATTTTGAGCTTTTGTGTATCCTTGCATGTGAGGTGAGTATTTTGGATACAGCACACCTATGGGTTTTGGCTTTTTATCCAATTTGCCAGTCTGTGTCTTTTGATTGGTGCATTTAGCCCATTTACATTTAGGGTTAATATAGTTATGTGTGAATTTGATACCGCCATTTTGATGCTAGTTGGCTGTCTTGCCCATTGGTTTCATGTAGATTTTTCATTTTGTTGATGCTCTTTAGCATTTGTTATGCTTATAGGATGGCTGGTACTGGTTGTTTCTTTCTATGTGTAGTGCCTCTTTCAGGATCTCTTGTAAAGCAGGCCTAGTGGTGACAAAATCTCTGAGTACTTGCTTGTTCATGAAGGATTTTCTTTTTCCTTCACTTATGAATCTCAGTTTGGCTGGATATAAAATTCTGGGTTGAAAATTCTTTTCTTTAAAGATGTTGAATATTGGCCCCCACTCTCTTCTGTCTTATAGAGTCTCTGCTGAGTAATCTGCTGTTAGTCTGCTGGGCTTCCCTTTGTGGGTGACCCGACCTTTTTCTCTGGCTGCCCTTAGCATTTTCTCCTTCATTTCAACCCTGTTGAATCTGCCAATTATTTGTTTTGGGGTTTCTCTTCTTGTGGAGTATCTTTGTGGTGTTCTCTGTATTTCCTGGAGTTGAGTATTGACCTGTCTTGCTAGCTTGGGGAAATTTTCCTGGATAATATCTTGAAGAGTGTTTTCCAGCTTGGATTGATTCTATTCATCACATTCTGGTACACTTATCAAACGCAGGTTGGATCTCTTCAAATAGTCCCACATTTCTTGGAGATTTTGTTCATTCCTTTTTGTGCTTTTTTCTTTGATCTTGGTTTCTCGTTTTATTTCATTGAGTTGATCTTCGACTTCTGATATTCTTTTTTCTGCTTGGTCAGTTTGGCTGTGGAAACTTGTGCATGCTTCGTGATGTTCTCGTGTTGTGTTTTTCAGCTCCTTCAATTCATTCATATTCCTGTCTAAGTTGTCCATTCTTGTTATCATTTCCTCGAATCTTTTTTCAATCTTTTTTCAAGGTTCTTAGTTTATTTGCACTGATTTAGAACATGTTCTTATAGCTCACTGAAATTTTTCATTATCCACTTTTTGAAGACTTATTCCGTCATTTTGTCACACTCATTCTCTGTCCAGCTTTGTTCACTTGCTGATGAGGAGTTTTGGTCCTTTGTAGGGGGTGTAGTGTTTTGGTTTTGGGTGTTTTCCTCCTTTTTTCGCTGATTTCTTCCCATCTTTATGGATTTATCCACCTGTCATCTTTGTAGTTGCTGATTTTTCAATTGGGTCTCTGTGTGGACACCCAGATTGTTGATGATGAGGTATTTCTGTTACTTAGTTTTTCTTCTAATGGTCTAGCCTTTCTGCTGTACGAGTGCTGAGGTCAACTCCAGGCCCTGCTTGTCAGGGGAACAGCTGTAGAAGCTGCGGAACTGTGAGGGATGCTACCAGTTTCTTCTTCTGCCATCTATGTTTCAGATTGATGCCCACCAAATGTCAGCCTGGTTAGTCCTTTTTTTGGGGTGACGACTCTTTGGATATACAGGGGTCAGGGAGCTGCTTGAGGAGATGGCCTGTGCTTTATAAGAGCTCAAGTGCTGAGCTGTGAGCTCCGTTGTTCATTCAGCGTTGTTGGGAGGATGTGTTTATATCTGCTGCAACAGAACTCATAAAACCCCCCTTTTTTTCCCCCTTAGATGCTCTGTCTCAGGGATTTGGGGCTTTCTATATGATTATCTGTTGCACTGTCCTGCCCAGCTAGGTGGCAATCTATTCACTAACTTCCTGCCGGGGCTCTGCCCTGCTAGCACGCATCCACCCTGTTGCTGCGGGGCTCCTTTCTGCTGTGGCTTGCTCCGCCCTGCTTTGTCTTGCTCCGTCCTGCTGGCACTGTCTCTGTTATGGCAGGTTGCCTTGGCAACAGCGGGCTGCATCAGCCCTGGGCGGTACTTCAGTAGGGGGGGATTGCATCAGTAGTGGCAGATGCCCCTCCTGCACCTGGCTGCACCGTCCTAGATGCCAGCAGCAAAACTCTCAGCTGTGAATGCCTCCAATCGCTCCCCTGCTTGTCCCCATCAGGGTGGGACCCGCTGAGCCCAATTACCCAGCTCTCTGCCTCAGAGTAAATCGTCTCTCTCTCTCTCTCTTCCTCTCCCCAAGCTGAACGGTTGACTCTCTCATTGGCGCCCCAGTAGCCTACTGACAGGGCACTGGGATCTGTGCGATCTCCCATGCCGCTGCCCACTGCACTGACTCAGATCACGTTTCCTAGTATTCTCCTGGTGTGGCTCATTGTCAAAGTCCCATTCAATCAGATGGACATGCCAATCTGCCCTTCCAAATCTCAGATTGCCGATTTAACAGGGCACCTGGACCAGAGAGTTTTGTGCCTGGTGCTGCTGCGCTATGGAACTGGCAGAAGTGGCCACGTGAGCCAGCTGAGCTAGCATCTTGTGTCTTTTCCACACCTGAGACTTTCAACATTCTGTGGGCAATAATAATCTGTCTGAGAATGCGGCTAGGACTCACCCTCTGCACCTTCACTGAGAGCTGCAATGCGGAGTCGCCTCGATGACGCCAACTTGGAAATCTCCCCCTTAAGAGTTTATTTTTGATAAACATTCATTTAGAGCCTCAATGAATAATGCACACCTGTGGAGTAGTCAAGAGTCTATTTCAACTGGAAACACATTCATGGCCTCAGTGGAAGATGGATGTGTGGATTAGTCACGATTCCATTTCATATGGTCACTTACTTGTAACCTCTGTGCATAATGAACAAATGTAAAGTACTCAGGTCACTATTTCATATAGTCACTCGTTCAGAAATTTCTTGAATATTACAATTACTTACGATTGACAACATCCTGTTTCATATGTTCACACAAGAAGAGCCCCACGGAAAAATACACACCTGAGAAAGTGTTAGGAGTCTTCTTTATACAGCCTCTCATTTACAGGCTCAGGGAATAATGCACACTTTTGGAATAGACACTAGTCTATTGTATATGTCCGCAAAATAAAACCCTGTGTGAGTAATACACAACTTGGCAATAGTAACTTGTATGTTTCATATCCCCAAATATTCAGAGTCAGAATCAATAATACACAAATGTTGACTAGTCAGAAAACAATTTTACATGACCAATGGTTCAGAGCCTCAGTGAATAGTACATACCTGCGGAATACTCAGGACGTTATTTCATATGGCATTTATTTCTGAGCTTCATTAAATAAGAAACACCTGTATTTTAGTCAAAATTCTATTTTCTCTAGACACATTTTCAAAGCCAAACTGATTGGCATACACCTTGTGATAAGTCAGGATTCTATGTCCTATAGCCACCATTTTAGAGCTGAATGTAAAAACGCACACCTGGGGAACATTCAGGAGTCTCTATTTTATGGCCACTGATTCAGAGACTCACAGAGTAATAGAGACCTATTGAAAAGTCAGCAGTGTATTTCACATGGCCACTTGTTCAGTTCCTCAGTGAAGAATCATATATATATCTGGAAAATACTCAGGATTCTATTATTTATATCCATTTCTTCAGAGACTCACTGAAAAATGCAATCATAGGGAATAGTCTGCATACTATTTGAGAAGACCGTTCACCCAGTGACTCAGTGGAAGAAGCACAGGTGAGAAATAGTCAAAAGAGTACAGGAAGCAGTCTATTTTACGTGGTTACTCATTCAGAAACTCACTGAAGAATATACACATTGGGAATAGTCAGAGTCCAGGTCATATGGCCACTCAATCACAGCATTAAGGAATAATGCACAGTGGCGCACTAGTAAAAAGACTATTTCCTATGGCCTCTCATTCAGAGCTTCAGTGCATAATAAACAGCTGTAAAGTATTGAGCGCCCTTTTTCAGGTATTCCCAAATTATACAACTCCGTAAATGATACACTCATATGTGATAGGAGATTATTCGATATGGACACTCATAAAGAACCTCTTCAAAAACTGCACATATGAAGAATAATCATTAGTCTATTTCATATGATGATTTGTTTGAAAAGACAAAGAATAGAGCACACCTGTGAAGTAAAATGGGGTCTATTTCATAAGGCCACTCTTTCAGTTTTACAGGAAAAAAATATGTATACTTGATAATTCACGAATCTCTTTCACATGGCCACTCGTGAAAAGACTCTGTGAATAAGACTCCCATCAGAAATAGTCAAGGGTCTACTTCAAATGGCTACACATTCTTAGTCTCTGTAAGTAATGAACACCTGGGCAATACACAAGGGTCTCTATTTTATGCCCACTTAGTCAGAGTTTCATTCAATAATACACACCAGGGGAAGAGTTAAGAGTCTATGCAGACCCTCATATATAGCTTCAGTGAATGATGCACACCAGTGTAATAGTCAAGCATTTTTATATGGCCCCTCATTCTGTTTCTCCCTGAATAATAATCACCTGGGAAATTCTCAGGATTCTATTTTATATTAAAACTCATTTAGAATCTTTTTTAATAATTCACAATGGAGCAATATGCAGGTATCTATTTATATGGCATGTCATTCAAAGTTTCAGTGAATAATGTACTTCTATGGAGTAATCAGGATGCTGTTTAAGATAGCCACGCATTAAGTGCCTTCCTGAATGATACACAACTGGGCAGTAGTCAGGAGTCTATTTCATATGAACTCTAATTTTGGGTATTGCTGAGAAATACACACATGTGAGAGTGTCTGGAGTCTATTTGGCATGGACCCTCATAGAGAACATGTTTGAATAACGCACACATGGAGAATAATGAGGAGTCTATTTCATATGGCTACTCCTTCAGACAAATAGTAAAGAAAGCACATGTGGAGTAATTAGAAGTCTGTTTTCTATGGACCCTCTTTCCCAGCCTGATTAATATTACACAGTGGTAATAACATCTTGAGTCTATTTTTTATAGGCACTCATTCAGAGAATCCCTTAATAATGCACACCTGCGGAGTACTCTGAAGTCTCTTTCCTATGACCACACATTGAGAGCCTCACTAAATGTACACACCTATGGAAATACTCAGGATTTACTTTTCTCCCATCTTTCACAGTCTCACTACATAATGCACACCTGTGGAATAGTCAAGAGACATTTTCATGTGGCTGCTCATTCGGAATATCATTGAATAATGTGCTGTATTCAGGGGTCTACTTCCTGTAGACACATATTCAGAGCCTCAGCGAATAAGACAAAACCTTGCTATAGTAAGGAATCTAATTAATATGGCTACGACTTCTGAGCCTCACTGAATAGTACACATCTGAAAAGTAAGAGTTTAATTTCAATAAAAATTCATTTAGAGCCTCAATGCACACCTGAGGAGTAGCCAAGAGTCTATTTCAACTGTAAACCCATTCATAGCCTCAGTGGATGATGGATGTGTGGATTAGTCATGATTCCATTTCATATGGCCACTTACTTGTAACCTCTGTGAATAATGAACAAATGTAAAGTACTCAGGTCACTATTTCATGTAGACACTAATTCAGAGATTTCCTGAATAGTAAAATTATTTCAGATTGACAACCTCCTGTTTCATATGGTTACACAAGAACAGCCTCACTGAGTAATATGCACATGAGGAGGTGTTATGAGTCTATTTTATATAGCCTCTCATTTACAGCCTCAGGAAATAATGCACACGTGTGGAATAGACACTAGTCTATTTTATATGTCCGCAAAATTAAACCCTGAGTGAGGAATACACAACTGTGGAATAGTAACTTGTCCATTAAAATGTCCAAATATTCAGAATCAGAGTCAATAATACACAACTGTGGACTAGTGAGAAAACAATTTCACATGGCCATGGGTTCAGAGCCTCAGTGAACAGTACGTACCTGGGGAATACTCAGGACGCTATTTCATATGGCATTTATTTCTGAGTTTCATTGAATAAGAAACACCTGTATTTTAATCAAAATTCTATTTTCTATAGCCACATGTTCAAAGCCAAACTGATTGGCATACACCATGGGATATTTCAGGATTCTATGTCGTATAGCCACCAATTTAGAGCTTAATGTAAAAACGCACGCCTGGGGAATATTCAGGACTCCCTATTTTATGGCCACTGATTCAGAGCCTCAGAGAATAAAAGAGACTTATGGAAAATTCAGTAGTTTATTTCACATGGCCACTTGTTTAGTACCTCAGTGAAGAATTATATATATCTGAAAAATACTCAGGATTCTATTATTTATATTCACTCATTCAGAGACTCACTGAATAATGCAAACATGGAGTATAGTCTGGATTCTTTTTTTTGCCATATATATTCTTTTTATTAAAATATAGAGGTGTAATAAACATTTGTGCCCTGTGATCATAATTTAATTATATTCTAAAACTAAACAAGTAGTAGGTAGAAGGAAAAGTATACCTTACCCAATATATTTTTTAAAAGTCACTATTAGGGTGGACTAAATGATGATTTGCCATTTTTTGTCACTGTACAAAAAGACTTTCCTCCAGAATAATTTCATTTTCAATTCTCCTATTGCATTCTGAGTGACTCCATTATATATTGGTTTACAGACTCTTAGAAATGTTTCTGTTACCTAGAGTAAATGTGCCCCCTTCAATAAAATGTAGTCAGCTGGTAGTTTTATAATTACTTAGGTGGCAGATTCTTCTTTTTTTTAATTTTTGTTGCATTGTAGGTTTGGGGGTACATGTGCAGAACGTGCAAGATAGTTGCATAGGTACACACATGGCAGTGTGCTTTGCTGCCTTCCTCCCCTTCACCCACACTTGGTATTCATCCCCAGGCCATCCCCCCCAGCCCCCCCCTGCTGTCCCTCCCCCAATCCCCCCCTACAGTCCCCAGTGTATAGTAGACCGCCTCTCTGTGTCCATGTGTTCTCATTTTTCTCACCCACCTATGAGTGAGTATATGCGGTATTTCTTTTTCTGTTCTTGTGTCAGTTTGCTGAGAATGATGTTCTCCAGATTCATCCATGTCCCTACAAACGACACAAACTCATCATTTTTGATTGCTGCATAATATTCCATGGTGTATATGTGCCACATTTTCCCAGTCCAGTCTATCATCGTTGGGCATTTGGGTTGGTTCCAGGTCCTTGCTATTGTAAACAGTGCTGCAATGAACATTCGTGTGCATGTGTCCTTATAGTAGAACGATTTATAGTCCTTTGGATAGATACCCAATAATGGGATTGCTGGGTCAAATGGAATTTCTATTTCTAGGTCCCTGAGGAATCGCCACACTGTCTTCCACAATGGTTGAACTAATTTACACTCCCACCAACAGTGTAAGAGTGTTCCTATTTCTCCACATCCTCTCCAGCATCTGCTGTCTCCAGATTTTTTAATGATCGCCATTCTAACTGGTGTGAGATGGTATCTCAATGTGGTTTTGATTTGCATCTCTCTAATGACCAATGATGATGAGCACTTTTTCATATGTTTGTTGGCCTCATGTATGTCTTCTTTTGTAAAGTTTCTGTTCATATCCTTTGCCCATTTTTGAATGGGCTTGTTTGTTTTTTTTTCTTTAAATCTGTTTGAGTTCTTTGTAAATTCTGGATATCAGCTTTTTGTCAGATGTGTAAACTGCAAAGATTTTTTCCCATTCTGATGGTTGCCGATTCACTCTAGTGAGTGTTTCTTTTGCTGTGCAGAAGCTGTGGAGTTTGATTAGGTCCCATTTGTCTATTTTGGCTTTTGTTGCCAATGATTTTGGTGTTTTGGCCATGAAGTCCTTGCCTACTCCTATGTCCTGAAGGCTTTTGCCCACATTTCCTTCTAGGGTTTTTATTGTGTCAGGTCTTACGTTTAAGTCTTTAATCCATCAGGAGTTAATTTTAGTGTAAGGTGTCAAGAAGGGGTCCAGTTTCTGCTTTCTGCACATGGCTAGCCAGTTTTCCTAACACCATTTGTTAAATAGGGAATCCTTTCCCCATTGCCTGTTTTTGTCTGGTTTATCAAAGATAATATGGTTGTAGATATTTTGTGTTGCCTCCGATGTTTCTGTTCTGTTCCATTGGTCTATATCTCTGTTTTGGTACCAGTACCATGCTGTTTTGATTACTGTAGCCTTGTAGTAGAGTTTGAAGTCTGGTAGCGTGATGCCTCTCGCTGTGTTCTTTTTGCTTAGAATTGACTTGGCAATGCGGGCTCTTTTTTGGTTCCATATGAAATTTATGGTGGTTTTTTCCAGTTCTGTGAAGAAATTCAATGGTAGTTTGATGGGGATAGCATTGATTGTGTAAATTACTTTGGGCAGTATAGCCATTTTCACGATATTGATTCTTCCTAACCACGAGCATGGAATTTTTCTCCATCTGTTTGTGTCCTCTCTTATTTCGTTGAGCAGTTGTTTGTAGTTTTCCTTAAAGAGGCCCCTTACATTCCTAGTGAGTTGTATTCCTAGGTATTTTATTTTCTTTGTAGCAATTATGAATGGCAGTTCGTTCTTGATTTGGTTCTCTTTAAGTCTGTTATTGGTGTATAGGAATGCTTGTGATTTTTGCACATTGATTTTATATCCTGAGACTTTGCTGAAGTTGCTTATCAGTTTCAGGAGCTTTTGGGCTGAGATGATGGGGTCTTCTAGGTATAGTATTATGTCGTCTGCAAATAGAGACAATTTGGCTTCCACCTTTCCTATTTGAATACCCTTTATTTCTTTTTCTTGCCTGATTGCTCTGGCTAGAACTTCCAGTACTATGTTGAATTGAAGTGGTGAGAGAGGGCATCCTTGTCTAGAGCCGGATTTCAAAGGGAATGCTTCCAGTTTTTGCCCATTCAGTATGATATTGGCTGTTGGTTTGTCATAAATTGCTTTTATTAATTTGAGATATGTTCCGTCAATACCAAGTTTATTGAGGGTTTTTATCATAAATGGACAACTTAGAGAGGAAGATGAATGAATTGAAGGAGCTGAAAAACACAACACGAGAACTTCACGAAGCATGCACAAGTTTCAACAGCCGTATTGACCCATCAGAAGAAAGAATATCAGAAGTTGAAGATCAACTCAATGAAATAAAATGAGAAACCAAGATTAAAGAAAAAAAGCACAAAAAGGAATGAACAAAATCTCCAAGAAATGTGGGACTATGTGAAGAGACCCAAACTACGTTTGATAGGTGTACCAGAATGTGATGAAGAGAATTAATCCAAGCTGGAAAACACTCTTCAGGATATTATCCAGGAAAATTTCCCCTACCTAGCAAGACAGGTCAATACTGAACTCCAGGAAATACAGAGAACACCACAAAGATACTCCCCAAGAAGAGCAACCCCAAGGCACATAAACGTCAGATTCACCAGGGTTGAAACGAAGGAGAAAATACTAAGGGCAGCCAGAGAGAAAGGTCGGGTCACCCGGAAAGGGAAGCCCATCAGACTCACAGCAGATCTCTCGGCAGAGACTCTACAAGCCAGAAGAGAGTGGGGGCCAATATTTAACATCCTTAAAGAAAAGAACGTTCAACCCAGAATTTCATATCCAGCGAAACTGAGCTTCATAAGTGAAGGAAAAATAAAATCCTTCACGAAGAAGCAAGTACTAAGAGATTTTGTCACAACTAGGCCTGCTTTACAAGAGCTCCTGGAAGAGGCACTACACATAGAAAGAAACAACCAGTTCCAGCCATCCTAATAGCATACCAAATGCTAAAGACCATCAACAAAATGAAGGATGTACATGAACCAATGGGAAAAACAGCCAGCTAGCATCAAAATTGCAGTATCAAATTCACACATAACAATATAGTCTGGATTCTATTTGATGGGATCGTTCACCCAGTGATTCAGTTGTAGAAGCACATCTGCGATATAGTCAGAAGAGTAGAAGAAGCAGTCTATTTTACGTGGTTGCTTATTCAGAAACTCACTGAAGAATATACACATTGGGAATAGTCAGACTCAAGGACATATGGCCACTCAATCACAGCATTAAGGAATAATGCACAATGGCGCACTAGTGAAGAATCTATTCCATATGGCCTATCATTCAGAGCTTCAGTGCATAATAAACAGCTGTAAAGTTGTCAGCATCATTGTTTAGATATCCCCATGTTATGCAAATCTGTAAATGATACACTCATATGTGATAGGCAGGAGAGTATTTGATATGTACACTCATAAAGAACCTCTTCAAAAACTGCACATATGAAGAATAATCATTAGTCTATTTCATATGATTATTTGTTTGGAGAGACAAAGAATAGAGCACACCAGTAGAGTCAAATGGGGTCTATTTCATAAGGAAACTCTTTCAGTTTTACAGGAAAAAATAAGTATATTTGATAATTCACGAATCTCTTCCACATGGCCACTCGTGAAAAGCCTCTGGGAATAATTCTCCCATCAGAAATAGTCAAGGGTCTACTTTAAATGGCTATACATTCTGAGTCTGTGTAAGTAATGAACACCTGGACAATACACAAGAGTCTCTATTTTATGCTCTCTTAGTCAGAGTCTCATTCAGTAATACGCAACTGTGGAAGAGTTAAGAGTCTACCTTATGTAGACACTCATCTAGAGCTTCAGTGAATAATGCACACCAGTGTAATAATCGAGTATTTTTTATATGGCCGCTCATTCTCTTCCTCCTTGAATGATACACACCTGGGGAATCCTAAGAATTCTATTTTATAGTAAAATTCATTTAGAACCTTTTAAAATAATTCTTAATGGAGCAATAGTCAGGTGTCTTTTTATATGGCGTGTCATTCAAAGTTTCAGTGAATAATGAACTGTTATGGAGTAATCAGAATGCTGTTTAAGATAGCCACGCATTAAGTGCCTTCCTGAATGATACACAACTGGATAGTAGTCAGGAGTCTATTTCATATGAACTCTGGGTATTGCTGAGAAATACACATGAGAGAGTGTCTGGAGTCTATTTTGCATGGACCCTCATAGAGAACGTGTTCGAATAACGCACACATGGAGAAAAATGAGGAGTCTATTTCATATGGCTACTCCTTCAGACAAATAGTAAATGAGGCACATGTGGAGTAATTAGAAGTCTGTTTCCTATGGACCCTCTTTTACAGCCTGACTGAATATCACACAGTGGTAATATTATCTTGAGTCTATTTTGTATACACACTCATTCAGAGAATCCCTTATTAATGCACACCTGCGGAGTACTCAGAAGTCTCTTTCCTATGGACGCATATTGAGAACCTCACTAAATGTACACACCTATGGAAATACTCAGGATTTAATTTTCTTCCATCATTCAGAGTCTAACTAAATAATGCACACTTGGGGAATAGTCAGGAGACGTTTTCATGTGGCTGCTCATTGAGAATGTCATTGAATATTGTGCTGTAGTCAGGGGTCTATTTCCTGTAGACACATATTCATAGCCTCAGGGAATAAGAAAAATCCTAGCTCTAGTTAGGAATGTGATTAATATGGCGACATGTTCTGAGCCTCACTGAATAATACACACCTGGAAAATAATTAAGAATTTATTTTTGATAAACATTCATTTAGAGCCTCAATGAATACTGCATACCTGTGGAGTAGCAAAGACTCTATTTCATTTGGAAACACATTCATAGCCTCAGTGGATGGTGGATGTGTGGGTCAGTCACGATTCAATTTCATATGGCCACTTACTTGTAACCTCTATGAATAATGAACAAATTTAAAGTAATCAAGTCACAATTTCATAAAGACACTCGCTCAGAGATTTCCTGAAGTGTACAATTATTTTAAATTGACAACATCCTGTTTTATATGGTCACACAAGAAGAGCTTCACTGAGTAATACACACCTGAGGAAGTGTTAGGAGTCTACTTTATATAGTCTCTATTTTACAGCCTCAGGGAAAAATGCACACTTGTGGAATAGACACTAGTCTATTTTACATGTCCGCAAAATTAAACCCTGAGTGAGTAGTGCACAACTTTGTAATAGTAACTTGTCTATTTTATATGCCCTAATATTCAGAGTCAGAGTCAATAATACACAACTGTGGACTAGTCAGGAAACAATTTCACATGGCCAAAGGTTCAGAGCCTCAGTGAATAGTATATACCTGGGTAATACTCAGGACGCTATTTCATATGGCATTTATTTCTGAGCTTCATTCAATAAGAAACACCTGTATTTTAGTAAAAATTCTATTTTCTATAGCCACATATTCAACGCCAAACTGATTGTCATACATCATTGGATGAATCAGGATTCTATGTCGTATAGCCACCAATTTAGAGCTGAATGTAAAAACGCACGCCTGGGGAATATTCAGGAGTCTTTATTTTATGGCCACTAATACAGAGCCTCACAAAGTAACAGAGACCTATAGAAAAATCAGGAGTGTATTTCACATGGCCACTTGTTCAGTACCTCAGTGAAGAATCATATATATCTGGAAAATACTCAGGATTCTACTATTTTTTTCTTTTTTTTTTAATTTTTATTGCATTATAGATTTTGTGGTACATATGCAGAACGCACAGTGTAGTTGCATAGGTACACACATGGCAGTGTGTTTTGCTGCCTTCCTCTTCTTCGCCCACACTTGGCATTTATCCCCAGGCTATCCCTTCCAAGCTTTCCCCACTGTCCCTTCCTCATTCCCCCCAATAGACCCCAGTTTGTAGTAGACCCCCTCCCTGTGTCCATGTGTTCTCATTCTTCTCACCCTTCTATCAGTGAGAATATGCAGTATTTCTTTTTCTTTACTTGTGTCAGTTTGCTGAGAATGATGTTACCTAGATTCATCCATGTCCTTAAAAGGACACAAACTCATCATTTTTTGATTGCTGCATAATATTCCAAGGTGTATATGTGCCACATTTTCCCAGTCCAGTTTATCATCGATGGGCATTTGGGTTTGTTCCAGGTCTTTGCTATTGTAAACAGTGCTTCAATGAATATTCATGTGCATGTGTCTTTATAGTAGAATGATTTATAGTCCTTTGGATATATACCCAGTAATGGGATTGCTGGGTCAAATGGAATTTCTATTTCTAGGTCCTTGAGGAATTGAAACACTGTCTTTCACAATTGTTGAACTAACTTACACTTCCCCCAACAGTGTAAGAGTGTTCCTCTCTCTCCATATCCTCTCCAGCATCTGTTATTTCCAGTTTTCTTAATGATCGCCATTATAAATGGCGTGAGATGGTATCTCAATATAGTTTTGATTTGCATCTCTCTAATGACCAGTGATGATGAGCATTTTCTCATGTGTTTCTTGGCCTCATGTATGTCTTCTTTTGTAAAGTGTCTGTTCATATCCTTTGTCCATTTTTGAATGAGCTTGCTTGTTTTTTCCCTGTAAATCTATTTGAGTTCTTTGTAAATTCTGGATATCAGCCCTTTGTCAGATGCGTAAACTGCAAAGACATTTTTCTATTCTGATGGTTGCCGATTCACTCTAGTGACTGTTTCTTTTGCCGTGCAGAGGCTCTGCAGTTTGATTAGGGCTCATTAGTCTATTTTGGCTTTTGTTGCCAATGCTTTTGGTGTTTTGGTCATGAAGTTCTTGCCTACCCCTATGTCCTGAATGGTTTTGCCTAGATTTTCTTCTAGGGTTTTAATGGTGTCAGGTCTTATGTTTAAGTCTTTAATACATCTGGAGTTAATTTTAGTGTAAGGTGTCAGAAAGGGGTCCAGTTTCTGCTTTCTGCACATGGCTAGCCACTTTTACCAACACCATTTATTAAACAGGGAATTCTTTCCCCATTGCTTGTTTTTGTCTGGTTTATCAAAGATTATATGGTTGTAAATATGTTGTGTAGCCGCCGATGCCTCTGTTCTGTTCCATTGGTCTATGTCTCTGTTTTGGTTCTATTACCATGCTGTTTTGATTACTCTAGCCTTGTAGTATAGTTTGAAGTCTGGTAGTGTGATGCCTCCCGCTGTGTTCTTTTTCTTAGAATTGACTTGGCTATGCGGGCTATTTTTTGGTTCCATATGAAGTTCATGGTGGTTTTTCCAGTTCTGTGAAGAAATTCAATGATAGTTTGATGGAGATAGCATTGATTGTGTAAATTACTTTGGGGAGTTTAGCCATTTTCACGATATTGATTCTTCCTAACCACGAACATGGAATGTTTCTCCATCTGTTTGTGTCCTCTCTTATTTTATTGAGCAGTGGTTTGTAGTTTCTCTTGAAGAGGTCCCTTACATTCCTTGTGAGTTGTATTCCTAGGTATTTTATTTTCATTGTAGCAACTGTGAATGGCAGTTCATTATTGATTTGGTTCTCTTTAAGTCTGTTATTGGTGTATAGGAATGCTTGTAATTTTTGCACATTGATTTTATATCCTGAGACTTTGCTGAAGTTGCTTATCAGTTTCAGGAGTTTTTGGGTTGAGGTGATGGGGTCTTCTAGGTATACTATCATGTCGTCTGCAAATAGAGACAATTTGGCTTCCAACTTTTTTATTTGAATACCCTTTATTTCTTTTTCTTGCCTGATTGCTCTGGCTAGAACTTCCAGTACTATGTTGAATAAGAGTGGTGAAAGAGGACATCCTTGTCTATTGCTGGATTTCCAAGAAAATGCTTCCAGAGTTTCTCATTCAGTATGATATTGGCTGTTGGATTGTCGTAAATAGCTTTTATTACTTTGAGATATGTTCCATCAATACCAAGTTTATTGAGGGCTTTTAGCATAAAGGGCTTTTGAATTTTGTCAAATGCCTTCTCTGTGTCGATTGAGATAATCATGTGGTTTTTGTTTTTGCTTCTGTTTATGTGGTGAATTACATTTATAGAGTTGCGTATGTTGAACTAGCCTTGCATCTTCGGGATGAATTCCAATTGTTCATGATGGATAAGTTTTTTAATGTGCTGTTGCAATCGGTTTGCCAGTATTTTATTGAACATTTTTGCATCTATGTTCATCCTGAATATTGGCCCGAAGTTTACTCTTCTTCTTGAGTCTCTGCCGGGTTTTGGTATCAGGATCATGTTGGTCTCATAAAATGATTTGAGGAGGGATCCCTCTGTTTGAATTATTTGGAATAGTTTTTGCAAGGAATGGTACTAGATCCTCTTTGTGTGTCTGGTATAAATCGGCTGTGAACCCCTCTGGACCTGGGCTATTTTTGTGTGGTATGCTCTTAATTGCTGCCTCAACTTCAGACCTTGTTATTGGTCTATTCATAGTTTTGGTTTCCTCCTGGTTTAGGCTTGGGAGGACACAGGAGTCCAGGAATTTATCCATTTCTTCCTGGTTTACTAGTTTATGGGCATAGAGTTTTTTGTAGTATTCTCTGATGATGGTTTGAATTTCTGTGGAATCTGTGGTGATTTCCCCTTTATCGTTTTTTATTGCGTCTGTTTGGTTGTTCTCTCTCTTCTTTTTTGTCAGTCTGGCTAGTGGTCTGTCTCTTTTGTTGATCTTTTCGGAAAACCAGCTCTTGGATTTATTGATTTTTTGAAGGGTTTTTCTTGTCTCTATCACCTTCAGTTCTGCTTTGATCTTACATAATTTTTGTCTTCGGCTAGGTTTTGAGCTTTTTGATCTTGCTCCTCTAGCTCTTTCAAATTTGATGGTAGGATGTCCATTTTGAATCTCTCCAATCTTCTCATGTGGGCACTTATTGCTATATATTTTCCTCTACAGACTGCTTTAAATGTGTCCCAGTGATTCTGGTACATTGTGTCTTCGTTCTCGTTGGTTTCGAAGAACTTCTTTATTTCTGCATTCATTTCATTTTTTATCCAATCAGTATTCAAGAGCCAGTTCTTCAGTTTCCATGAAGCCGTGCGGTTCTGAGTTATTTTCTGAATTTTGAGTTCCAACTTGATTGCACTATGGTCTGAGAGACTGTTTTTTATGATTTCAGTTGTTTTGCATTCGCTGAGAAGTGCTTTACTTTCAATTACGTGGTCGATTTTGGAGTCGGTGTGATGTGGTGCTGAAAAGAATTTATATTCTGTGGATTTGGGGTGCAGAGTTCTGTAAATGTTTATCAGGTTTGCTTGTTCCAGGTCTGAGTTCAAGTCCTGGATATCCTTGTTAATTTTCTGTCTGGTTGATCTGTCTGCTATTGACAGTGGAGTGTTAAAGTCTTTTAGTATTATTGTGTGGGAGCCTAAGTCTCTTTGTAAGTCATTAAGAACTTGCCTTATATATCTGGGTCCTCCTGCATTGGGTCCATATATATTTAGAATTGTTACCTCTTCTTGTTGTATCGATCCTTTTACCATTATGTAATGACCTTCTTTTCCCTTTTGATCTTTGTTTCTTTAAAGTCTATTTTATCAGAGATGAGAATTGCAACTCCAGCTTTTTGTTTGCTCTCCATTTGCTTGGTCAGTCTTCCTCCATCCCTTTACTTTGAGCCTTTGTGTATCCTTGCGTGTGGGGTGGGTTTCCTGGATACAGCACACCGATGGGATTTGGTTTTTTATCCAATTTGCCAGTTTGTATCTTTTTATTGGTGCCTTTAGCCCATTTACATTTAGGGTTAATATAGTTATGTGTGAATTTGATACTGCCATTTTGATGCTAGCTGCATTTTTTGCCCATTGGTTCATGTAGATTCTTCATTTTGTTGATGCTCTTTAGCATTTGGTATGCTTTTAGGTTGGCTGGTACTGGTTGTTCCTTTCTATATGTAGTGCCTCTTTCAGGAGCTCTTGTAAAGCAGGCCTAGTGGTGACAAAATCTCTGAGCACTTGCTTGTTCGTGAAGGATTTTATTTTTCCTTCACTTATGAAGCTCAGTTTGGCTGTATATGAAATTCTGGGTTGAAAGTTCTTTTATTTAAGGATGTTGAATATTGGCCCCCACTCTCTTCTGGCTTGTAGAGTCTCTGCTGAGAGACCTGCTGTGAGTCTGATGGGCTTCCCTTTGTGGGTGACCCGACCTTTCTCTCTGGCTGCCCTTAGTATTTTCTCCTTCATTTCAACCTGGTGAATCTAACGATTATGTGCCTTGGGGTTGCTCTTCTTGCAGAATACCTTTGTGGTGTTCTCTGTATTTCCTGGAGTTGAGTATTGACCTGTCTAGCTAGGTTAGGGAAATTTTCCTGGATAATATCTTGAAGAGTGTTTTCCAGCTTGGATTCATTCTCTTCCTCACATTCTGGTACACCTATTAATCGCAGGTTGGGTCTCTTCACATAGTCCCACATTTCTTGGAGATTTTGTTCATTCCTATTTGCCCTTTTTTCTTTGATCTTGGTTTCTTGTTCTCTTTCATTGAGTTGGTCTTCGACTTCTGATATTCTTTCTTCTGCTTGGTCAATTCGGCTGTTGAAACTAGTTCATGCTTCACAAACTTCTCGTGTTGTGTTTTTCATCTCCTTCAATCCATTGATGTTCCTAAGTTGTCCATTCTTGTTATCATTTCCTTGAATCTTTTTTCGAATTTTTTTTAAGGTTCTTAGTTTCTTTGCACTGATTTAGAACATGTTCCTTTAGCTCACTGAAATTTCTCATTATCCAATTTCTGAAATCTGATTCCGTCATTTCATCACACTCATTCTCTCTCCAGCTTTGTTCCCTTGCTGATGAGGAGTTTTTGTCCTTTGTAGAAGGTGATGTGTTTTGGTTTCGGGTGTTTTCCTTCTTTTTGCGCTGGTTTCTTTCCATCTTTATGGATTTATTCACCTGTAGTCTTAGTAGTTGCTGATTTTTCAGTTGGATCTCTGTGTGGACACCCAGATTGTTGATGATGAGGTATTTCTGTTACTTAGTTTTCCTTCTAATGGTCTAGCCCCTCTGCTGTATGAGTGCTGAGGTCCACTCCAGGCCCTGCTTGTCTGGGGTACACATGTAGCAGCTGCAGAATAGTGATAGATGCTACCAGTTTCTTCTTCTGCTATCTCTGTTTCAGAACGATGCCCACCAAATGTCAGTCTTATTAGTCCTTTTTTGGGATGATGACTCTTTGGATATACAGGGGTCAGGGAGCTGCTTGAGGAGATGGTCTTTGCTTTCTAGAAGCTCCAATGCTGAGCTGTGAGCTCTGTTGTTCATTCAGCGTTGTTGAAAGGATGTGTTTATGTCTTTTGCAACAGAAATCATAACCCCCCCACTTTTTTACCCTTAGATGCTCTGTCTCAGGGAGTTGGGGCTTTCTTTATGAGTATCTTTTGCGCTGTCCTTTCCAGCGAGGTGGAAGTCTATTCACTATTTTCTTGCCTAGGCTCCATCCTGCTAGGGCGGGTCTGCCCTGTTTCTGGGGGGCTCCATTCTGCTGTGACTTGCTCCACCCTGTTGTGGCTTGCTCTGCCCTGCTGGAAGAGTCTCTCTGTTATGCCAGGTTGCTTCAGCAACAGCAGGCTGCGTCATTCCTGGGCGGTACTTCAGTAGGGGGGAATTGCTTCAGTAGTGGCAGACGCCCCTCCAGCACCAGGCTACACCATCCTAGATGCCGGCAGTAAAACTCTCAGCATGGAGCGCCTCCAATCGCTGCCCTGCTTGTCCCCATTAGAGTGGGACCCACTGAGCCCGATCACCCAGCTCCCTGCCTCAGAGTCCGTCCTCTTTCTCTCTCTCTTCCTCTCCCCAAGCTGAACGGTTTCCTTTCTCACTGGCGCCTCAGTAGCCTGCTGATAGGAAACTGGGATCCATGAAATCTCCCGTGCCACTGCCCACTGCACTGGCTCAGATCACGTTTCGCAGGAATCTCCTGGTCTGGCTCATTGTCCAAGTCCCATTCAATCAGATGAACATGCCAATCTGACTTTCCAAATCTCAGATTGCCTGTTTAACAAGGCACCCTGACCAGTGAGTTTTGTGCCCCTTGCTGCTGCACTACACAACCGTCCTAAGCCGCTGCGTGAGCCAGCTGTGCTAGCATCCCGTGTCTCTCCCACACCTGGGACTTTCAACGTTCTGTGGGCAAAAACGATCTGTCCGAGAATGCGGCTAGGACTCACCTTCTGCAACTTCACTGAGCGCTGCAATCTATGGTCGCCTCTATGACGCCAATTAACCTCTGTGAATAATGAACAAATGTAAAGTACTCAGGTCACTATTTCATATATAGACACTCGTTCAGAGATTTTCTGAATAGTATAATTATTTAAGATTGACAACATTCTGTTTCATATGGTCACACAAGAAGAGCCTCACTGAGTAATACACACCTGAGGAAGTGTTAGGAGTCTACTTTATATAGCCTCTCATTTACAGCCTCCAGGAATAATGCACACTTGTGGAATAGACACTAGTCTATTTTATATGTCCGCAAAATTAAACCCTGAGTGAGTAATACACAACTTTGGAATAGTAACTGGTCTATTTCATATGCCCAAATATCCAGAGTCAAAGTCAATAATACACAACTGTGGACTAGTCAGGAAACAATTTCACATGGTCAAAGGTACAGAGCCTCAGTGAATAGTACATACCTGGGGAATACTCAGGATGCTATTTCATATGGCATTTATTTCTGAGCTTCATTGAATAAGGAACACCTGTATTTTAGTCAAAATTCTATTCTCTATGGCCACATGTTCAAAGCCAAACTGATTGACATACACCATGGGGTAAATCAGGATTCTATGTCGTATAGTCATCAGTTTAGGGCTGAATGTATAAACGCACGCCTGGGGAATATTCAAAAGTCTCTATTTTATGGCCACTGATTCAGACCCTCGCAGAGTAACAGAGACCTATGGAAAAGTCAGAAGTGTATTTCACATGGCCACCTGTTCAATACCTCAGTGAAGAATTATCTATATATATATATCTGGAAAACACTCAGGATTCTATTATTTATATCCACTTCTTCAGAGACTCACTGAATAATGCAAACATGGGGTATAGTCTGGATACTATTTGATGAGACCGTTCACCCAGTGACTAAGTGGAAGAAGAACAGCTGAGAAATATTCAAAAGAGTAAAGCAACCAGTCTATTTTACGGGGTTACTCATTCAGAAACTCACTGAAAACTATCCACATTGGGAATATTCAGAGTCCAGGTCATATGGCCACTCAATTACAGCATTAAGGAATAATTCACAGTGGCGCACTAGTAAAGAGTATATTCCATATGGCCTCTCATTCAGAGATTCAGTGTATAATAAACAGCTGTAAAGTAGTCAGCGCCCTACCTAAGATATCCTCAGATTATGCAACTTCGTAAATTATACACTCATATGTGATAATCAGGAGACTATTTGATATGGACACTCTTAAAGAACCTCTTTAAAAACTGCACAAATGGAAAATAATTATTAGTCTATTTCATAAGATGATTTTTTTGGGAGAGCAAAAAATAATGCACACGTGTGGAGTCAAATGGGGTCTATTTGATAAGGTCACATTTTCAGTTTTACAGTAAAAATTATACGTATTTGATAATTCA
Organism: Saguinus oedipus; assembly: GCA_031835075.1. Lineage (NCBI taxonomy): Eukaryota > Metazoa > Chordata > Mammalia > Primates > Cebidae > Saguinus > Saguinus oedipus. The sequence continues at coordinate 200,244,177 of CM063171.1, forward strand.
CGAATCTCTTCCACACGGCCACTCATGAAAAGACTCTGTGAATCATACTCCCTTCAGAAATAGTCAAGGGTCTACTTCAAATGGCTACACATCATTAATCTGTGTAAGTAATATACACCTGGGCAATACACAAGAGTCTCTATTTTATGCCCACTTAGTCAGAGTCTCATTCAATAATACACACCTGGGGAAGAGTTAAGAGTCTACTTAATGGAGACACTCATTTAGACCTTCAGTGAATAATGCACACCAGTGTAATAGTCGAGCATTTTTATATGGCCCCTCGTTCTGTTCCTCCCTGAATAATACACACCTGGAAAATCCTCCGGATTCCATTTTATATTAAAACTCATTTAGAACCTTTTTGAATAATTCACAATGGAGCAAGAGTCAGGTATCTATTTATATGGCATGCCATTCAAAGTTTCAGGGAATAATTAACTGCTATGGAGTAATCAGGATGGTGTTTAAGAAAGCCACGCATTAAGTGCCTTCCTGAATGATACACACCTGGGTAGTAGTCAGGAGTCTATTTCATATGAACTCTAATTCTGGGTATTGCTGAGAAATACACACATATCAGAGTGTCTGGAGTATATTTGGCATGAACCCTTATACAGAACCTGTTTGAAAATTGAGAATAATTAGGAGTTTATATCATACTGATACTCATTTATACAAATAGTAAATACGGCACATGTGGAGTAACTAGAAGTCTGTTTCCTATGGACCCTCTTTCACAGCCTGACTGAATATTACACAGTAGTAATATCATCTGGAGACTATTTTTTATAGGCACAAATTCAGAGAATCACTTAATAATGCACAACTGCGGAGTACTCAGAAATCTTTTTCCTATGGCCACACGTTGAGAGCCTCACTAATTGTACACACCTAAGGAAATACTCAGGATTTCCTTTTCTCCCATCATTCAGATTCTCTCTGAATAATGCACACTTGGGAAATAGTCAGGAGACAGGTTCATGTGGCTGCTCATTCGGAATGTCATTGAATAATGTGCTGTAGTCAGCGGTCTATTTCAGGTAGACACATATTCAGAGCCTCAGTGAATAAGACAAAACCTTGCTATAGTAAGGAATCTCATTAATATTTCCACGTGTTCTGAGACTCACTGAATAATACACACCTGGAAAATCGTAAAGAGTTTATTTTTGATAAACATTCATTTAGAGCTTCAATGAATAATGCACACCTGTGGAGTAGCCAAGAGTCTATTTCAACTGGAAACACATTCATAGCCTCAGTGGATGATGGATGTGTGGATTAGTCACGATTCCATTTCATATGGCCACTTATTTGTAACCGCTGTGAATTATGAACAAATGTAAAGTACTCAGGTCACTATTTCATATATACACTCATTCAGAGATTTCCTGAATAGTACAATTATTTAAGATTGACAACATCCTGTTCCATACGGTCACACAAGAAGTGCCTCACTGAGTAATACACACCTGAGGAAGTGTTTGGTGTCTACTTTATATAGACTCTCATTTAAAGCCTCAGGGAATAATGCACACCTGTGAAATAGACACTAGTCTATTTTATATGTCTGCAAAATTAAACCGTGAGTGAGTAACAAACAACTTTGGAATTGTAACTTTTCTATTTCATATGCCCAAATATTCAGAGTCCGAGTCAATAATACACAACTGTGGACTAGTCAGGAAACAATTTCACATGGCCAAAGGTTCAGAGACTCGGTGAATAGTACATACCTCTGGAATACTCAGGACGCTATTTCATATGGCATTTATTTCTGAAATTCATTGAATAAGGAACACCTGTATTTTAGTCAAAATTCTATTTTCTATAGCCACATGTTCAAAGCCAAATTGATTGGCATACACCATGGGATAAGTCAGGATTCTATGTCGTATACCCACCAATTTAGAGATAAATGTACAAACGCACGCCTGGGGAATATTCAGGAGTCTCTAATTTATGGCCAACGATTCAGAGCCTCACAGAGTAATAGAGACCTCTGGAAATGTCAGAAGCATATTTTACATGGCCACTCGTTCAGTACCTTAGTGAACAATCATATATATCTGGAAAATACTTGGGATTCTATTATTTATATGCACTTCTTCAAAGACTCACTGAATAATGCAAACATGTTGAATAGTTTGGATACTATTTGATGAGAGCATTCAGCCAGTAATTCAGTAGAAGAGGCACAGCTGAGAAATAGTCCAAAGAGTAGAGGAAGCCATCTATTTTACATAGTTACTTATTCAGAAACTCACTGAAGCATATCCACATTGGTAATAGTCAGAGTCCCGGTCATATGTCCACTCAATCACAGCATTAAGGAATAATGCACAGTGGTAAACAAGTAAGGAGTCTATTTTATATGACCTCTCATTCAGAGCTTCAGTGCATAATAAACAGCTGTAAAGTAGTCAGCGCCCCCTTTAAGGTATTTCCAAATTATGCCACTTTGTAAATGATAAGCTCATATGAGATAGTCAGGAGACTATTTGTTATGGACACTCATAAAGAACCTCTTCAAAAACTGCACATATGGGGAATAATCATTAGTCTATTTCATATCATGATTTGTTTGGAGAGGCAAAGAATAGAGCACAACTGTGGAGTCAATTGGGTTCTATTTCATTAGACCATTCTTTCAGTTTTAGAGAAAATATATGTATATTTGATAACTCACGAATCTCTTACACATGGCCACTGGTGAAAAGACTCTGTGAATAATACTTCCATCAGAAATAGTCAAGGGTCTACTTCAAATGACTACACATTCTGAGTCTCTGCAAGTAATGAACACCTGGGCAATTCACAAGAGTCTCTGTTTTACGCCCACTTAGTCAGAGTCTCATTCAATAATACACACCTGGGGAAGAGTTAAGAGTCTACTTTATGTAGACAGTCATCTAGAGCTTCAGTGAATAATGCACACCAGTGTAATAGTCGAGCATTTTTTATATGGCCCCTCCTTCTGTTCCTCCCTGAATGATACACACCTGGGGAATCCTCAGGATTCTATATTATATTAAAACTCATTTAAACCTTTTTAATAATTCACAATGGAGCAATAGTCAGGTATCTATTAATATGGTGTGTTATTCAAAGTTTCAGTAAATAATAAACTGCTATGGTGTAATCAGGATGCTGTTTAAGATAGCCACGCATTAAGTGCCTTCCTGAATGATACACACCTGGGTAGTAGTCAGAAGTCTATTTCATATGAACTCTCATTCTGTGTATTGCTGAGAAATACACATATGGAGAGTGTCTGGAGTCTCGTCGGCATGGAGCCTCCTACAGAACCTGTTCGAATAATGCGCACATGGAGAATAATGAGGAGTCTATTTCATATGGCTACTCATTCAGACAAATAGTAAATAAGGCACATGTGGAATAATTAGAAGTCTGTTTCCGATGGACCCTCTTTCACAGCCTGACTGACTATTACACAGTGGTAATATTATCTGGAGTTTATTTTTTATAGACACTCATTTAGAGAATCACTTATGCACAACTGTGGGATACGCAGAAGTCTTTTTCCTATGGCCACACATTGAGAGCCTCACTAAATGTACAGACCTGGAAAAATACTCAGGATTTTATTTTCTCCCATCATTCAAAGTCTCACAAATTAATGCACACCTGTGGAATAATCAGGAGACATTTTTATGTGGCTGCTCATTTGGAATGTCATTGAATAATGTGCTGTAGTCAGGGGTCTATTTCATGTAGACACACATTCAGAGCCTCAGTGAATAAGACAAAACCTTGCTATAGTAAGGAATCTAATTGATATGGCCACGTGTTCTGAGCCTCACTGTATAATACACACCTGGAAAATAATTAAGTGTTTATTTTTTATAAACATTCATTTAGAGCCTCAATGAATAATGCACAGCTGTGGAGAAGCCAATAGTCTATTTAAATGGGAAACCCATTCATAGCCTCAGTGGATGATGGATGTGTGGATTAGTCACGATTCCACATCATATGACCACTTACTTGTAGCCTATGTGAATAATTAAGAAATGTAAAGTACTCAGGTCAGTATTTCATATAGACACTCTTTCAGAGATTTCCTGAATAGTACCATTATTTAAAATTGACATCATCTTGTTTAATATGGTCACACAAGAAGAGCCTCACTGAGAAATACCCACTTGAGGAAGTGTTAGGAGTCTACTTTATATAGCCTCTCATTTACAGCATCAGGGAATAATGTACACTTGTGAAATAGACACTAGGCTATTTTATATGTCCGCATAATTAGACACTGATTGAGTAATACACAACTTTGGAATAGTAACTTGTCTATTCCTTATGCCCAAATATTCAGAATCAGAGTCAATAATACACAACTCTGGACTAGTCAGGAAGAATTTCACATGGCCAAAGGTTCAGAGACTACGTGAATAGTACATACCTTGGGAATACTCAGAATGCCATTTCATATGGCATTTATTTCTGAGCTTCATTGAATAATTAACACCTGTATGTTAGTCAAAATTCTATTTTCTCTAGCCACATTTTCAAAGCCAAACTCATTGGCATACACTATGGGATAATTCAGGATTCTTTGTCGCATAGCCATCAATTTAGAGCTGAATGTAAAAACGCATGCCTGGGGAATATTGAGGAGTCTCTAATTTATGGCCACAGATTCAGAGTCTGACAGAGTAATAGAGACCTATGGAAAAGTTAGGAGTGTATTTCACATGGCCACTTGTTCAGTACCTCAGTGAAGAATCATATATATCTGGAAAATACTCACAATTTTATTATTTTTATCCACTTCTTCAGAGACTCACTGAATAATGTAAACATGGCGAATAGTCTGGATACTATTTGATGAGACCGTTCACCAAGTGACTCAGTGGAAGAAGCACAGCTGAGAAATAGTCAAAAGAGTAGAGGAAGCAGTCTATTTTATGTGGATACTCATTCAGAAACTCACTGAAGAGTATACACATTGGGAATAGTCAGAGTCCAGGTCATACAGACACTCAATCACAGCATTAAGGAATAATTCACAGTGGCACACTAGTTAGTAGTTTATTTTATATGGCCTCTCATTCAGAGCCTCAGTGCATAATAAACAGCTGTAAAGTAGTCAGTGCCACTTTTAAGGTATCCTCATATTATGCAGAACCGAAATGATAAACTCATATGTGATAGTAAGGATACTATTTGTTATGGACACTCATAAAGAACCTCTTCAAAAACAGCAGATATGGGGAATAATCATTAGTCTATTTTATATGCTGATTTGTTTAGAGAGACAAAGAATAGAGCACACCTGTGGAGTGAAATAGGGTCTATTTCATAAGGCCACTCTTTCAGTTTTACAGGAAAAAAATATGTATATTTGATAATTCACGAATCTCTTCCACATGGCCACTAGTGAAAAGACTCTGTGAATAATACTATCATCAGAAATAGTTAAGGGTCTACTTCAAATGGCGACACATTCTGAGTCTCTGTAAGTAATGAACACCTGGGCAATACACAAGAGTCTCTATTTTATTCCTACTGGGTCAGAGTATCATTCAATAATACACACCTGTGGATGAGATAAGAGTCTACTTTATGTAGACACTCATCTAGAGCTTCACTAAATAATGCACACCAGTGTAATAGCTGAGCAGTTTTTATATAGGCCCTCATTCTGTTTCTCTTTAAATGATAGACACATGGGGAATCCTGAGGATTCTATTTTATACTACAACTCATTTAATACCTGTTTGAATAATTCACAACGCTGCAATAGTCAGGAATCTATTTATATACAGTGTCATTCAAAATTTCAGTGAATAATGAACTGCTATGGAGTAATCAGGATGCTGTTTAAGATAGCCACGCATTTTCTTTGTAGCAATTGTGAATGGCAGTTCGTTCTTGATTTGGTTCTCTTTAAGTCTGTTATTGGTGTATAGGAATGCTTGTGATTTTTGCACATTGATTTTATATCCTGAGACTTTGCTGAAGTTGCTTATCAGTTGCAGGAGCTTTTGGGCTGAGGTGATGGGGTCTTCTAGGTATACTATCATGTCGTCTGCAAATAGAGACAATTTGGCTTCCACCTTTCCTATTTGAATACACTTTATTTCTTTTTTTTGCCTGATTGCTCTACCTAGAACTTCCAGTACTATGTTGAATAGGAGTGGTGAGAGAGGGCATTCTTGTCTAGTGCCAGATTTCAAAGGGAATGCTTCCAGTTTTTGCCCATTTTGTATGATATTGGCTGTTGGTTTGTCATAAATAGCTTTTATTACTTTGAGATATGTTCCATCAATACCAATTTTATTGAGGGTTTTTGGCATAAAGAGCTGTTGAATTTTGTCAAATGCCTTCTCTGCATCAATTGAGATAATCATGTGGTTTTTGTTTTTGCTTCTGTTTATGTGGTGAATTACATTTATAGACTTGTGTATATTGAACCAGGCTTGCATCCCCGGGATGAATCCTACTTGATCATGATAGATAAGTTTTGTAATGTGCTGTTGCAATTGGATTGCCAGTATTTTATTGAAGATTTTTGCATCTATGTTCATCATGGATATTGGCCTGAAGTTTTCATTTCTTATTGAGTCTCTGTCAGGTTTTGGTATCAGGATGATGTTGGTCTCATAAAATAATTTGGGAAGGGTTCACTCTTTTTGGATTATTTAGAATAGTTTCAGAAAATATGATACCAGATCCTCTTTGTGTGCCTGGTAGAATTCAGCTGTGAACCCATCTGGACCTGGGCTTTTTTGTGTGGTAGGCTCTTAATTGCTGCCTCAACTTCAGACGTTGTTATTGGTCTATTCATAGTTTCGGCTTCCTCTTGGTTTAGGCTTGGGAAGACACAGGCATCCAGGAATTCATCCACTTCTTCCTGATTTACTAGTTTCTGTGCAGAGTTGTTTGTAGTATTCTCTGATGATGATTTGAATTTCTGTGGAATCCTTGGTGATTTCCCCATTATCGTTTTTTATTGTATCTATTTGGTTGTTCTCTCTTTTCTTTTTTATCAGTCTGGCTTGTGGTCTGTATATTTAGTTGATCTTTTCAAAATAGCAGCTATAGGAGTTATTGATTATTTGAAGGGTTTTTCTTGTCTCTATCTCCTTCAGTTCTGCTCTGACCTTAGTTATTTCTTGTCTTCGGCTAGGTTTTGAGCTGTTTTGATCTTGCTCCTCTAGCTCTTTCAATTTTGACTATAGGGTGTCAATTTTAGATCTCTCCACTCTTCTCATGTGGGCACTTATTGCTATATATTTTCCTCTACAGACTGCTTTAAATGTGTCCCAGTGATTCTGGTACGTTGTGTCTTCATTTTTGTTGGTTTCAAAGAACTTCTTTATTTCTGCCTTCATTTCATTGTTTATCCAATCAACATTCAAGAGCCAGTTGTTCAGATTCCATGAAGCTGTGCGGTTCTGAGTTATTTTCTGAATTCTGAGTTTTAATATGATTGATCTATGGTCTGAGAGACTGTTTTGTATAATTTCAGTTGTTTTGCATTTGCTGAGGATTGCTTTACTTCCAATTATGTGGTCAATTTTGGAGTTGGTGTGATGTGGTGCTGAGAAGAATGTATATTCTGTTGATTTGAGGTGGAGAGTTCTGTAAATGTCTATCAGGTTTGCTTGTTTTAGGTCTGAGTTGAAGTCCTGGATATCCTTGTTAATTTTCTGTCTGGTTGATCTGTCTGCTATTGACAGTGGAGTGAAAGTTTCCCACTATTATTGTGTGGGAGTCCAAGTCTCCTTTTAAGTCATTAACAACCTGCCTTATATATCTGGGTGCTCCTGCATTGGGTACATATATATTTAGAATCGTTAGCTCTTCTTGTTGTATTGATCCTTTTACCATTATGTAATGACCGTCTTTGTCCCTTTTGATCTTTGTTGCTTTAAAGTCTACCTTATCAGAGATGAGAATTGCAACTCCTGCTTTTTTTTGCTCTGCATTTGCTTGGTAAATCTTCCTCCATTTTTTTATTTTGAGCCTTTGTGTATCTTTGCGTTTGAGATGGGTTTCCTGGATACAGCTCACCGATGGGTTTTGGTTTTTTATCCAATTTGCCAGTCTCTGTGTTTTGATTGGTGCATTTAGCCCATTTACATTCAGGGTTAATATTGTTATGTGTGAATTTGATACTGCCATTTTGATGTTAGCTGGCTGTTTTGCCCGTTGGTTCATGTACATTCTTCATTTTGTTGATGGTCTTTAGCATTTGGTATGCTTTTATGATGCCTAGTACTGGTTGTTTCTTTCTATGTGTACTGCCTCTTTCAGGAGCTCTTCTAAAGCAGGCCTAGTGGTGACAAAATCTCTGAGTACTTGCTTGTTCTTGAAGGATTTTATTTTTCCTTCACTTATAAAGTCCAGTTTGGCTGGATATGAAATTCTGGATTGAATGTTCTTTTCTTTAAGGATGTTGAATATTGGCCCCCACTCTCTTCTGGCTTGTAGAGTCTCTGCCGAGAGATCTGCTGTGAGTCTGATGGGCTTCCCTTTGTGGGTGACCCGACCTTTTTCTCTGGCTGCCCTTATTATTTTGTCCTTCATTTCAACCCTGGTGAATCTGACGATTATGTGCCTTGGGGTTGCTCTTCTTGCGGAGTATCTTTGCGGTGTTCTCTGTATTTTCTGGAGTTGAGTATTGACCTGTCTTGCTAGGTTGGGGAAATTTTCCTAGATAATATCCTGAAGAGTGTTTTCCAGCTTGCATTAATTCTCTTCATCACATTCTGGTACACCTATCAAACGTAGGTTGGGTCTCTTCACATAGTCCCACATTTATTGGAGATTTTGTTCATTCCTTTTTGTACTTTTTTCTTTAATCTTGATTTCACGTTTTATTTCATTGAGTTGATCTTCGACTTCTGATATTCTTTCTTCTGCTTGGTCAATTCGGCTGTTGAAACTTGTGCATGCTTCACAAAGTTCTCGTGTTGTGTTTTTCAACTCCTTCAATTCATTCATATTCCTCTCTATGTTGTCCATTGTTGTTATCAATTCCTCGAATCTTTTGTCAAATCTTTTTTCAAGATTCTTAGTTTCTTCGCACTGATTTAGAACATGTTCTTTTACCTCAATGAAGGTTCTCATTATCCACTTTCTGAAGTCTGATTCCGTCATTTTGTCACACTCATTCTCCGTCCAGCTTGTTTCCCTTGCTGGTGAGGAGTTTTGGTCCTTTTTTGGAGGTGAGGTGTTTTGGTTTCGGGTGTTTTCCTCCTTTTTGCGCCGGTTTCTTCCCATCTTTATGGATTTATCCGCCTGTCGTGTTAGTAGTTGCTGATTTTCCAATTGCGTCTCTTTGTGGATGCTGAGATTGTTGATGATGAAGTATTTCTGTTACTTAGTTTTCCTTCCAATGGTCTAGCCTCTCTGCTGTATGAGTGCTTATGTCCAATCCAGGCCCTGCTTGTCTGGGTTATACCTCTAGCAGCTGTGGAACAATGAGATATGATACGAATTTCTTCTTTTGCCGTCTTTGTTCCAGAATAATGCCCGCCATATGTCAGTCTAATTAGTCCATTTTTGGTGTGACTCTTTGAATGTACAGTGATCAGGGAGCTGCTTAAGGAGATGGTCTGTGCTTTATAGGAGTTCCAATGCTGAGCTTTGAGCTCTGTTGTTCATTCAGGCTTGTTGGGTCGTTGTTTATGTCTGCTGCAATAGAACTCATAAAACACCACCTTTTTTTTCTTCCCCCTTACATGGTCTGTCTCAGGGAGTTGGGGCTTTCTTTATGAGTATCTGTTGCACTGTCCTGCCCCAATAGGTGGCAGTCTATTCACTATTTGCCTGCCGGGGCTCTGACCTGCTAGCACGGGTCCACCTTGTTGCTGCTGGACTCCCTTCTTCTGTGGAGTGCTCCCCTCTCCTAGCGGAGTCTCTCTGTTATGCCAGGTTGCCTCGGCAATGGCAGTCTGTGTCAGCCCTGGGCGGTACTTCAGTAGGGGCGGATTGCATCAGCAATGGTGGACGCCCCTCCCTCACCGGGCTGCACCGTCCCAGATGCCGGCAGCAAAACTCTCAGCCCCAAGTGTCTCCAGTCGCCGCCCTGCTTGTCCCTGTGAGGGTGGGACCCGCTGATCCTGATCACCAGCTCCCTGCCTCAGAGTCCATCCTCTCTCTCTCTCTCTTTCTCTCCACAAGCTGAAAAGTCGACTCTCTCACTGGCGCCCCAGTAACCTGCTGATAGGGCACTGGGATCCATGTGATCTCCCATGCCACTGCCCACTGCACTGGCTCAGCTCACGCTTCCCAGGAAACTCCTGGTCTGGCTCACTATCCAAGTCCCGTTGAAACAGGTGGACATGCCAATCTGCCCTTCCAAATCTCAGATTGCCAGTTTAACAGGGCACCCAGACCAGTGAGTTCTGTGCTGGGTCTTGCTGCATCGCTGGCTGAAGCGGCTGCATGAGGCTGTGTTAGCTGGCAAAGCGTCTCATGTCTCTCCCACACCTGGGACTTTCAACGCTCTGTGGGCAATAAAGGTCCATCTGAGAATGCGGCTAGGATTCACCCTCTGCACCTTCACTGAGAGCTGCAATCCTGAGTTGCTTCTAGGACACCATCTTGCCAGTCTACACCCAGAACACGTGTATTTTAATCAAAATTCTATTTTCTATAGCCACATGTTAAAAGCCAAACTGATTGGCATACACCATAAGATAAGTCAGGATTCTATGTCGTCTAGCCACCAATTTGGAGCTGAATGTAAAAACGCATGTCTGGGGAATATTCTGGAGTCTCTATTTTATGGCCACCAATCCAAGCCTCACAGAATAATAGAGACCTATGGAAAATCACGAGTGCATTTCACCTGGCCATTTCTTCAGTAACTCAGTGAAGAATTATATATATCTGGAAAATACTCAGGATTCTATTATTTATATACACTTCTTCAGAGACTCACTGAATAATGCAAACATGGGGAATAGTCTGGATACTATTTGATGAGACCGTTCACCCAGTGACTCAGTGGAAGTAGCACAGTTGAGAAATAGTCACAGGAGTAGAGGAAGCAGTCTATTTTACGTGGTTAATCATTCAGAAACTCACTGAAGAATATACACATTGGGAATAGTCAGAGTCCTGGTCATATGGCCACTCAATCACAGCATTAAGGAATAATGCACAGTGGCACACTAGTAAGGAATCTATTTCATATGGCCTCTCATTCAGAGCTTCAGTGCATAATAAACAGCTGTAAAGTAGTCAGCGCCCTTTTTAAAGTATCACAAAATTATTCAACTGGGTAAATGATACACTCATATGTGATAGTCAGGAGACTATTTGATATGGACACTCATAAAAAACCTCTTCAAAAACTGCACTTATGGAGAATAAACATTAGTCTATTTAATATGACGATTTGTTTGGGGAGACAAAGAATAGAGCACACCTGTGGAGTCAAATGGGGTCTATTTCATAAGGCCACTCTTCTAGTTTTACAGGAAAAAAAATATGTATATTTGATAATTCACGAATCTCTTCCACATGGCCACTCATGAAAAGACTTTGTGAATAAAACTACCATCAGAAATAATCAAGGGTCTACTTTAAATGGCTACACATTCTGAGTCTCTGTAAGTAATGAAAACCTTGGCAATACACAAGAGTCTCTATTTTATGCCCACTTAGTCAGAGTCTCATTCAATGATACACACCTGGGGAAGAGTTAAGAGTCTACTTTATGTAGATACTTATCTAGAGCTTCAGTGAATAATGCACACCAGTGTAATAAATGAGCATTTTTTATATGGCCCCTAATGTTGTTCCTCCCTGAATGATACACACCTGGAAAACTCTCAGAGTTCTATTTTATATTAAAACTCATTTAGAACATTTTTGAATAATTCACAATGGAGCAATAGTCAGGTATCTATTTATATGGTATGTCATTCAAAGTCTCAGTGAATAATGAAATGCTATGGAGTAATCAGGATGCTGTTTAAGATAGCCACTCATTAAGTGCCTTCCTGAATGATACACACCTGTGCAGTAGCCAGGAGTCTATTTCATATGAACTTTAATTCTGGGTATTGCTGAGAAATGCACACATGGGAGAGTGTCTGGAGTCTATTTGGCATGGAGCCTCATACAGAACCTGTTCGAATAATGCACACATGGAGAATAATGAGAAGTCTATTTCATACAGCTACACATTCAGACAAATAGTAAATAAGGTACATGTAGGGTAATTAGAAGTCTGTTTCCTATGGATCCTCTTTCACAGCCTGACTGAATATTACACAGTGGTATTATCATCTGGAGTCTATTTTTTCTAGGCACCCATTCAGAGAATCACTTAATAATGCATACTTGCGGAGTACTCAGAAGTCTTTTTCCCATGGCCCCACATTGAGAGCCTCACTAAATGTACACACCTGCGTAAATACTCAGGATTTACTTTTCTTCCAACATTCAGAGTCTCACTAAATAATGCACACCTGTGGAATATTCAGGAGAAATTTTTTTGTGGCTGTTCATTCGGAGTGTCATTGAATAATGTGCTGTATTCAGGGGTCTATTTCATGTAGACAAATGTACAGAGCCTCGGTTAATAAGACAAAACCTTGCTATAGTAAGGAATCTAATTAATATGGCCACATTTTCTGAGCCTCACTGAATAATACACACCTGAAAAATAATTAGGAGTTTATTTTCGATAAATCTTCATTTGAAACCTCAATGAATAATGCATACCTGTGGAGTTGCCAAGAGTCTGTTTCAACTGGAAACACATTCATAGCCTCAGTGGATGATGGATGTGTGGATTGGGCACGATTATATTTCAAATGGCCACTTACTTGTAACCTCTGTGAATAATGAACAAATGTAAAGTACTCAGGTAACTATTTTATATAGACACTCGTTCAGAGATTTCCTGAATAATACAATTATTTAAGATTGACAGCATCCTATTTCATATGGTCACACAAGAAGAGCCTCACTGAGTAATACTCACCTAAAAAAGTGTCAGGAGTCTACTTTACATAACCTCTCATTTACAGCCTCAAGGCATAATGCACACTTGTGGAATAGACACTTGTCTATTTTATATGTCTGCATAATTAAACACTGAGTGAGTAATACACAACTCTGGAATAGTAACTTTTCTATTTCAAATGCCCAAATATTCAGAGTCAGAGTCAATAATACACAACTGTGGCCTGGTCAGTAAACAATTTCACATGGCCAAAGGTTCAGAGCCTCAGTGAATAGGACATACATGGGGAATACTCAGGACGTTATTTCATATGGCATTTATTTCTGAGATTCATTGAATAAGGAACACCTGTATTTTAGTCAAAATTCTATATTCTTTTTTTTATTTTTATTTTTTAAATTTTTATTGCATTATAAGATTTGGGGTACATGTGCAGAGTGTGCAAGATAGTTGCATAGGTACACAAATGTCAATGTGTTTTGCTTCCTTCCTCCCCTTCACCCACACTTCACATTTATCCCCAAGATATTTCTCCACAGCCCCCCCACTGTCCCTCCCCCCTTCCCCCAATAGACCCCAGTGTGTAGTAGACCCCCTTTCTGTGTCCATGTGTTCTCATTTTTCTCACCCGCCTAGGATTGAGAATATGCGGTACATGTCTTTCGGTTCTTCTCTCAGTTTGCTGAGAACGATGTTCTCCAAATTCTATTATCTATAGCCACATGTTCAAAGCCAAAATGATTGGCATACACCATGGGATAAGTCAAAACTCCATTTCGTATAGAATCGAATTTAGAGCTGAATATAAAAAACGCAAGCCTGGTGAATATTCAGGAGTCTCTATTTTATGGCCACTGATTCAGAGCCTCACAGAGTAATAGAGACGTATGGAAAAGTCAGCAGTGTATTTCACAGGGCCACTTGTTCAGTACCTCAGTGAGAAATTATATATATCTGGAAAATTCTCAGGATTATATTATTTATATCCACTTCTTCAGATACTCACTGAATAATGCAAACTTGGGAATAGTCTGAATACTATTTGATGAGACAGTTCAACCCGTGACTCAGTGGAAGAAGCAAAGCTGAGAAATAGTCAAAAGAGAAGAGGAAGCAGTCTATTTTACGTGATTACTCTTTCAGAAACTCATTGAAGAATATACTCATTGGGAATAGTCAGAGTCCAGGTCATATGGCCACTCAATCACAGCATTAAGGAATAATGCACAGTGGCGCACTAGTAAAAAATATATTTCACATGGCCTCTCATTCAGAGCTTCAGTGCATAATAAACAGATGTAAAGTAGTCAGCGCATTTTTTAAGGTATTCCCAAATTATGCAACTGGGTAAATGATACACTCATATGTGATAGTCAGGAGACTATTTGATATGGACACTCATGAAAAACCTCTTCAAAAACTGCACATATGGGGAATAAACATTAGTCTATTTCATAAGATGACTTGTTTGGAGAGACAAAGAATAGAGCACACCTGTGGAGTTAAATGGAGTCTATTTCATAAAGCCACTCTTTTAGTTTCACAGGAAAAATATGTATATTTGATAATTCACGAATCTCTTCCACATGGCCACTCGTGAAAAGACTCTGTGAATAAGAGTCCCATCAGAAATAGTCAAGGGTGTACTTCAAATGGGTACAAATTCTGAGTTTCTGAAAGAAAGGAACACCTGGGCAATACACAAGAGTCTCTATTTTATGACCACTTAGTCAGAGTCTCATTCAATAATATACTCCTGAGGAAGTGTTAAGAGTCTACTTTATGTAGACACTCATCCAGAGCTTCAGTGAATAATGCACACCAGTGTAGTAGTCGAGCATTTTTATATGGCCCCTCATTCTGTTCCTCCCTTAATAATACACACCTGCAGAATCCTCAGAACTCTATTTTATATTGAAATTCATTTAGAACCTTTTTGAATAATTCACAATGGAGCAAAGTCAGGTATTTATTTATATGGCGTGTCATTCAATGTTTCAGTGCATAATGAACTGCTATGGAGTAATCAGGATGTAGTTTAAAATAGCCACTCATTAAG
Source organism: Saguinus oedipus (assembly GCA_031835075.1). Lineage (NCBI taxonomy): Eukaryota > Metazoa > Chordata > Mammalia > Primates > Cebidae > Saguinus > Saguinus oedipus. The sequence continues at coordinate 200,259,200 of CM063171.1, forward strand.
TGCCTTCCTGAATAATACACACCTTGGTAGTATTCAGGAGTCTATTTCATATGAACTCTAATTCTGGTTATTGCTGAGAAATACACACATGGGAGAGTGTCTGGAGTCTGTTTCGCATGGAGCCTCATACTGATCCTGTTCGAGTAATGCACACATCGAGAATAATGAGAAGTCAATTTCATACAGCTACTCATTCAGACATATAGCAGATAAGGCACATGTGGTGTAATTAGAAGTCTGTTTCCTATGGACCCTCTTTCACAGCCTGACTGAATATTGAACAGTGGTAATATCATCTGGAGTCTATTTTTTATAGGCACTGATTCAAAGAATCACTTAATAATGCACACCTACGGAGTACTCAGAAGTCTGTTTCCTATGGCCACACATTGAGAGCCTCACTTAATGTACACACTTGGGGAAATACTCAGGATTTACTTTTCTCCAAACATTCAGAGTCTCACTAAATAATGCACACCTGTGGAATAGTCAGGAGAAATTTCCATGTGGCTGCTCATTCGGAATGTCATTGAAGAATGTGCTGTAGTCAGGGGTCTATTTCATGTAAACAAATATACAGAGCCTCAGTTAATAAGACAAAACCTTGTTATAGTAAGGAATCTAGTTAATATGGCCACATGTTCTGAGTCTAACTGAATAATACATTCCTGGAAAATAATTAGGGGTTTATTTTCGATAAACATTCATTTAGAGCCTCAATGAATAAGGCACACCTGTGGAGTTGCCAAGAGTCTATTTCAACTGGAAACACATTCATAGCCTCAGTGGATGATGGATGTATGGATTAGTCACAATTCCATTTTATATGGCCACTTACTTGTATCCTCTGTGAAAAATGAACAAATGTAAAGTACTCATGTAACTATTTCATGTAGGCACTCGTTCAGAGATTTCCTGAATAATACAATTATTTAATATTGACCACATCTTGTTTCATATGGTCACACAAGAAGAGCCTCACTGAGTGATACACACCTAAGGAAGGGTTAGGAGTCTACTTTATATAGCCTCTCATTTACAGCTTCAGGGAATAATGCACACTTGTGAAACACACACTTGTCTATTTTATATGTCCGCATAATTAAACGCTGAGTGAGTAATACACAACTCTGGAATAGTAACTTGTCTATTTCATATGCCCAAATATTCAGAGTCAGAGTCAGTAATACACAACTGTGGCCTACTCAGGAAACAATTTCACATGGCCTCAGTGAATAGTACATACATGGGGAATACTAAGGACGCTATTTCATATGGCATTTATTTCTGAGCTTCATTGAATAAGGAACACCTGTATTTTAGTAAAAATTCTATATTATTTTTTTTAACTTTTTACATTTTTATTGCATTATAGGATTTGGGGTACATGTGCAGAACGTGCAAGATAGTTGCATAGGTACACACATGCAGTGTGTTTTGCTGCCTTCCTCCACTTCACCCACACTTGGCATTCATTTTCAGGCTCTCCCTTCCAGCCACCGCCGCTGACCCTCCCCCATTTCCACCAATAAACACCAGTGTGTAGTAGACCTTCGCTCTGTGTCTATGTGTTCTCATTTTTTTCACCCACCTATGAGTGAGTATATGCGGTATTTCTTTTTCTGTTCTTGTATCAGTTTGCTGAGAAGGATGTTTTCCAGATTAATCCATGTCCTTACAAAGGACACAAACTCATCATTTTTTATTGCTGCATAATATTCCATGGTTTATGTGTGCCACATTTTTCCAGTCCAGTCTATCATCGTTTGGCATTTGGGTTGGTTCTATTTCTTTGCTATTGTAAACAGTGCTGCAATGAACATAAGTGTGCATGTGTCCTTATAGTAGAAAGATTTATAGTCCTTTGGATATATACCCAGTAATGGGATTGCTGGGTCCAATTGAATTTCTATTTCTAGGTCCTTGGGGATTCGCCACACTGTCTTCCACAATGGTTGAACTAATTTATACTCCCACCAACAGTGTAATAGTGTCCCTATTTCTTCACATCCTCTCCAGCATGTACTCTCTCCATATTTTTTAATGATCGCCATTCTAACTGGCATGATATGGTATCTCAATGTGGTTTTAATTTGCAACCCTCTAATAACCAGTGATGATGAGCATTTTTTCAAATGTTTGTTGGCCTCATGTATACCTTATTTTGTATAGTGTCTCTTCATATCTTTTACTCATTTTTGAATGGGCCTTTTTGTTTTTTTCCTTTAAATCTGTTTGAGTACAAAGAAAATAAAATACCGAGGAATACAACTCACAAGGAATGTAAGGGACCTCTTTAAGAAAAACTACAAACCACTGCTCAACGAAATAAGAGAGCTCACAAATAGGTGGAGAGAAATTCCATGTTCGTGGTTATGAAGAATCAATTTCGTGAAAATGGCTATACTGCCCAAAGTAATTTACAGAATCAATGCTATCCTCATCAAACTACTATCGAATTTCTTCACAGAACTGGAAAAAAACACCATGAATTTCATATGGAACCAAAAGAGAGCCCGCATAGTGAAGTCAATACTAAGCAAAAAGAACACATAGGGAGACATCACACTACCAGACTTCAAACTATACTACAAGGCTACAGTTATCAAAACAGCATGGTACTGGTACCAAAACAGAGATATAAACCAATGGAACAGAACAGAAGCATCGGAGGCAACACAACATATCTACAACCATATTATCTTTGATAAACCAGACAAAAACAAGCAATGGTGAAAGGATTCCCTATTTAATCAATGCTGTTAAGAAAACTGGCTAGCCATGTGCAGAAAGCAGAAACTGGACCCCATCCTGACACCTTACACGAAAATTAACTCCAGATGGATTAAAGACTTAAACATAAGACCTGACACCATAAAAACCCTAGAAGAAAATCTAGGCAAAACCATTAAGGACATAGAATTAGGCAAGGACTTAATGACCAAAATACCAAAAGCATTGGCAAAAAAAAAGCCAAAATAGACAAATGGGACCTAATCAAACTCCACAGCTTCTGCATGGCAAAAGAAACAGTCAATAGAATGTATCAGCAACCATCAGAATGGGAAAAAATCTTTGCAATTTACACATCTGACAAAGGACTGATATCCAGAATTTACAAAGAACTCAAACAGATTTACAGGAATAAAACAAAATTTTGTTTTCCATATCCACATGTTCAAAGCCAAACTGATTGGCATAAACCATTGGATCAGCCAGGATTCTATGTCGTATAGCCACCAATATTGAGCTTAATGTACAAATGCATGCATGGGGAATATTCAGGAGTCTCTATTTTATGGCCACTAATTCAGACCCTCACAGAGAAATAGAGACATATGGAAAAGTCAGAAGTGTATTTCACATGGCCCCTTGTTCACTACCTTAGTGAAGAATCATATATATCTGGAAAATACTAGGGATTCTATTATTTATATCCACTTCTTCAGAGACTCACTGAAAAATGCAAACAAGGGGAATAGTCTGGATACTATTTGATGAGACTGCTCACCCAGTGACTCAGTGGAAGTAGCACAGCTGTGATATAGTGAAAACAGTAGAGCAAGCAGTCTATTTTACGTGGCTACTCATTCAGAAACTCACTGAATAATATACACATTGGGAATAATAAGAGTCCAGGTCATATTGTTATTCAATCAAAGCATGAATGAATAATGCACAGTGACGCATTAGTAAGGAATCTATTTAATATGGCCTCTCATTCAGAGATTCAGTGCGAAATAAACAGCTGTAAAGTAGTCAGCAACCTTTTTAAGATATACCCAAATTATGCAATTCTGTAAATGATACACTCATATGTGATAGTCAGGAGACTATTTGATATGGACACTCATAAAAAACCTCTTCAAAAACTGCACATATGGGGAATAAACATTAGTCTGTTTCATATGATGATTCGTTTGGAGAGACAAAGAATAGAGCACACCTGTGGAGTCAAATGGGGTATATTTCATACGGCCACTCATTCAGTTTTCTAGGAAAAAATATGTATATTCGATAATTCATGAATCACTTCCACATGGCCACTAGTGAAAAGAATCTGTGTATAATAGTCCTATCAGAGAGAGTCAAGGGTCAACCTCAAATGGCTACACATTCTGAGTCTCTGTAAGTAATGACCACCTGGGCAATACACAAGAGTCTCTATTTTATGCCCACTTAGTCAGAGTTTCATTCAATAATACACACCTGAAAAAGAGTTAAGAGTCTACTTTATGTAGACACTCATCTAGAGCTTCAGTGAATAATGCACACCAGTGTAACAGTCGAGCATTTTTATATGGCCCCTATTTCTGTTCCTCCCTGAATGATACACACCTGGGGAATCCTCAGAATTCTATTTTATATTAAAACTCATTTAGAATCTTTTTAAATAATTCACAATGGAGCAATAGTCAGGTATCTATTTATATGGCGTGTCTTTCAAAGTTTCAGTGAATAATGAACTGCTATGGAGTAATCAGGATGCTGTTTAAGAGAGACACGAATTAAGCGCCTTCCTGAATCATACCTAACTGGGTAGTAGTCAGGAGTTTCTTTCATATGAACTCCAATTTTGGGTATTGCTGAGAAATACACACATGTGAGAGTGTCTGGAGTCTATTTGGCATGGACCCTCATACAGAAGGTGTTCAAATAATGCACACATGGAGAATAATGAGGAGTCTATTTCATATGGCTACTCATTCAAACAAATAGTAAATAAGGCACATGTATAGTAATAAGAAGTCTGTTTCCTATGAACCCTCTTTCACAATCTGACTATTTCACATTTGTAATATCATCTGCATTCTATTTTTATAGACACTTATTCAGAAAATCACTTAATAATGCACACCTGTGGATTACTCAGAAGTCTTTTTCCTATGGCCACACATTGAGAGCCTCACTAAATGTACACACCTGGGGGAATACTCAGGATTTATTTTTCTCCCATCATTCAGAGTCTCCCTAATTAATGCACACCTGTGGAATAGTCAGGAGACATTTTCATGTGGCTGCTCATTCGGAATGTCATTGAATAATGTGCTGTAGTCAGGGGTCTATTTAATGTAGACACATATTCAGAGCCTCAGTGAATAAGAGAAAACATTGCTATAGTAAGGAATCTAATTAATATGGCCACGTGTTCTGAGCCCCACTGTATAATACACACCTTGAAAATAATTGAGTTTATTTTCGATAAACATACATTTAGAGCCTCAATGAATAATGCACACCTGTGGAGTAGCCAAAAGTCTATTTCAACTGGAAACTCATTCGTACCCTCAGTGGATGATGGATGTGTGGATTAGTCATGATTTCATTTCATATGGCCATTTACTTGTAAACTCTGTGAATAAGGAACAAATGTAAAGTACTCAGGTCACTATTTCATAGAGACACTCCTTCAGAGATATCCTGAATAGTACAATTATTTAAGATTGACAGTATTCTGTTTCATATGGTCACACAAGAAGAGCCTCACTGAGTAATACATACCTGAGAAAGTGTTAGGAGTTTATTTTATATAGCCTCTCCTTTACAGGCTCAGGGATAAATGCACACTTGTGAAATAGACACTATTCTATTTTATATGTCCGTAAAATTAAACCCTGAGTGAGTAATACACAACGTTGGAATAGTAACTTATCTATTTCATATGCCCAAATATTCAGATTCACAGTCAATAATACGCAACTGTGGACTAGTCAGGAATCAATTTCACATGGCCATAGAATCAGAGCCTCAGTGAATAGTACATACCTGGGGAATACTCAGGCCGCAATTTCATGTGGCATTTATTTCTGAGCTTCATGGATTAAGGAACACCTGTATTTTAGTCAAAATTATATTTTCTATAACCAAATGTTTAAAGCCATAGCGATTGGCATACACCATGTAATAAGTAAAGGTTCTATGTCGTATAGCCACCAATTTAGAGTTGAATGTAAAAACGCATGCCTCCGGAATATACAATAGTCTCTAGTTTATGGCCACTGATTTAGAGCCTCACAGAGTAATAGAGACCTATGGAAAAATCAGGAGTGTATTTCACATGGCCGCTTGTTCAGTACCTCAGTGAAGAATTGTATATATCTGGAAAATACTCAGGATTCTATTATTTATATCCACTTCTTAAGAGACTTATTGAATAATGCAAACATGGGGAATAATCTGGATACTATTTGATGAGACAGTTCACCCAGTGACTCAGTGGAAGAAGCAAAGGTGAGAAATAGTCAAAAGAGTAGAGGAAGTGGTCTATTTTACATGGTTACTCATTCCAAATGTCACTGAAGAAGATACACATTGGGAATAGTCAGAGTCCAGGTCATAAAACCACTCAACCACAGCATAACGGAATAATGCATAGTGGCGCACTAGTAAGAAGTCTATTTCCTGTGGCCTCTCATTCAGAGCTTCAGGGCATAATAAACAGCTGTAACCTAGTCAGCCCCCTTTGTTATGTATCACCAAATTATTCAACCCTGTAAATGATACACTCATATGTTATACTCAAAAGACTATTTGATATGGACACTCATAAAGAACCTCTGCAAAAACTGCACATATGGAGAATAATCATTAGTCTATTTCATATGATGATTTGTTTGAGTAGACAAAAGAGCACACCTGTGGAGTCAAATGCGGTCTATTTTATAAGGCCACTCCTTCAGTTTTCAATAAAAAAATGTATATTTGATAATTCACGAATCTCTTCCACATGGCCACTCGTGAAAAGACTCTGTGAATAGTACTCCCATCAGAAACAGTCAAGGGTCTACTTCAAATGGCTACACATTTTGAGTCTCTCTAAGTAATGAAAACCTGGGCAATACACAAGAGTCTCTATTTTATGCACACTTAGTCAGAGTCTCATTCAATAATACACACCTGGAGAAGAGTTAAGAGTCTACTTTATGTAGACACTCATCTAGATCTTCAGTGAATAATGCACACCAATGTAATAGTCGAGCATTTTTTATATGGCCCATTATTCTGTTCCTCGCTGAATGACACAAACCTGGGGAATCCTCAGGATTCTATTTTATATTAAAACTCATTTAGAACCTTTTTGAATAATTCACAATGGAGCAATACTCAGGTATCTACGTATATGGCGTGTCATTCAAAGTTTCAGTGAATAATGAACTGCTATAGAATAATCAGGATGCTGTTTAAGATAGCTACGCATTAAGTGCCTTCCTGAATGATAAACGCCTGGGCAGTAGTCAAGAGTCTATTTGATATGAACTCTAATTCTGGGTATTGCTGAGAAATACACACATGGGAGAGTGTCTGGAGTCTATTTGGCATGGACCCTCATACAGAACCTGTTCAAATAATGCACAAATGGAGAATAATGAGAAGTATATTTCATACGGCTACTCATTCGCACAAATAGTGAATAAGGCACATGTGGAGTAATTAGAAGTCTGTTTCCTATGGAATCTCTTTCACAGCCTGACTGAATATTACTCAGTGGTAATATCATCTGGAGTCTATTTTTTATAGGCACTCATTCAGAGAATCACTTAATAATGCACACCTGCGGAGTACTCAGAATTCTTTTTCCTATGGCCACACATTCAGAGCCTCACTAAGTGTACAGCCCTATGGAAATACTCAGGATTTTATTGTCCCCCGTCATTCAGAGTCTCACTAAAAAATGAACTCCTGTGGAATAGTCAGGAGACATTTTCATGTGGATGCTCATTCGGAATGTCATTGGATAATGTTCTGTAGTCAGGGGTCTATTTCATGTAGACACATATTCAGAGCCTCAGTGAATAAGACAAAACCTTGCTATAGTATGGAATCTAATAAATATGGCCACATGTTCTGAGCCTCACTGAATAATGCATACGTGGAAAATAATTAAGAGTTTATATTCGATAAACATTCATCTAGAGCCTCATAGAATAATGCACATCTGTGGTGTTGCCAAGAGTCTATTTCAACTGGAAACACATTCATACCCTCAGTAGATGATAGATGTGTGGATTAGTCACAAGTAAATTTCATATGGTCACTTACTTGTAACCTCAGTGGACAATGAACAACTTTAAAGTACTCAGATCACTATTTCATATAGACACTCGTTCAGAGATTTCCTGAATAGTACAAGTATTTAAGATTGAAAAAATCCGGTTTCATATGTTAACAGAAGAATAGCCTCACTGAGTAATACACACCTGAGGAAGTGTTAGGAGCCTACTTTTACAACCTCTCATTTACAGCCTCAGGCAATAATGCACACTTGTGATATAGACACTAGTCTATTTTATATTTCCGCAAAATTAAACCCTGAGTGAGTAATACACAACTTTGGAATAGTAATTGTCTATTTCATATGCCCAAATATTCAGAGTCAGAGTCAAAAATACACAACTGTGGACTAGTCAGGAAACAATTACACATGGCCAAAAGTTCAGAGCCTCAGTGAATAGTACATACCTGGGGAATAATCAGGACGCTGTTTCATATGACATTTATTTCTGAGCTTCATTCAATAAGGAACATCTGTATTTTAGTCAAAATTCTATTTTCCATAGCCAATTTATCAAAGCCACGTGGTGAATGTACAAATGCACGCCTTGGGAATATTCAGGAGTCTCTATTTTATGTCCACTGATTCAGACCCTCACAGAGTAATAGATACCTATGGAAAAGTCAGGAGTGTATTTCACATGGCCCCTTGTTCAGTACCTCAGTGAATGATCATATATATCTGGAAAATACTGGTTATTCTATTATTTATATCCACTTTTTCAAGACTCACTGAAAAATGCAAACATGGGAAAAGTCTGGATACAATTTGATGAGATGATTCACCCAGTGACTGAGTAGAAGTAGCACAGCTGAGAAATAGTTAAAAGAGAAGAGGAAGCCGTCTATTTTACATGGTTACTCATTTCAAATGTCACTGAAGAATATAAACATTGGGAATAGTCACAGTCCAGGTCATATGGCCACTCAATCACAGCATTAAGGAATAATGCACAGTGGCAAACTAGTAAGGAGTCTATTTCATATGGCCTCTCATTCAGAGCTTCAGTACATAATAAAAAGCTGTAAAGTAGTCAGCGCCCTTTTTTAGGTATTCCCAAATTATGCAACTCTGTAAATAATACAGTCATATGTGATAGTCAGGAGACTATTTGATATAGACACTCATACAGAACCTCTTCAAAAACTGCACATACGGGGAATAATCATTAGTCTATTTCATATGAGGATTTGTTTGGTGAGACAAAGAATAGAGCACACCTGTGGAGTCCAATGGGGTCTATTTCATAAGGCCACACTATCAGTTTTACAGAAAAAATATGTATATTTGATAATTCACGAATCTCTTCCACATGTCCATTTGTGAAAATAATCTGCAAATAATACTGCCATCAGAGATAGTCAAGGGTCTACTTCAAATGGCTACACATTCTGAGCCTCTAAGTAATAAACACCTAAGAAATACACAAAAGTCTCTATTTTATGCACACTTAGTCAGAGTCTCACTCAATAATACACACCTGGAGACGAGTTAAGAGTCTACTTTATGTAGACACTCATCTAGAGCTTCAGTGAATAATGCACACCAGTGTAATAGTCGAGCATTTTTTATATGGCCCCTCATTCTGTTCCTCCCTGAATGATACACACCTGGGAAATCTGCAGGATTCTATTTTATATTAAAACTTATTTAGAACCTTTTTTAATAATTCACAATGGAGCAATAGTCAAGTATCTATTTATATGGTGTGTCATTCAGAGTTTCAGTGAATAATGAACTGCTATGGAGCAATCAGGATGCTTTTTAACATAGCCACGCATTAAGTGCCTTCCTGAATGATACACACCTGGGTAGTAGTCAGGAGGCTATTTCATATGAACTCTAATTCTGGGTATTGCTTAGAAATACACACGTCAGAGAGTGTTTGGAGTCTATTTGGTATGGACCCTCATACAGAACCTGTTCGAATAACGAACAAATGGAGAATAATGAGGAGTATATTTCATATGGCTACTCATTCGCACAAATGTTAAATAAGGTACATGTGGAGTAATTAGAAGTCTGTTTCCTATGGACCCTCTCTCACAGCCTGACTGAATATTACACAGTGGTAATATCAATTTGAGTCTATTTTTTATAGGCACTAATTCAGAAAATCACATAATAATGCACAACTGCCGAGTACTCAGAAGTCTTTTTCTTATGGCCACACATTCAGAACCTCACTAAGTGTATAGACCTAGGGAAATACTCAGGATTTTATTTTCCCCCATCATTCAGAGTCTCACTAAAAAATGCACTCCTGTGGAATCCTCAGGAGACATTTTCATGTGGCTGCTCATTCAGAATGTCATTGAATAATGTGCTGTAGTCAGGAATCTAATTAATGTAGACACATATTCAGAGCCTCAGGGCATAAAAAAACCCTTGCTATAGTAAGGAATCTAATTAATATGGCCACGTGTTCTGAGCCTCACTGAATAATACACAGCTGAAAAATAATTAAGAGTTTAGTTTCTATAAACATTCATTTAGAGCCTAAATAAATAATGCACACCTTTGGAGTAGCCAAGAGTCCATTTCAACTGGAAGCACATTCATACCCTCAGTGGATGATGGATGTGTGGCTTGGTCATGATTCCAGTTCATTTGGCCACTTACTTGTAAGCTCTGTGAATAATGAACAAATGTAAAGTACCCAGGTCACTATTTCATATAGACACTCGTTCAGAGATTTCCTGAATAGTAAAATAATTTAAGATTGACAACATCCTGTTTCATATGGTCACACAAGAAGAGCCTCACTGAGTAATACACACCTGAGGAAGTGTTAGGAGTCTGCTTTATGTAGGCTCTCATTTACAGCCTCAGGGAATAATGCACACTTGTGCAATAGACACTAGTCTATTTTATATGTCCGCAAAATTAAACCCTGCGTGAGTAATACAAAATTTTGGAATAGTAATTGTCTATTTCATATGCCCAAATATTCAGAGTCAGAGTCAAAAATACACAACTGTGGACTAGTCAGGAAACAATTACACATGACCAAAAGTTCAGAGCCTCAGTGAATAGTACATACCTGGGGAAAAATCAGGACGCTGTTTCATATGGCATTTATTTCTGAGCTTCATTCAATAAGGAACACCTGTATTTTAGTCAAAATTCTATTTTCCATAGCCAATTTCTCAAAGCCAAACTGACTGGCATACACCATGGGATAAATCAGAATTCTATGTCGTATAGCCACCAATTTCGTGCTGAATGTACAAATGCATGCCTTGGGAATATTCAGGAGTCTCTATTTTATGTCCACTGATTCAGACCCTCACAGAGTAATAGATACCTATGGAAAAGTCAGGAGTGTATTTCACATGGCCCCTTGTTCAGTACCTCAGTGAATGATCATATATATCTGGAAAATACTAATGATTCTATTATTTATACCCACTTCTTCAGAGACTCACTGAAAAATGCAAACATGGGAATAGTCTGGATACTATTTGATGAGATGATTCACCCAGTGACTCAGTAGAAGTAGCACAGCTGAGAAATAGTTAAAAGAGTAGAGGAAGCCGTCTATTTTACATGGTTACTCATTCCGAATGTCACTGAGTAATATACACATTGGGAATAGTCAGAATCCAGGTCATATGGCCCCTCAATAAGAGCATTAAAGAATAATGCACAGTGGTGCACTAGTAAAGAGTCTATTTCAGATGGCCTCTCATTCAGAGCTTCAGTGCATAATAAACAGCTGTAAACTAGTCAGCGCCCTTTCTTAGGTATCCCCAAATTATTCAACTCTGTAAATGATACACTCATATGTGATAGTCAGGAGACTATTTGATATGGACACTCATACAGAACCTCTTCAAAAACTGCACATATGGGGAATAATCTTTAGTCTACTTCATATGAGGATTTGTTTGGTGAGGCAAAGAATAGAGCACAACTGTGTTGTCCAATGGGGCCTATTACATAACGCCACTCTTTCAGTTTTACAGGAAAATATATGTATATTTGATAATTCACGAATCTCTTCCACGTGTCCACTCGTGAAAATAATCTGTAAATAATACTGCCATCAGAGATAGTCAAGGGTCTACTTCAAATGGCTACACATTCTGAGTCTCTGTAAGTAATGAACACCTGGGAAATAAACAAGAGTCTCTATTTTATGCACACTTAGTCAGAATCTCACTCAATAATACACACCTGCGGAAAAGGTAAGAGTCTACTTTATGTAGACACTCATCTAGAGCTTCAGAGAATAATGCACACCAGTGTAATAGTCGAGCATTTTTTATGGCCCCTCATTCTGTTCCTCCCTGATTAATACACACCTAGAAAATCTGCAGGATTCTATTTTATATTAAAACTTATTTAGAACCTTTTTTAATAATTCACAATGGAGCAATAGTCAAGTATCTATTTATAAGGTGTGTCATTCAAAGTTTCAATGAATAATGAACTGCTATGGAGTAATCAGGATGCTGTTTAACATAGCCACGCATTAAGTGCCTTCCTGAATGATACACACCTGGGTAGTAGTCAGGAGTCTATTTCATATGAACTCTAATTCTGGGTATTGCTGAGAAATACACACGTCAGAGAGTGTCTGGAGTCTATTTGGTATGGACCCTCATAAAAAAACCTGTTCCAATAATGCACACATGGAGAATGTTGAGGAGTCTATTTCATATGGCTACTTATGAAGACATATAGTAAATAAGGCACATGTAGAGTAATTAGAAGTCTGTTTCCTATGGACCCTCTTTCACAGCCTGACTGAATATTACACAGTGGTAATATCATCTGGAGTCTATTTTTATAGGCACTCATTCAGAGAATCACTTAATGTTGCACACCTGCGGAGTACTAAGAAGTATTTTTTCTATGGCCACACATGGAGAGCCTCACTAAATGTACATACCTGGGGAAATACTCAGGATTTATTTTTCTCCTCTCATTTAGAGTCTCACTAAATAATGCACACCTGTGGAATAGTCAGGAGACATTTTCATGTGGCTGCTCATTCGGAATGTCATTGAATAATGTGCTGTAGTCAGGGGTCTATTTTATGTAGACATACATTCAGAGCCTCAGTGAATAAGACAAAACCTTGCTATAGAAAGAAATCTAATTAATATGGCCACGTGTTCTGAGCCTCACTGAATAACACACACAAGGAAAATAATTAAGAGTTTATTTTCGATAAACATTCATTAAGAGGCTCAATGAATAATGCACACCTGTGGAGTAGCCAAGAGTCTCTTTCAACTGGAAATCCATTCATAGCATCAGTGGATGATGAATGTGTGGATTAGTCATGATTCCACTGCATATGGCCACTTACTTGTAACCTCTGTGAATAATGAACAAATGTAAAGTACTCAGGTCACTATTTCATATAGACACTCATTCAGAGATTTCCTGAATAGTGCAATTATTTAAGTTTGACAACATCCTGTTTTATATGGCCACACAAGAAGAGACTCACTGAGTAATACACACCTGAGAAAGTGTTAGGAGTCTACTTTATGTGGCCTCTCATTTACAGCCTCAGGGAATAATGCACACTTGTGGAATAGACACAAGTCTATTTTATATGTCCGCAAAATTAAACCCTGAGTGAGTAATACACAACTTTGGAATAGTAACTTGTTTATTTCATACGCCCAAATATTCAGAGTCAGGGTCAATAATACACAACTGTGGACAAGTTAGGAAACAATTTCATGTGGCCAAAGGTTCAGAGTCTCAGTGAATAATACATACCTGGGGAATATTAAGGACGCTATTTCATATGGCATTTATTTCTGAGCTTCATTGAGTAAGGAACACCTGTGTTTTAGTCAACATTCTATTTTCTATAGCCACATGTTCAAAGCCAAACTGATTGGCATACACCATGGGATAAGTCAGGATTCTATTTCATATAGCCACCAATTTAGAGCTGAATGTAAAAACGTACGCTAGGGGAATATTCAGGGGTCTCTCTTTTATGGTCACTGATTCAGAGTCTCACAGAGTAATAGAAACCTATGGAAAAGTCAGGAGTGTATTTCACATTGCCACTTCTTTAGTACCTCAGTGAAGAATCATATATATCTGGAAAATACTCAGGATTTTATGATTTATATCCACTTTTTCAGAGACTCACTGAATAATGCAAACATGGGGAATAGTCTGGATACTATTGATGAGACCGTTCACCCAGTGACTCAGTGGAAGAAGCACAGCTGAGAAATAAAAGAGTAGAGGAAGCAGTCTATTTTACGTGGTTACTCATTCCGAATGTCACTGAAGAAGATACACATTGGGAATAATCAGAGTTCAGGACATATGGCCACTCAATCACAGCATTAAGGAATAATGCACAGTGGCGCACTAGAAAAAATTCTGTTTTGTATCGCCCCTCATTCAGAGCTTCAGTGAATAATAAACAGCTGTAAAGCAGTCAGCGCCCTTTTTAAGGTATCCCCAAATTATGCAACTCTGTAATTGATACACTCATATGTGTTAGTCAGGAGACTAGATGATATGGACACTCATTTAGAACCTCTTCAAAAACTGCACATATGGGGAATAATGATTAGTCTATTTCATATGATGATTAGTTTGGAGAGACAAAGAATAGAGCACACCTGCAGAGTCAAATGGGGTCAATTTTATAAAACCACTCTTTCCGATTGACAGGAAAAAATATGTATATTTGAGAATTCACTAATCTCTTCCACATGGCCACTCATGAAAAGACTCGGTGAATAAGACTCCCATCAGAGATAGTCAAGGGTCTACTTCAAATGGCTACACATTCTGATTCTCTGTAAGTAATGAACACCTGGGCAATACACAAGAGTCTCTATTTTATGTCCACTTAGTCAGAATCTCATTCAATAATACACCCTTGTGGAAGTCTTAAGAATCTACTTTATGAAGACAATCATATATAGCTTCAGTGAATAATGCACACCAGTGTAATAGTCGAGCATTTTTTATATGGCCCCTTATTCTGTTCCTCTCTGAATGATACACACCTGGGTAATACTCAGGATTTTATTTTATATTAAAACTAATTTAGAACTTTTTTGAATAATTCACAATGGAGCAATAGTCAGGTATCTATTTATATGGTGTGTCATTCAAAGATTCACTGAATAATGAAGTGCTATGGGGTAATCAGGATGCTGTTTAAAATAGCCACACATTAAGTGCCTTCCTGAATGATACACACCTGGGTAATAGTCAGTTGTCTATTTCATATAAACTCTAATTCTGGGTATTGCTGAGAAATACACACATGAGAGAGTGTCTGGATTCTATTTGGCATGGACCCTCATACATAACCTGTTTGAATAATGCAAACATGAAGAATAATGTGGAGACTGTTTCATATGGCTACTCATTCAGACAAATAGTAAATAAGGCACATGTGGAGTAATTAGAAGTCTTTTTCCTATGGACCCTCTTTCACAGCCTGACCGAATATTACACAGTCGTAATATCATCTGGAGTCTATTTTTTATAGGCACTCATTCAGAGAATCACTTAATAATGCACACCTGCCGAGTACTCAGAAGTCTTTTTCTTAAGGCCACACATTGAGGGCCTCACTATATGTACACACCTGGTAAAATCCTCAGAATTTACTTTTCTCCCATCATTCAGAGTCTCACTAAATAATGCACACCAGTGGAATAGTCAGGAGACATTTTCATGTGGCTGCTCATTCGCAATGTCATTGAATAATGGGCTGTAGTCAGGAGTCTATTTCATGTAGACACATATTCCGAGCCTCAGTGAATAAGATGAAACCTTGCTATAGTAAGAAATCTAATTAATATGGCCACGTGTTCTGAGCCTCACTGAATAATACACACCTGGAAAATAATTAAGAGTTTATTCTCAATAAACGTTTCTTTAGAGCCTCAATGAATAATGCACACCTGTGGAGAAGCCAAGAGTTTATTTCACCTGGAAACCCATTCATAGCCTCAGTGGATGATGGATGTGTGGATTAGTCACAATTCCATTTCATATGGCCACTTACTTGTAACCTCTGTGAATAATGATCCAATGTAAAGTACTCAGGTCACTATTTCATATAGACACTCTTTCAAAAATTTTCTGACTAGTACCATTATTTATGATTGATGGGGGGGACTCACAAGATTGTGTCATAGAAGCGACTCAGGATTGCAGCTCTCAGGGAAGGTGCAGAGGGTGAGTCCTTGCCGCATTCTCAGATGGACCTTTTTTGCCCACAGAGCGTGGAAAGTCTCAGGTGTAAGAGAGACACGGTACGCTAGTACAGCCAACTAGGGCAGCCAACATTTGCGGCCACTTTGGCTGGCATGACAGTGGGACCCAGCTCAAAACTCACAGGTCTGGGTGCCCGGTTAAACCGTCAATCTGAGATTTGGAAGGGCAAACTGGCATGTCCATTTGATTGAATGGGACTTGGACAATGAGCCAGACCAGGAGATTCCTGGGAAGCATAATCTGAGCCGGTGCAGTGGGCAGTGGCATGGGAGATCACAGGGATTCCAGTACCCTATCAGCAGGCTACTGGGGCACCAGTGAGAGAGTCAACATTTCACCTTGGGGAGAGGAAGAGAGAGAGAGAGAGAGGACGAACTCTTAGGTAGGGAGCTGGGTGATTGGGCACGGCGGGACCCACCCTCACGGGGACAAGCAAGGTGGTGATGGGAGGTGCTTTGGGCTGAGAGTTTTGCTGCTGGCATCTAGGACGGTTAAGCCCGGTTGGGGAGGGGCATCCGCCACTACTGACTCAATGCACTTCTACTGAATTACCTCCCAGGGCTGACGCAGCCTGCCATTGCCAAGGCAACCTGCCATAACTGAGACACTCCGCCAGGATGGGGTAGCTCTCCACAGCAGAACGGAGACCAACAGGAACAGGGCAGACCCGTGCTAGCAGGGCAGAGCCCTGGAAGGCAAATAGTGAATAGACTGCCTCCTAGTGGGGCAGGACAGTGCAACAGATACTCATAAAGAAAGCTCCAAATCCCTGAGACAGAGCATCTAAGGAAGGGAATAAAAGGTGGTGTTTTATGAGTTCTGTTGCAGCAGATATAAACAACCTACCAACAACCCTGAATGAACAACAGAGCTCAAAGCTCAGCACTGGAGCTCCTATAAAGCACAGACCGTCTCCTCAAGCAGCTCCCTGATCACTGTATATCCAAAGAGTCACACCAAAAATGGACTAATCAGACTGACATATGGCGGGCATTATTCTGGAACAAAGACTGCAAAAGAAGAAATTCGTATCATATCTCATTGTTCCACAGCTGCTAGAGGTATAACCCAGACAAGCAGGGCCTGGATTGGACATAAGCACTCATACAGCAGAGAGGCTAGACCATTAGAAGGAAAACTAAGTAACAAAACTACTTCATCATCAACCATCTCAGCGTCCACACAGAGACCCAATTGAAAAATCAGCAACTACTAAGACGACAAACGGATAAATCCATAAAGATGAGAAAAAAAACAGCGTAAAAAGGTAGAAAACACCCAAAATCAAAACAACTTCCCTCCTACAAAGGACCAAAACTCCTCACCAGCAAGGGAACAAAGCTGGAAGGAGAATGAGTGTGATGAAATGACGGAATCAGACTTCATAAAGTGGATAATGAGAAACTTCAGTGAGCTAAAAGAACATGTTCTAAATCAGTGCAAAGAAACTAAGAACCTTGAAAAAAGATTTGAAAAAAGATTCGAGGAATTGATAACAAGAATGGGCAACTTAGAGAGGAATATGAATGAATTGAACGAGATGAATAACACAACACGAGAACTTCGCGAAGCATGCACAAGATTCAACAGCTGAATTGACCAAGCAAAAGAAAGAATATCAGAAGTTGAAGATCAACTCAATGAAATAAAACAAGAAACCAAGATTAAAGATAAAACCACAAAAAGGAATGAACAAAATCTCCAAGAAATGTGGGACTATGTGAAGAGACCCAACCTGCGTTTGATAGGTGTACAAGAATATGATGAAAAGAATGTATACAAGCTGAAAAACACTCTTCAGGATATTATCCAGGAAAATTTCCCCAACCTAGCAAGACAGGTCAATACTCAACTCCAGGAAATACAGAGAACACCACAAAGATACTCCGCAAGAAGAGCAACCACAAGGCACATAATCGTCAGAATCACCAAGGTTGAAATGAAGGAGAAAATACCAAGGCAGCCAGAGAGAAAGGTCGGGTTACCCACAAAGGGAAGCTCATCATACTCACAGCAGATCTCTCGGCAGAGACTCTACAAGCCAGAAGAGAGTGGGGGCCAATATTCAACATCCTTAAAGAAAAGAACTTTCAACCCAGAATTTCATATCCAGCCAAACTGAGCTTCAAAAGTGAAGGAAAAATAAAATCCTTCATGAACAAGCAAGTACTCAGAGATTTTGTCACCACTAGGCCTGCTTTACAAGAGCTCCTGAAAGAGGCACTATACATGGAAAGAAACGTCTAGTACCAGCCAACTTAAAAGCATACCAAATGCTAAAGAGCATCAACAAAATGAAGAATCTACATAAACCAACGGGTAAAACAGCCAGCTAGCATCAAAATGGCAGTATCAAATTCACAAATAACAATATTAACCCTGAATGTAAATGGGCTAAATGCACCAATCAAAAGACACAGACTGGGAAATTGGATAAAAAACCAAAACCCATCGATGTGCTATATCGAGGAATCCCACCTCACACACACAAAAATACACAAAAGCTCAAGAAAAAGATGGAGGAAGATTTACCAAGCAAATAGAGAGCAAAAAATAGCAGGAGTTGCAATTCTCGTCTCTGATGAAATATTTTAAAGCAACAAAGATCAAAAGGGACAAAGAAGGTCATTACATAACGGTAGAAGCATCGATACAACAAGAAGAGCTAACAATTATAAATATATATGGACCCAATTCAGGAGCAACCAGATATATAAGGCAAGTTCTTAAGAACTTACAAAAAGACATATACACCCACACAATAATAGTGGAAGACTTTAACACTCCACTGTCAATATCGGACAGGTCAACCAGACAGAAAATTAACAAGGATATCCAGGACTTGAACTCAGACCTGGAACAAGCAAACCTGATAGACATTGACAGAACTCTCCACCGAAAATCCACAGAATATACATTCTTCTCAGGACCACATCACACCTACTCCAATTAAACCACATAATTGGAAGTAAAGCACTACTCAGCAAATGCAAAACAACGGAAATCATAACAAACAGTCTCTCAGACCATAGTGCAATCAAGTTGGAACTCAGAATTCAGAAAATAACTCAGAACCACACAGCTTCATGGAAACTGAACAACTGGTTCTTGAATGTTGATCGGATAAACAAAGAAATAAAGGCAGAAATAAAGAAGTTCTTTGAAACCAACGAGAATGAAGACACAACGTACCAGAATCTCTGGGACACATTTAAAGCAGTCTGTAGAGGAAAATATATAGCAATAAGTGCCCACATGAGAAGAGTGGAGACATCAAAAATTGACACCCTATCGTGAAAATTGAAAGAGCTAGAGGAGCAAGATCAAAAAAGCTCAAAACCTAGCCAAAGACAAGAAATAACTAAGATCAGAGCAGAACTGAAGGAGATAGAGACAAGAAAAACCCTTCAAAAAATCAATAAATCCAAGAGCTGATTTTTCAAAAAGATCAACAAAATAGACAAACCACTAGCCAGACTGATAAAAAAGAAAAGAGAGAACAACCAAATAGATGCAATAAAAAACGATAATGGGGAAATCACCACAGATTCCACAGAAATTCAAACCATCATCAGAGAATACTACAGACAACTCTATGCACATAAACTAGTAAACCAGGAAGAAATGGATAAATTCCTGGAAGCCTGTGTCCTCCAAATCCTAAACCATGAGGAAGCTGAAACTATGAACAGACCAGTAAAAAGGTCTGAAGTTGAGGCAGCAATTAAGAGCCTACCACACAAAAAAAGCCCAGGTCCAGATGGGTTCACAGCTGAATTCTACCAGACACACAAGGAGGATCTGGTACCATTGCTTCTGAAACTATTCCAAATAATTCAAAAAGAGGAAACCGTTCCCAAATCATTTTATGAGACCAACATCATCCTGATACCAAAACCTTGCAGAGGCTAAACAAGAAAAGAAAACTTCAGGCCAATATCCATGATGAACATAGAGGTAAAAATCTTCAATAAAATACTGGCAAACCGATTGCAGCAGCACATTAAAAAACTTATCCATCATTATCAAGTAGGATTCATCCTGGGGATGCAAGGCTGGTTCAACATAGGCCAGTCTATAAATGTAATTCACCACATAAACAGAAGCAAAAACAAAAACCACACCATTATCTCAATTGACACAGAGAAGGCATTTGAAAAAATTCAACAGCCCTTTATGCTAAAAACCCTCAATAAACTTGGTATTGATGGAACATATTTCAAAGTAATAAAAGCTATTTACGACAAACCAACAGCCAATATCATACTTAATGGGCAAGAACTGGAAGCATTCCCATGGAAATCCGGCACTAGACAAGGATGCCCTCTCCCACCACTCCTATTCAACGTAGTACTGGAAGTTCTAGCCAGAGCAATCAGGCAAGAAAAAGAAATAAAGTGTATTCAAATAGGAAAGGTGGAAGCCAAATTGTCTCTAGTTGCAGACGACATGATAGTATACCTAGAAGATCCCAGCACCTCAGCCCAAAAACTCCTGAAACTAATAAGCAACTTCAGCAATGTCTCAGGATATAACATCAATGTGCAAAAATCACAGGCATTCCTATACACCAATAACAAACTTAAAGAGAACCAAATGAAGAACAAACTGCCATTCACAATTGCTTCAAAGAAAATAAAATACCTAGGAATACAACTCACAAGGAACGTAAGGGACCTCTTCAAGGAAAACTACAAACCACTGCTCAACGAAATAAGAGAGGACAAAAACAGATGGAGAAACATCCCATGTTCGTGATTAGGAAGAATCAATATTGTGGAAATGGCTATACTGCCCAAAGTAACTTACATAATCAATGCTATCCCCAACAAACTACCATTGAATTCTTCACAGAACTGGAAAAAACCACCATGAATTTCATATGGAACCAAAAAAGAGCCCGCATAGCCACGTCAATTCTAAGCAAAAAGAACACAGTTGGAGGCATCACACTACCAGACTTAAAATTATACTACAAGTCTGGAGTAATCAAAACAGCATGGTACTGGTACCAAAACAGAGATATAGACCAAAAGAACAGAACAGAAGCATCGGAGGCAAAACAACATATCTACAAGCATATTGTCTTTGATAAACCAGAAAAATACAAGCAATGAGGAAAGGATTACCTGTTTAATAAATGTTGTTTGGAAAACTGGCTAGCCATGTGCAGAAAGCAGAAACCAGACCCTTTCCTGACACCTTACACTAAAATTAACTCCAGATGGATTAAAGACTTAAACATAATACCTGACACCATAAAAACCCTAGAAGAAAATCTAGGCAAAACCATTCAGGACATAGGAGTAGGCAAGGACTTCATGACCAAAACACCAAAAGCATTGGCAACAAAAGCCAAAATAGACAAATGGGACCTAATCAAACTCTATAGCTTCTACATGGGAAAAGAAACAGTCACTAGAGTGAATCAGCAACCATCAGAATGAGAAAAATTCTTTGCAGTTTACACACCTGAAAAAGGGCTGATATTTAGAATTTACAAAGAACTCAAACAGATTTACAGGAAAAAAACAAACAAGCCCATTCAAAAATGGGCAAAGAATATGAACAGACATTTTACAAAAGAAGACATACATGAGGGCAACAAACATATGAAAAAATGCTCATCATCACTGGTCATTACAGATATGCAAAGCAAAACCACATTGAGATACCATCTCATGCCAGTTAGAATGGCGATCATTAAAAAATCCGGAGACAGCAGATGCTGGAGAGGATGTGGAGAAATAGGAACATTCTTACACTGTTGGTGGGAGTGTAAATTAGTTTAAATATTGTGGAAGACTGTGTGGCGATTCCTCAAGGACCTAGAATTAGAAATGCCATTTGACCTAGCAATCCCATTACTGGGTATATATGCAAAGCACTATAAATCGTTCTACTATAAGGACACATGCACACGAATGTTCATTGCAGCACTGTTTACAATAGCAAAGAAATGAAGCCAACCCAAATGCCCAACGATGATAGAGTAAACTGGGAAAATTTGGCAAATATACACCTTGGAATATTATGCAGCAATCAAAAATGATAAGTTTGTCTCCTTTGTAAGGACATGGATGAATCTGGAGAACATCATTCTCAGCAAACTGACACAAGAACAGAAATAGAAATACCGCATATACTCACTCATAGTTGGGTGAGAAAAATGAGAACACATGGACAGAGAGACGGGTTCTACTACACACTGGGGTCTGTTGGGGGAAATGGGGAAGGGACACTGGGTGGGGCTAGGGAGAAATATCCTGGGGATGAATGCCAAGTGTGTGTGATGGGGAGGTAGGCAGAAAAACACACTGCCATGTGTGTACCTATGCAACTATCCTGCATGTTCTGCACATGTACACAAAACCGATAATGCAATAAAAATTTAAAAAAAGAAAGAAATAATGCACAGCGGCGCACTAGTAAGGAGTCTATTCCATATGGCCTCTCATTCAGAGCTTCAGTGCATAATAAAGATCTGTAAAGTAGTCAGCGCCCTTTTCAAGGTATCCCCAAATTATGCAACTCATTAAATGATACACTCATATGTGATTGTCAGGAGACTATTTAATATGGAAACTCATAAAGAACCTCTTCAAAAACTGCACATAAGTGGAAAAATCATTATTCTATTTCATACGATGATATGTTTAGAGGGACAAAAAATAGTGCACAACCGCAGAGTCAAATGGGGTCTATTTCATAAGGACACTCTTTCAGTTTTACAGGAAATAATATATATATTTGATAATTCACAAACCTCTTCCACATGGCCACTCGTGAAAAAACTCTGTGAATAATACTCTCATCGGAAATAGTCAAGGGTGTACTTTAAATGGCTACACATTCTGAGTCTCTGTAAGTAATGAACACCTGGGCAATACACAAGAGTCTCTATTTTGTGCCCACGTAGTCAGAGTCTCATTCAATAATACACACCTGGGGAAGAGTTAAGAGTCTACTTTATGTAGACACTGATCTAGAGCTTCAGTGAATAATGCACACCAGTGTAATAGTCGAGAATTTTTTATATGGCCCTTAATTCGGTTCCTCCCTGAATGATACACACCTGGGAAATCCTCAGGATTCTATTTTATATTAAAACTCATTTAGAACTTTTTGAATATGTCAGACCGGAGCAATAGTCAGGTATCTATTTATATGGGGTGTCATTCAAAGTTTCAGTGAATAATGAACTGCTATGGAGTAATCAGGATGCTGTTTAAGAGAGACACGATTTAAGCGCCTTCCTGAATCATACATAACTGGGTAGTAGTCAGGAGTCTATTTCATATGAACTCTAATTCTGGGTATTGCTGAAAAATACACACATGGGAGAGTGTCTGGAGTCTATTTTGCATGGACCCCCATACAGAACCTGTTCGAATAATGCACACATGGAGAATAATGAGGAGTCTATTTCATATGGCTACTCATTCAGACAAAGAGTAAATAAGGCACATGTGGAGAAATTAGAAGTCTGTTTCCTATGGACCCTCTTTCACAGCCTGACTGAATATTACACAGTGGTAATATTATCTGGAGTCTATTTTTTATAGGCACTCATTCAGAGAATCACTTAATAATGCACACCTGCGGAGTACTCAGAAGTCTCTTTCCTATGGCCACACATTGAGAGCCTCACTGAATGTACACACCTGGGAAAATAGCAAAGATTGACTTTACCTTCATCATTCAGAGTCTCACTAAATAATGCACACCTGTGAAATAGTCAGGAGACATTTTCTTGTGGCTGCTCATTCAGAATGTCTTTGAATAATGTGCTGTAGTCAGGGGTCTATTTCATGTAGACACATATTCAGAGCCTCAGTGAGTAAGACAAAACCTTGCTATAGTAAGGAATCAAATTAATATTGCCACGAGTTCTGACCTTCAATGAATAATACACACCTGGAAAACAATTAAGAGTTTATTTTCAATAAACATTCATTTAGAGCCTCCAGGAATAATGCACACCTATGGAGTAGCCAAGAGTCTATTTCAACTGGAAACCCATTCATATCCTTAGTGGATGCTGGATGTGTGGATTAGTCACGATTCAATTTCATATGGGAACTTACATGTAACCTCTGTGAATAATGAACAAATATAAAGTACTCAGGTCACTATTTCATATAGACACTCGTTCAGAGATTTCCTGAATAGTACAATTATTTAAGATTGACAACATCCTGTTTTATATGGACACACAAGAAGAACCTCACTGAGTAGTACACATCTGAGGAAGTGTTAGGAGTCTACTTTATTCAGCCCCTCATTTACAGCCTCAGGGAATAATGTACACTTGTGAAATAGACACTTGTTTATTTTATATGTCCGCAAAATTAAACCTTGAGTGAGTAAAACACAACTTTGGAATAGTAACTTGTCTATTTCATATGCCCAAATATTCAGAGTCAGAGTCAATAATACACAACTGTGGACTGGTCAGGAAACAATTTCACATGGCCACAGCTTCAGAGCCTCAGTGAATAGTACATAGCTGGGGATTACACAGGACGCTATTTCATATGGCATTTATTTCTGAGCTTCATTGAATAAGGAACACCTCTATTTTAGTCAAAATTCTACTTTCCATAGCCACATGTTCAAAGCCAAACCGATTGGCATACACCATGGGATAAGTCAAGATTCTATGTCATATCCACACCATTTTATAGCTGAATGTAAAAACGCACGCCTGGGGAATATTCAGGAGTCTCCATTTTATGGCCACTCATTAAGAGCCTCACAAAGGAATAGAGACCTATGGAATAGTCAGGAGTGTATTTCTCATGGCCACTTGTTCAGTACCTCATTGAAGAATCATATGTATCTGGAAAATACTCTGGATTCTATTATTTATATCCACTTCTTCAGAGACTCACTGAATAATGCAAAGCTGGGGAATAGTCTGGATACTATTTGATGAGACCGTTCACCCAGTGAATCAGTGGAAGTAGCACAGCTCAGAAATAGTCAAAAGAGTAGAGGAAGCAGTCTACTTTACGTGGTTACTAATTCAGAAACTCACTGAAGAATATACACATTGGGAATAGTCAGAGTCCAGGTCATATGGACACTCAAACACAGCATTAAGGAATAATGCACAGTGGCGCAATAGAAAAAAGTCTATTACTTATGACCTCTTATTCAGAGCTTCAGTGCATAATAAACACCTGTAAAGTAGTCAGCGCCCTTTTTCAGGTATCCCCAAATTATGCAACTCCATAAATGATACACTCATATGTGATAGTAAGGAGACTCTTTGATATGGACACTCATAAAGAACCTCTTCAAAAACTGCACATATGGGGAATAATCATTAGTCTATTTCATATGATGATTTGTTTGAAGACACAAAGAATAGAGCACACCTGTGGAGTCAAATGGGGTCTATTTCATAATGCCACTCTTTCAGTTTTACAGGAAAAAGTATGTATATTTGATAATTCACGAATCTCTTCAACATGGCCACTCATGAAAAGACTCTGTGAATAATACTTCCATCAGAAATAATCAAGGGTCTACTTCAAATGGCTACACATGATGATTCTCTGTAAGTAATGAACAGCTGGGCAATACACAAGAGTCTCTCTTTTATGCCCACTTAGTCAGAGTCTTATTCAATAATACCCACCAGGGGAAGAGAAAAGAGTCAACTTTATGTAGACACTCATCTAGAGCTTCAGTGAATAATGCACACAAGTGTAATAGTCGAGGATTTTTAATATGGCCCCTCATTCTGTTCCTCCCTGAATAATACACACCTGAGGAATCCTCAGTATTCTATTTTATATTAAAACTCATTTAGAACCGTTTTGAATAATTCACAATGGAGCAATAGTCAGGTAACTATTTATATGGCGTGTCATTCAAAGTTTCAGTGAATAATGAACTGCTATGGAGTAATCAGGGTGCTGTTTAAGATAGCCACGCATTAAGTGCCTTCCTGAATGATACACACCTGGGTAGTAGTCAGGAGTCTATTTCATATGAACTCTAATTCTGGGTATTGCTGAGAAATACACACATGGGAGAGTGTCTGGAGTCTACTTGGCATGGACCCTTATACAGAAACTGTTCAAATAATGCACAGATGGAGAATAATGAGGAGTCTATTTTACATGGCTACTCATTCAGACAAATAGTAAGTGAGGCACATGTGGAATAATTAGATCTCTCTTTTTTATGGACCATCTTTCACAGCCTGACTCAATATTACACAGTGGTAATGTCATCTGGAGTCTATTTTTTATAGGCACACATTCAGGGAATCACTTAATAATGCACACCTGCAGAGTACTCAGAAGTCTTTTTTCTTATGGCCACACATTGAGAGCCTCACTAAATGTACACACCTGGGAAAATACTCAGGATTTACTTTTCTTCCATAATTCAGAGTCTCACTAAATAATGTACACCTGTGGAATAGTCAGGAGACATTTTCATGTGGCTGCTCATTTGGAATGTCATTGAATAATGTGCTGTAGTCAGCGGTCTATTTCATGTAGACACATATTCAGAGCCTCAGTGAATAAGACAAAACCTTGCTATAGTAAGGAACCTAATTAATATGGCCACATGTTCTGAGCATCACTGAATATTACACACCTGAAAAATAATTGTTTATTTTTGATAAACATTCATTTAGAGCCTCAATAAATAATGCACACCTGTGGAGTAGCCAAGAGTCTATTTCAACTGAAAACCCATTCATAGCCTCAGTGGATGATGGATGTGTGGATTACTCACGATTTCATTTAATATGGCCACTTACTTGTAACCTCTGTGAATAATGAACAAATGTAAAGTACTCAGGTCACTATTTCATATAGACACTCGTTCAGAGATTTCCTGAATAGTACAATTAATTAAGATTGACAACATACTCTTTCATGTGGTCACACCAGAAGAGTCTCACTGAGTAATACACAACTGAGGAAGTGTTAGGTGTCTACTTTATACAGCCTCTCATTTACAGCCGAAGGGAATAATGCACACTTGTGCAATAGACACTAGTTTATTTTATATATCCGCAAAATTAAACCCTGGGTGAGTAATACACAACTTTGAAATAGTAACTTGTATATTTCATATGCCCAAATATTCAGAGTCAGATTCAATAATACACAATTTTGGACTAGTAAAGAAACAATTTTACATGGCCAAAGGTTCAGAGTCTCAGTGAATATTACACACCTGGGGAATACTAAGGTTTCTATTTTATATGATATTTATTTCTGAGCTTCATTGAATAAGGAACTCCTGTATTATAGTCAAAATTCTATTTTTATAGCCACATGTTCAAATCCAAACTGATTGACAAACACCATGGGATAAGTCAGGATTCTATATTGTAACACCACCAATTTATAGCTGAATGGAAAAACGCACGCCTGGGGAATATTCGGAAGTCTCCATTTTATGGCCACTGTATCAGAGCCTCACAGAGGAATAGAGACCTATGGAATAATCAGGAGTGTATTTCTCATGGCCACGTGTTCAGTACCTCAGTGAAGAATCATATGTATCTGGAAAATACTCTGGATTCTGTTATTTATATCCACTTCTTCAGAGGCTCACTGAATAATGCCAACATGGGGAATAGTCTGGATACTATTTGCGGAGACCATTCACCCATTGACTCAGTGGAGGAATCACAGTTGAGAAATAGTCAAAAGAGTAGAGGAAGCAGTCTATTTTACGTGGTTACTCATTGAGAAACCCACTGAAAAATATACAAATTGGGAATAGTCAGAGGCCACGTCATATCACCACTCAATCACAGCATTAAGGAATAATGCACAGGGGTGCACTAGTAAGGAGTCTATTTTATATGGCCTCTCATTCAGAGCTTCAGTGCATAAGAAACAGCTGTAAAGTAGCCTGTGCCCTTTTTTAGGTATCCCCAAATTATGCAAATTCGTAAATGATACACTCATATGTGATAGTCAGTAGACTATTTGACAAAGTCACTCATAAAGAACCTCTTCAAAAACTGCACATATGGGGAATAATCATTAGTCTATTTCATATAATGATTTGTTTCAAGAGACAAAGTATAGAGCACACCTGTGGTGTCAAATCGGGTCTATTTCATAAGGCCACTCTTTCAGTTTTACAGGAAAAAATATGTATATTTGATAACTCACGAATCTCTTCCACATGACCACTTGTGAAAAAACTCTGTGAATAATACTCCCATCAGAAATAGTCAAGGGTCTACTTCAAATGCCTAAACATTCTGAGTCTCTGTAAGTAATGAACACCCGGGCAATAGACAAGAGTCTCTATTTTATGCCCACTTAGTCAGAGTCTCATTCAGTAATACACACTTGGGGAAGAGTTAAGCGTCTACTTTATGTAGACACTCATCTAGATCTTCAGTGAATAATGCACACCAGTGTAATAGTCGAGCATTTTTTATATGGCCCCTCATTCTGTCCTTCCTTGAATGATACACACCTGGGGAATCCTCAGGATTCTATTTTGTATGAAAAATCATTTAGAACTTTTTGAATACTTCACAATGGATCAATAGTCAGGTATCTATTTATATGGCATGTCATTGGAAGTTTCAGTAAATAATGAACTTCTATGGGGTAATCAGGATGCTGTTTGAGATAGCTAAGCATAAAGTGCTTTCCTGAATGATACACACCTGGGTTGTAGTCAGGCGTCTATTTCATATGAACTCTAATTCTGGGTATTGCTGAGAAATACACACATGGGAGAGTGTCTGGAGTCTATTTGGCATGGACCCCCATACAGAACCTGTTCGAATAATGCACAGATGGAGAATAATGAGGAGTCTATTTCATATGGCCACTCATTCAGACAAGTAGTAAATAAGGCACATGTGGAGTAATTAGAAGTCTGTTTCCTATGGAATCTCTTTCACAGCCTGACTGAATATTACACAGTGGTAATATCATCTGGAGTCTATTTTTTATAGACACTCATTCAAAGAATCACTTAATAATGCACACCTGCTGAGTACTCAGAAGTCTTTTTCTTATTGCTACACATTAAGAGCCTCACTAAATGTACACACCTAGAGAGATTCTCAGAATTTACTTTTCTCCCATCATTCAGAGTCTCACTAAATAATGTAAACCTGTGGAATAGTCAGGAGACACTTTCGTGTGGCTGCTCATTAGGAATGTCATTGAATAATGTGCTGTAGTCAGGTGTCTATTTCATGTAGACACATATTCAGAGCCTCAGTGAATAAGACAAAAGCTTGCTATAGTAAGGAATCTAATTTATATGGCCATGTGTTTTGAGCCTCACTGAATGATACACACCTGGAAAATAATTAAGAGTTTATCTTGGATAAACATTCATTTAGAGCCTCAATGAATAATGCATACCTGTGGAGTAGCCTAGAGTCTATTTCAACTGGAAACACATTCATAGCCTCAGTGGATGATGGATGTGTTGATTAGTCACGATTCCATTTCATATGGCCACTTACGTGTAACCTCTGTGAATAATGAACAAATGTAAAGTACTCAGGTCACTATTTCATATAGACACTCGTTCAGAGATTTCTTGAATAGTACAATTGTTTAAGATTGACAACAACCTGTTTCATATGGTCACACCAGAAGAGCCTCACTGAGTAATACACACCTGAGGAAGTGTTAGGAGTCTACTTTATATAGCCTCTCATTTACAGCCTCAGAGGATAATGCACACTTGTGGAATAGACACTAGTCTATTTTATATGTCACCAAAATTAAACCCTGAGTAATACATAACTTTGGAATAGTAACTTGTCTATTTCATATGCCCAAATATTCAGATTCAGAGTCAATAATATACAACTGTGGACTAGTCAGGTAAAAATTTTTCATGGACAAAGCTTCAGAGCCTCAGTGAATAGTACATAGCAGGGGAATACGCAGAATGCTATTTCATATGGCATTTATTTTGGGTCTTCATTCAATAAGGAACACCTGGATTTTAGTCAAAATTCTATTTTCTATAGCCACGTGTTTAAAACCAAACGGATTGGCATACACCAATGGGATGTCAGGATTCTATGATGTATAGCCACCAATTTAGAGCTGAATGTAAAAATGCATGCCTGGGGAATATTCAGGAGTCTCTATTTTATGGCCACTGATTCAGAGCCTCATAGAGTAATAGAGACCTATGGAAAAGACAGCAGTGTATTTCTCATGGCCACTTTTAGAGTGCCTCAGTGAAGAATCATATATATCTAGAAAATTCTCAGGATTCTATTATTTATATCCACTTTACAGAGAGTCATTGAATAATGCCAACATTTGGAATAGTCTGGATACTATTTGAAGAGAACATTCACACAGTGACTCAGTGGAAGAAGCACAGTTGAGAAATAGAAGAGTAGAGAAAGCAGTCTATTCTACGAGTTTACTCATTCAGAAACTCACTGAAGAATATACACATTGGGAACAGTCAGAGTCCAGGTCATATGGCCACTCAATCACAGCATTAAGGAACAATGAACAGTGGTGCACTTGTAAAGGAGTCTATTTCATATGGACTCTCATTCAGAGCTTCAGTGCATAATAAATAGCTGTAAAGTAGTCAGCGCCCTTTTCAAGGTATCCCCAAATTATGGAACTCCGTAAATGATACACTCATATGTGATAGTCAGGAGACTATTTGATATGGACAGTCATAAAAAACCTCTTCAAAAACTGCACATATGGGGAATAATAATTAGTCTATTTTATATGATAATTTGTTTGGAGAGACAAAGAATATAGCACACCTGTGGAGTCAAATGGGGTCTATTTTGTAAGGCCTCTCTTTCACTTTTACAGAAAAAAATATGTATATTTGATTATTCAGGAATGTCTTCCACATGGCCACTCCTGAAAAGACTCTGTGAATAATACTCCCATCAGAAATAGTCAAGGGTCTACTTCAAATGGCTACACATTCTGGGTATCAGTAAGTAATGAACACCTGGGCAGTGCACAAGAGTCTCTATTTTATGCCCATTTAGTCAGAGTCTCATTCAATAATACACACCTGGGGAAGAGTTAAGAGTCTACTTTATGTAGACCCTCATCTAGGGCTTCAGTGAATAATAAACACCAGTGTAATAGTCGAGCATTTTTTATATGGCCCCTCATTTTGTTCATCCCTGAATGATACACACCTTGGGAATCCTCGGAAATCTATTTTATATTAAAACTCATTTAGAACCTTTTTGAATAATTCACAACGGAGCAATAGAAAGGAATCTATTTATATGGCATGTCATACAAAGTTTCAGTGAATAATGAACTGCTATGGAGTAATCAAGATGCTGTTTAAGATAGCTACACATTAAGTGCCTTCCTGAATTATAGACACCTTGTTAGTAGTCAGGAGTCGATTTCATATGAACTCTAATTCTGGGTATTGCTGAGAAATACACACATGGGAGAGTGTCTGGAGTCTATTTGGCATGGACCCTCATAAAGAACCTGTTCGAATAATGCACACATGGAGAATAATGAGGAGTCTATTTCATACAGATACTCATTCAGACAAATAGTAAATAAGGCAAATGTTGAGTAATTAGAAGTCTGTTTTCTATGGACCGTCCTTCACAGCCTGACTGAATATTCCAGAGTGGTAATGTCATCTGTAGTCTATTTTTTATAGACACTCATTCAGAGAATCACTTAATAATTCACACCTGCAGAGTACTCAGAAGTCTTTTTTCTATGGCCACACATTGAGAGCTTCACTAATTTTACACACCTGGGGAAATACTCAGTATTTAGTTTTCTCCCATCATTCAGAGTCTCACTAAATAATGTACACCTGAGGAATAGTCAGGAGAAATTTTCATGTGGCTGCACATTCGGAATGCAATTGAATAATGTGCTGCAATTAGGGGTCTATTTCATGTAGACACATATTCAGAGCCTCAGTGAATAAGATAATACCTTGCTATAGTAAGGAATCTAATTAATATGGCCACGTGTTCTGAGCCTCACTGAATCATACACACCTGGAAAATCGTAAAGAGTTTATTTTTGATAAACATTCATTTAGAGCCTCAATGAATAATGCACACATGTGAAGTAACCAAGAGTCTATTTCACCTGGAAACACATTCATAGCCTCAGTGGATGATGGATGTGTGGATTAGTCACGATTCCATTTCATATGGCCACTTACTTGTAACCTCTGTGAATAATGAACAAATATAAAGTACCCAGGTCACTATTTCATATAGACACTCGTTCAGATATTTTTTGAATAATAAAATAATTTAAGATTGACAACATCCTGTTTCATATGGTCACACAAAGAGAGCCTCACTGAGTAATACACACCTGAGGAAGTGTTAGGAGTCTACTTTATATAGCCTCTCATTTACAGCCTCAGGGAATAATGCACACTTGTGGAATAGAAACTAGTCTATTTTATATGTCTGCAAAATTAAACCCTGAGTGAGTAGTACACACCTTTGGAATAGTAACTTGTCTATTTCATATGCCAAAATATTTAAAGTCAGAGTAAATAATACACATCTGTGGACTAGTTAGGAAACAAAGTTACATGGCCAAAGATTTAGAAACTCAGTGAGTAGTACATACCTGGGGAATTCTCAGGACGCTATTTTATATGGCATTTATTTCTGAGTTTCATTCAATAAGGAACACATGTATTTTACTCAAAATTCTATTTTCAATAGCCACATGCTCAAAGCCATGCTGATTGGCATACACCATGGGATAAGTCAGAATTCTATGTTGTATAGCCACCAATTTAAGGCTGAATGTACAAACGCATGCCTGGGGAATATTCAGGAGTCTGTATTTTATGGCCAATGATTCAGAGCCTCACAGAGTAATAGAGACCTATGGAAAAGTCAGGAATGTATTTCACATGGCAAATTGTTCAGTACATCAGTGAAGAATCATCTATATCTGGAAAACACTCAGGATTCTATTATTTATATCCACTTCTTCCGAGACTCGCTGAATAATGCAAACATGGGGAATAGTCTGGATACTATTTCATGAGACCGTTCACCCAGTGACTTAGTGGAAGAAGCACAGCTGAGAAATAGTCAAAAGAGTAGAGAAAGCAGTGTATTTTACATGGTTACTCATTCAGAAACTCACTGAATAATATGCACATTGGGAATATTCAGAGTCCAGGTCATATGGCCACTCAATCACAGCATTAAGGCATAATGCACAGTGGTGCACTAGTAAGGAGTCTATTTCATATGGCCTCTCATTCAGAGCTTCAGTGCATAATAAACAGCTGAAAAGTAGTCATCACCCTTTTTAAGGTATCACAAAGTTATGTAACTTCGTAAATGATACACTCATATGTGATAGTCAAAAAACTATTCGATATGGACACTCATAAAGAACCTCTTTAAAAACTGCACATATGGGGAATAATCATTAGTCTATTTTATATGATGATTTGTTTGGAGAGACTAAGTATAGAGCACACCTATGGAGTCAAATGGCGTCTATTTCATAAGGCCACTCTTTCTGTTTTACAGGAAAACATATGTATATTTGATAATTCACGAATGTCTTCCACATGGCCACTCATGAAAACTCTGTGAATAATACTCCCATCAGAAATAATCAAGGGTCTACTTCAAATGGCTACACATTCTGAGTCTCTGTAAGTAATGAACACCTGGGCAATTCACAAGAGTCTCTATTTTATGCTCACTTAGTCAGAGTCTCATTCAATAATGCACGACCGGGGAAGAGAAAAGAGTCAAGTTTATGTAGACACTCAACTAGAGCTTCAGTGAATAATGCACACCAGTGTAATAGTCGAGAATTTTTTATATGGCCTCTCTTTCTGTTCCTCCCTTAATGATACACACCTGGGGAATCCTCAGGAATCTATTTTATATTAAAACTCATTTAGAACCTTTTTGAATAATTCACAATGGAGCAATAGTCAAGTATCTATTTATATGGCGTGTCATTCAAAGTTTCATTGAATAATGACCTGCTATGAAATAATCAGGATGCTGTTTAAGATAGGCACACATTAAGTTCCTTCCTGAATAATACACACCTGGGTATTAGTCAGGAGTCTATTTCATATGAACTTTATTTCTGGGTATTGCTGAGAAATACACACATGGGAGAATGTCTTGGGTCTAATTGGCATGGAGCCTCATACAGAACCTGTTCGAATAACGCACACATGGAAAATAATGAGGTGTCTATTTTAAACAGCTACTCATTCAGACACATAATAAATAAGGAAGCTGTGGAGTAATTAGTAGTCTGTTTCCTATGGACCCTCTTTCACACCCTGACTGAATATTACACTGTGGTAATATCATCTGGAGTCTATTTTTTATAGGCACTCATTCAGAGAATCACTTAATAATGCACACCTGCGGAGTACTCAGAAGTCTCTTTCCTATGGCCACACATTGAGAGCCTCACTAAATGTACACACCTGGGGAAATAATCAGGATTTACTTTTCTCCCATCATTCAGAGTCTCACTAAATAATGCAAACCTGCGCAATAGTCAGGAGACATTTTCATGTGGCTGCACATTGGGAATGTCATTGAATAATGTGCTGTAGTCAGGGGTCTATTTCAGGTAGACACATATTCAGACCCTCAGTGAATAAGAGAAAACTTTGCTATATTAAGGAATCTAATTAATATGGCCACATGTTCTGAGCCTCACTTATTAATACACACCTGGAAAATAATTAAGAGTTTCTTTTCGATAGACATTCATTTAGAGCCTCAATGAATAATGCACACATGTGGAGTAGCCAAGATTTTATTTCAACTGGAAAACCATTCATAGCCTCAGTGTATGATGGATGTGTGGATTACTCACGATTCCATTTTGTATGGCCACTTACTTGTAACCTCTGTGAATAATGAACAAATGTAAAGTACACAGGTCACTATTTCATACAGACACTCGTTCAGAGATTTACGGAATAGTACAATTATTTAAGATTGACCATATCCTGTTTTATATGGTCACAGAAGAAGAGCCTCACTGAGTAATACACACCTAAGGAAGTTTTAGGAGTCAAATTTATATAGCCTCTCATGGACAGCGTCAGGGAATAATGCACACTTGTGGAATAGACACTAGATTATTTTATATTGTTGGCAAAATTAAACCCTGGGTGAGTAATACACAACTGTGGAATAGTAACTTGTCTATTTCATATGCCCAAATATTCAGAGTGAGATTCAATAGTACACAACTTTAAACTAGTAAAGAAACAATTTCACATGGCCAAAGGTTCAGAGCCTCAGTGAATAGTACACACCGGGGGAATACTAAGGACTCTATTTCATATGGCATTTATTTCTGAGATTCACTGAGTAAGGAACACCTGTATTTTTGTCAAAATTCTATTTTCTATAGCCACATGTTCAAAGCCAACCCGATTGGCATACACCATGGGATAAGTCAGGATTCTATGTCGTAGCGCCACCAATTTATAGCTGAATGTAAAATCGCACGCCTGTGGAATATTCAGGAGTCTCCATTTTATGGCCACTGATTCAGAGCCTCACAGAGGAATAAAGACCTATGAAATAGTCAGGAGTATATTTCTCATGGCCAATTGTTCAGTACCTCAGTGAAGAATCATAGATATCTGGCAAATACTCTGGATTCTATTATTTATATCCACTTCTTCAGAGGCTCACTGAATAAAGCAAACATGGGGAATAGTCTGGATACTATTTGATGAGACCGTTCACCCAGTGACTCAGTGGAAGTAGCACAGTTGAGAAATAGTCACAGGAGTAGAGGAAGCAGTCTATTTTACGTGGTTAATCATTCAGAAACTCACTGAAGAATATACACATTGGGAATAGTCAGAGTCCAGGTCATATGGCCACTCAATCACAGCATTAAGGAATAATGCACAGTGGTGCACTTGTAAGGAGTCTATTTCATATGGCCTCTCATTCAGAGATTCAGTGCATAATAAATAGCTGTAAATTAGTCAGCGCCCTTTTTTACATATCCCCAAATTATGCAACTCCGTAAATGATACACTCATATGTGATAGTCAGGAGACTATTTGATATGGACACTCATAAAGAACCTCTTCAAAAATGGCACATATGGGGAATAATCATTAGTCTATTTTATATGATGATTTATTTGAGGAGACAAAGAATAGAGCACACCTGTGGAATCAAATGGGGTCTATTTCATAAGGCCACTCTTTCAGTTTTACAGGAAAAATTATGGATATTTTATAATTCACGAATCTCTTCCACATGGCCACTCGTGAAAAGACTCTGTGAATAATACTCCCATCAGAAATCAATTGTCTACTTCAAATGGCTACACATTCTGAGTCTCTGTAACTAATGAACAACCTGGGCAATACATGAGAGTTTCTATTTTATGCCCATTTAGTCAAAGAATCATTCAATAATACACACCTGGGGAAGAGTTAAGGGTCTACTTTATGTAGACTCTCATCTAGATCTTCAGTGAGTAATGCACACAAGTGTAATAATCGAGAATTTTTTTATGGCCCCTCAATCTATTCCTCTCTGAATGATACACACCTGGGGAAACCTCAGGATTCTATTTTATATTAAAACTCATTTAGAAGCTTTCTGAATAATACACAATGGAGCAATAGTCAGGTACCTATTTATATCGTGCGTCATTCAAAGTTTCAGTGAATAATAAACTGCTATGGAGAAATCAGGATGCTGTTTAAGATAGCCACGCATTAAGTGCTTTCCTGAATGATACACACCTGGGTAGTTGTCAGGAGTCTATTTCTTATGAACTCTAATTCTGGGTACTGCCGAGAAATACATACATGGGAGACTGTTCAGAGTCTCTTTGACATGGACCTCATAGGGAACCTGTTCGAATAATCCACACATGGAGAATAATGAGGAGTCTATTTCATATGGCTACTCATTCAGAAAAATAGTAAATAATGCACATGTGGAGTAATTAGAAGTCTGTTTCCTATGGACCCACTTTCAAACCCTGACTGAATATTACACTGTGGTAATATCATCTGGAGTCTATTTTTTTCTATGCATTCATTCAGATAATCACTTATTAATCCAGCTCTGCGGAGTACTCAGAATTCTTTTCCTTATGGCCACATGTTGAGAGTCTCACTAAATGTACACACCTGGGGAAATACTCAGGATTTACTTTTCTCCCATCATTCAGAGTCTCACTTAATAATGCACACCTGTGAAATAATCAGAAGACAATTTCTTGTGGCTGCTCATTGGAATGTCATTGAATAATGTGCTGTAGTCAGTGGTCTATTTCATGTAGACACATATTCAGAGCATCAGTGAATAAGACAAAACTTTGCTTTAGTAAGAAATCTAATTAATATTTCCACATGTTCAGAGCCTCACTGAATAATACACACCTGGAGAATAATTAAGAGTGTATTTTCAATAAAAATTCATTTTGAACCTCAATGAATAATGATCACCTGTGGAGTAGCCAAGAGTCTATTTCAACTGACACACATTCATACCCTCAGTGGATGATGGAAGTGTGGATTAGTCACGACTTTATTTCATATGGCCAATAACTTGTAACCTCTGTGAATAATGAACAAATGTAAAGTACTCAGGTCACTATTTCATATAGACACTCGTTCAGAGATTTCCTGAATAGTACAATTATTTAAGATTGACAACATCCTGTTTCATATGGTCACACAAGAAGAGCCTCACTGAGTAGTACACACCTGAGGAAGTGTTAGGAGTCTATAATATATAGCCTGTCATTTACAGCCTCAGGGAATAATGCACACTTGTGGAATAGACACGTTTATTTTATATGTCCACAAAATTAAACCTGAGTGAGTAATACACAACTTTGGAATAGTAACTTGTCTATTGCATATGCCCAAATATTCAGAGTCAGATTCAATAGTACACAACTTTGGACTAGTAAAGAAACAATTTCACATGGCCAAAGGTTCAGAGCCTCAGTGAATAGTACACACCTGGGGAATACTAAGGACTCTATTTCATATGGCATTTATTTCTGCGCTTCATTGAATAAGGAACACCTGTATTTTAGTGAAAATTCTATTTTCTATAGACACATGTTCAAATCCAAACCGATTGGCATACACCATGGGATAATTCAGGATTCTATGTCGTAACGCCACAAATTTGTAGCTGAATGTAAAAACGCACACCTGGGGAATATTCAGGAGTCTCCATTTTATGGCCACTAATTCAGAGCCTCACAGAAAAATAGAGACGTATGGAATAGTCAAGAGTGTATTTCTCATGGCCACTTGTTTAGTACGTCAGTGAAAAATCATATGTATCTGGAAAATACTCTGGATTCTATTATTTATATCCACTTCTTCCGAGACTCACTGAATAATGCAAACATTGGGAATAGTCTGGATACTATTTGGGGATACCATTCACCCAGTGACTGAGTGGAAGAAGCACAGCTGAGAAATAGTCAAAGGAGTAGAGGAAGCAGTCTATTTTACGTGGTTACTCATTCAGAAACTCACTGAAAAATATAGAAATTGGGAATAGTCAGAGTCCAGGTCATATGGCCACTCCATCACAGCATTAAGGAATAATGCACAGTGGTGCACTAGTAAGGAGTCTATTTCATATGGCCTCTCATTCAGAGCTTCAGTGCATAATAAACAGCTCTAAGTAGTAAGCGCCCTTTTTTAGGTATCACCAAATTATGCAACTCCGTAAATGATACACTCATATGTGATAGGAGACTTTTGATATGGACACTCATAAAAAACCCCTTCAAAACCGCACATATCGGGAATAATCATTAGTCTATTTCATATGATGATTTTTTTGGAGAGACAAAGAATAGAGCACACCAGTGGAGTCAAATGGGGTCTATTTCATAAGGTCACTCTTTCAGTTTTACAGGAAAGTATGTATATTTGATAATTCACGATTCTCTTCCACATGGCCACTCGTGAAA
Organism: Saguinus oedipus; assembly: GCA_031835075.1. Classification (NCBI taxonomy): domain Eukaryota; kingdom Metazoa; phylum Chordata; class Mammalia; order Primates; family Cebidae; genus Saguinus; species Saguinus oedipus. Next base: position 200,298,452 of record CM063171.1, read on the forward strand.
AGACTCTGTTAATAATACTCCCATCAGAAATAGCCAAGGGTCTACTTCAAATGGCTACACATTCTGAGTCTCTGTAAGTAATGAACACCTGGGCAATATACAAGAGTCTCTATTTTTTGCCCACCTAGTCAGAGTCTCATTCAATAATACCCACCTGGGGAAGAGAAAAGAGTCAACTTAATGTAGACACTCATCTAGAGCTTCAGTGAATAATGCACACCAGTGAAATAGTCGAGAATTTTTTATATGGCCCCTCATTTTGTTCCTCCCTAAATGATACACACCTGGGGAATCCTCATGATTCTATTTTATATTAAAACTCATTTAGAACCTTTTTGAATAATTCACAATGGAGCAATAATCAGGTATCTATTTATATGTCTTGTCATTCCAAGTTTCAGTGAATAATGAACTGCTTCGGAGTAATCAGAATGCTGTTTAAGAGAGCCACGCATTAAGTGCCTTCCTGAATGATACACACCTGGGTATTAGTCAGGAGTCTATTTCATATGAACTCTAATTCTGGGTATTGCTGAGAATTACACACATGGGAGAGTGTCTGGAATCTCTTTTGCATGGACCCTCATACAGAACATGTTCGAATAATGCACACATAAAGAACAATGAGGAGTCTATTTTATATGGTTACTTATTCAGACAAATAGCAAATAAGGCACATGTGGAGTAATTAGAAGTCTGTTTCCTATGGACCCTCTTTCACAGCCTCACTCAATATTACACAGTGGTAATATCATCTGGAGTCTATTTTTTATAAGCACAGATTCAGAGAATCACTTAATAATGCAAAACTGTGGAGTACTGAGAAATCTTTTTTCTATGGCCACACATTGAGAGTCTCACTAAATGTACAAACCTGGGAAATACTCAGGATTTACTTTTCTCCCATCATTCAGAGTTTCACTTATTAATTTACACATCTGGAATAGTCAGAAGACATTTCCATGTGGCTGCTAATTCGGAATGTCATTGAATAATTTGCCGTAGTCAGGGTTTATTTCATGTAGACATATATTAAGAGCCTCAGTGAATAAGACAAAACCTTGTTATAGTAACAAATCTAATTAATATGGCCACATATTCTGAGCCTCACTGAATAATACACACCTGGAAAATAATGAAGAGTTTATTTTCAATAAACATTCATTTAGAGCCTGAATGAATAATGCACACCTGTGGTGTAGCCAAGAGTCTATTTTATCTGGAAACACATTCATAGCCTCAGTGGATGATGGATATGTGGATTAGTCACGATTCAATTTCATATGGCCACTTACTTGTTAACTCTGTGAATAATGAAAAAATGTAGAGTACTCAGATCACTATTTCATATAGACACGGGTTCAGAGATATCCTGAATAGTACAATTATTTAAGATTGACAACATCCTGTTTTATTTGGTCACACAAGAAGAGTCTCACTGAGTAATACACACCTGAGGAACTGTTAGGAGTCTACTTTATATAGCCTCTCATTTACAGACTCAGGAAATAATGCACACTTGTGGAACAGACACTAGTCTATTTTATATGTCCGCAAAATTGAACCCTGAGAGAGTAATACACAACTTCAGAATAGTAACTTTTCTATTTAAAATGTCCAAATATTCAGAGTCAGAGTCAATAGTACACAACTGTGGACTAGTCCCGAAACAATTTCACAATGGCCAAAGGTTCAGAGCCTCAGTGAATAGTACATACCTGGGGAATACTCAGGACGCTATTTCATATGGTATTTATTTTTGAGCTTCATTGAATAAGGAACACCAGTATTTTAGTAAAAATTCTATTTTCTATAGCCACCTGTTCAAAACCAAACTGATTGGCATACTCCATGGGATGAGTCAGGATTCTATGTCGTATGGCCACCAATTTAGAACAGAATGTACAAACACACGCCTGGGTAATATTCAGGAGTCTCCATTTTATTGCCACAGATGCAGAGCCTCACAGAGAAAAAGAGACCTATTAAAAAGTCAAGAGCATATTTCACATGGCCACTCATTCTATAACTCAGTGAAGAATCATATATATCTGGAAAAATATTCAGTATTCTATTATTTATATCTACTTCTTCAGAGACTCACTGAATAATGCAAACATAGGGAATAGTCTGGATAATATTTGATGAGAGCATTCAGCCAGTAACTCAGTGGAAGAAGCACAGCTGAGAAATAGTCAAAGGAGTAGAGGAGGACATATATTTTACGTGGTTACTCATTCAGAAACTCAATGATGAATATACACATTGGGAATAGTCAGAGTCCAGGTCATATGGCCACTCAATGACATCATTAAGGAATAATGCACAGTGGCGCACTAGTAAGGAGCCTATTTCATATGGCCTCTCACTCAGAGCTTCAGTGCATAATAAACAGCTGTAAAGTAGTCAGCACCCCTTTTAAGATATCCCCACATCATGCCACTCCGTAAAGGATACATTCATATGTGATAGTCAGGAGACTATTTGTTATGAACAATCATAAAGAACCTCTTCAAAAACTGCACATATGGGGAATAATCATTCGTCTATTTCATATGATGATTTGTTTGGCGAGACAAAGAATAGAGCACACCTGTGGAGTCAAATGGGGTCTATTTCATAGGGCCACTCTTTCAGTTTTACAGGAAAAAATATGTATATTTGATAATCCACGAATCAATTCTACATGGCCACTTGTGAAAAGAATCTGTGAATAATACTCCCATCAGAAAGAGTCAAGGGTCTACTTCAAATGGTTACACATTCTGAGTCTCTGTAAGTAATGAACACCTGGGCAATACACAAGGGTCTCTATTTTATGCCCACTTAGTCAGAGTCTCATTCAGTAATACACACCTGGGGAAGAGTTAAGAGTCTACTTTATGCAGACATTTATCTGGAGCTTCAGTTAATAATGCACACCAGTGTAATAGTCGAGCATTTTTTATATGGCCCCTCATTCTGTTACTCCCTGAATGATACACACCTGGGGATTCCTCAGGATTCTATTTTATATTAAAACTCATTTAGAAACTTTCTGAATAATTCAAAATGGAACAATAGTCAGCTGTCTATTTATATGGTGTGTCATTCAAAGATTCAGTGAATAATAAATTGCTATGGAGTAATCAGGATGCTGTTTAAGATAGCCACGCATTAAGTGCCTTCCTGAATGATACACACCTGGGTAGTAGTCAGGAGTCTATTTCATATGAACTCTAATTCTGGGTATTGTTGAGAAATACACACATGTGAGAGTGTCTGGAGTCTATTTGGCATGGATTCTCATTCAGAACCTCTTCAAATAATGCAAACATGGAGAATAATGAGAAGTCTATTTCATACAGCTACTCCTTCAGACAAATAGTAAATAAGACACATGTGGAGTATTTAGAAGTCTGTTTCCTATGGATCTTCTTACACAGCTTTACTAAGTATTACACAGTGGTAATATTATCTGGAGTCTATTTTTTACAGCCACTCATTTAGATAATAACTTATGCACACCTGTGGAGTACTCAGAAGTCTGTTTCCTATGGCCACACATTGAGAGCCTCACTAAATGTACACACCTGGGAAAATAATCAGGATTTTTCTCCCATCATTCAGAGTCTCACTAATTGATGCACACCTGTGGTATAGTCAGGAGACATTTTCAGGTGGCTGCTCATTTGGACTGTCATTGAATAATGTGCTGTAGTCAGGGGTCTATTTCATGTAGACACATATTCAGAGCCTCAGTGAATAAGACAAAACCTTGTTATAGTAACAAATCTAATTAATATGGCCACGTGTTCTGAGCCTCAATGAATAATACACACCTGGAAAATAATGAAGAGTTTATTTTCGATAAACATTCATTTAAAGCCTCAATGAATAATGCACACCTGTGTAGCCAAGAGTCTATTTTATCTGAAAACACATTCATAGCCTCAGTGGATGATGGATATGTGGATTAGTCATGATTCAATTTCATATGGCCACTTACTTGTTAACTCTGTGAATAATGAACAAATGTAGAGTACTCAGGACACTATTTCATATAGTTCAGAGATTTTCTGAATGGTACAATTATTTAAGATTGACAACATCCTGTTTCATATGGTCACACAAGAAGAGCCTCACTGAGTAACACACACCTGAGGAAGTGTTAGGAGTCTACTTTTTATAGCCTCTCATTTACAGCCTCGGGGAATAATGCACACTTGTGGAATAGACATTAGTCTATTTTATATGTCTGCAAAATTATACCCTGTGAGAGTAATACACAACTTCGGAATAGTAACTTTTCTATTTAAAATGCCCAAATATTCAGAGTCACAGTCAATAGTACACAACTGTGGACTAGTCTCAAAACAATTTCATATGACCAAAGGTTCAGAGCCTCAGTGAATAGTACATACCTGGGGAATACTCAGGACGCTATTTCATATGGTATTTATTTTTGAGCTTCATTGAATAAAGAACACCAGTATTTTAGTCAAAATTCTATTTTCTATAGCCACCTGTTCAAAACCAAACTGATTGGCATACTCCGTGGGATAAGTCAGGATTCTATGTCGTATGGCCACTAATTTAGAGCAGAATGTACAAACGCAGGCCTGGGTAATATTCAGGAGTCTCCATTTTATGGCCACAGATTCAGAGCCTCACTGACAAAAAGAGACCTATTGAAAAATCAAGAGCATGTTTCACATGGCCCTTATTCTATAACTCAGTGAAGATCATATACATCTGGAAAAATATTCAGAATCCTATTATTTATATCCACTTCGTCAGAATCTCACTGAATAATGCAAACATAGGGAATAGTCTGGATAATATTTGATGAGAGCATTCAGCCAGTAACTCAGTGGAAGAAGCACAGCTGAGAAATAGTCATAGGAGTAGAGGAGGACATCTATTTTACGTGGTTACTCATTCAGAAACTCACTGATGAATATACACATTGGGAATAGTCAGAGTCCAGGTCATATGGCCACTCAATCATATCATTAAGGGATAATGCACAGTGGCGCACTAGTACGGAGTCTATTTCATATGGCCTCTCATTCAGAGCTTCAGTGCATAATAAACAGCTGTAAAGTAGTCAGCACCCCTTTTAAGGTATCTCCACATTATGCCACTCCGTAAAGAATACACTCATATGTGATAGTCAGGAGACTATTTGTTATGGACAATCATAAAGAACCTCTTCAAAAACTGCACATATGGGGAATAATCGTTCATCTATTTCATCTGATGATTTGTTTGGCAAGACAAAGAATATAGCACACCTGTGGAGTCAAATGGGGTCTTTTTCATAAGGCCACTCTTTCAGTTTTACAGGAAAAAATATGTATATTTGATAATTCACAAATCAATTTTACATGGCCACTCGTGAAAAGAATCTGTGAATAATACTCCCATCAGAAAGAGTCAAGGGTCTACTTCAAATGGTTACACATTCTGAGTCTCTGTAAGTAATGAACACCTGGGCAATACACAAGTCTCTATTTTATGCCCACTTAGTCAGAGTCTCATTCAGTAATACACACCTGGGGAAGAGTTAAGAGTCTACTTTATGCAGACATTTATCTGGAGCTTCAGTTAATAATGCATACCAGTGTAATAGTCGAGCATTTTTTATATAGCCCCTCATTCTGTTCCTCCCTGAATGATACACACCTGGGGATTCCTCAGAATTCTATTTTATATTAAAACTCATTTAGAACCTTTCTGAATAATTCAAAATGGAGCAATAGTCAGCTATTTATTTATATGGTGTGTCATTCAGAGATTCAGTGAATAATGAACTGCTATGGAGTAATCAGGATGCTGTTTAAGATAGCCACGCATTAAGTGCCTTCCTGAATGATACACACCTGGGTAGTAGTCAGGAGTCTATTTCATATAAACTCTAATTCTGGGTATTGTTGAGAAATACACACATGTGAGAGTGTCTGGAGTCTATTTGGCATGGATTCTCATTCAGAACCTCTTCAAATAATGCAAACATGGAGAATAATGAGGAGACTATTTCATATGGCCACTCCTTCAGACAAATAGTAAATAAGACACATGTGGAGTATTTAGAAGTCTGTTTCCTATGGATCTTCTTACACAGCCTTACTAACTATTACACAGTGGTAATATTATCTGGAGTCTATTTTTTACAGCCACTCATTTAGATAATAACTTATGCACACCTGTGGAGTACTCAGAAGTCTGTTTTCTATGGCCACACATTGAGAACCTCACTAAATATACACACCTGGGAAAATAATCAGGATTTACTTTTCTCCCATCATTCAGAGTCTCACTAATTAATGCACACCTGTGGTATAGTCAGGAGACATTTTCAGGTGGCTGCTCATTTGGACTGTCATTGAATAATGTGCTGTAGTCAGGGGTCTATTTCATGTAGACACATATTCAGAGCCTCAGTGAATAAGACAAAACCTTGTTATAGTAACAAATCTAATTAATATGGCCACGTGTTCTGAGCCTCAATGAATAATACACACCTGGAAAATAATGAAGAGTTTATTTTCGATAAACATTCATTTAGAGCCTGAATGAATAATGCACACCTGTGGTGTAGCCAAGAGTCTATTTTATCTGGAAACACATTCATAGCCTCAGTGGATGATGGATATGTGGATTAGTCACGATTCAATTTCATATGGCCACTTACTTGTTAACTCTGTGCATAATGAACAAATGTAGAGTACTCAGGACACTATTTCATATAGACATGCGTTCAGAGATATCCTGAATAGTACAATTATTTAAGATTGACAACAACCTGTTTTGTATGGTCACAGAAGAAAAGCCTCACTGAGTAATACACACCTGAGGAAGTGTTAGGGGTCTACTTTTTATAGCCTCTCATTTACAGCCTCAGGGAATAATGCACACTTGTGGAATAGACACATCTATTTTATATGTCCACAAAATAAACGCTGAATGAGTAATACACAACGTTGGAATAGTAACTTCTCTTATTCATATGCCCAAATATCCAGAGTCAAAGTCAATAATACACAACTGTGGACTAGTCTGGAATCAATTTCACATGGCCAAAGGTTCAGAGCCTCAGTGAATAGTACGTAACTGGGGAATACTCAGGACGCTGTTTCATATGGCATTTATTTTTGAGCTTCATTGAACAAGGAACACCTGTATTTTAGTCAAAATTGTATTTTCTATAGCCACATGTTCAAAACCAAACTCATTGGCATACTCCATGGGATAAGTCAGGATTTTATGTCGTATAGCCACCAAATTATAGCTGAATGTACAAACGCACACCTGTGGAATATTCAGGAGTCTCTATTTTATGGCCAATGATTCAGAGTCTCACAAAGAAATAGAGACCCATTGAAAATTTAAGAGAGTATTTCACATGGCCACTCGTTCAGTATCTCAGTGAAAAATCACCTATATCTGGAAAATACTCAGGATTCTATTATTTATGTCCACATCTTGAGGGACTCATTGAATAATGCAAACATGGGGAATAGTCTGGATAATATTTGATGAGAGTATTCAGTCAGTCAGTAAGTGGAAGAAGCACAGCTGAGATATAGTCAAAAGAGTAGAGGAGGACATCTATTTTACACGGTTACTCATTCAGAAACTCACTGATGAATATACACATTGGGAATAGTCAGAGTCCAGGTCATATGGCCACTCAATCACATCATTAAGGAATAATGCACAGTGGCGCGCTAGTAAGGAGTCTATTTCATATGGCCTCTCATTCAGAGCTTCAGTGCATAATAAACAGCTGTAAAGTAGTCAGAGCCCCTTTTAAGGTATCCCGAAATTATGCCACTCTGTAAAGTATACAGTCATATGTGATAATCAGGAGACTATTTGATATGGAAACTCATTAAGAACCTCTTCAAAAACTGCACATATTGGGAATAATCATTAGTCTATTTCATATGATGAGTTGTTTGGAGAGACAAAAAAAGTGCACAAATGTGGAGTCAAATGGGGTCTATTTCATAAGGCCACTCTTTCACTTTTACAGGAAAAAAATATGTATATTTGATAATTCACGAATCTCTTCCACATGGCCACTCATGAAAAGACTCTGTGAATAATACTCCCATCAGAAATTGCCAAGGGTCTACTTCAAACGGCTACACATTCTGAGTCTCTGTAAGTAATTATCACCTGGGCAATACACAAGAGTCTCTATTTTATTCCCACTTAGTCAGAGTCTCATTCAATAATACACACCTGGGTAAGAGTTCAGAGTCTATGTTATGTAGACAGCTATCTGGAGCTTCAGCAAATAATTCACACCAGTGTAATAGTCGAGCATTTTTTATATGGCCCTCATTCTGTTCCTCCCTGAATGATACACACCTGGGGAATCCTCAGGATTCTATTTTATATTAAAACTCATTTAGGACCTTTTTGAATAATTCACAATGGAGAAATAGTCAGCTATCTGTTTATATGGCATGTCATTCAAAGATTCAGTGAATAATGAACTGCTATGGAGTAATCAGGATGCTGCTTAAGATAGCCAGGCATTAAGTGCCTTCCTGAATGATACACACCTGGATAGTAGTCAGGAGTCTATTTCATATGAACTCTAATTTTGGGTATTTTTGGGAAATACACACATGGGAGAGTGTCTGTAGTATATTTGGCATGGATCCTCATTCAGAACCTCTTAGAATAATGCACAAATATATAATAATGTGGAGTCTATTTCATATGGCTACTAATTCAGACAAATAGTAAATAAGGCACATGTGGAGTAATTAGAAGTCTTTTTCCTATCTATCCTCTTAAACAGCCTGACTGACTATTACACAGTGGTAATATTATCTTGTCTATTTTTTATATACACTAATTTACATAATCACTTATGCACACCTGCGAAGTACTCAGAAGTCTTTTTCCTATGGCCACACATTGAGAGCGTCACTAAATGTACACACCTGGGGAAATACTCAGCATTTACATTCCTCCCATCATTCAGAGTCTCACTAATTAATGCACACCTGTGGAATAGTCAGGAGACATTTTCATGTGGCTGCTTATTCGGAATGTCATTGAATAATGTGCTGTAGTCAGGGGTCTATTTCATGTAGACACACATTCAGAGCCTCAGGGAATAAGACAAAACCTAGCTATAGTTAGGAATCTAATCAATATGGCCACATGTTCTGAGCCTCACTAAATAATACACACCTGGAAAATAATTAAGAGTTTATTTTTGATAAACATTCATTTAGAGTCTCAATGAATACTGCGCACCAGTGGAGTAGCCAAGAATCTATTCCAACTGGAACCCCATTCATAGCCTCAGTGGATGATGGATGTGTGGATTAGTTCCGATTTATTTCATTTGGCCACTTCCTTGTAACCTCTGTGAATAATGAACAAATTGTAAAGTACTCAGGTCACTATTTCAAATAGACACTCGTTCAGAGATTTTCTGAATATTACAATTATTTTATATTGACAACATCCTGTTTCATATGGTCACACAAGAAGAGCCTCACTGAGTAGTACACACCTGAGGAAGTGTTAGGAGTCTACTTTATATAGCCTCTCATTTACAGCCTCAGGAAATAATGCACACTTGTGGAATAGACACTATTCTATTTTATTTTATGTTTTTATTTTCTTTTTTCTTTCTTTTTTTAAAAAAAATATTTTATTGCATTATAGGTCTTGGGGTACATGTGCCGATCATGCAAGATAGTTGCATAGGTACACACATGGCAGTGTGTTTTGCTGCCTTCCTCCTTTTCACCCACACTTGGCATTCATCCCCAGGCTATTCCTCCCCATCCCCCCCGCTGTGCCTCCTCCATTCCCACCAATAGACCCCAGTGTGTAGTAGACCCCCTCTCTGTGTCTATGTGTTCTCTTTCTTCTCACCCGACTATGAGTAAGTATATGCGGTATTTCTTTTTCTGTTCTTCTGTCAGTTTGCTGAGAATAATGTTCTCCAGATTCATTCATGTCCTTACAAAGGACACAGACTCATCATTTTTGATTGCTGCATAATACTCCATGGTGTAAATGTGCCACATTTTCCCAGTCCAGTCTATCATCATTGGGCATTTGTGTTGGTTCCAGTTTTTTGCTATTGTAAACAGTGCTGCAATAAACATTCGTGTGCATGTGTCCTTATAGTAGAATGATTTATAGTCCTTTGAATATATTTCCAGTAATGGGATTGCTGGGTCTAATGGAATTTTTATTTCTAGGTCCTTGAGGAATCGCCACACTGTCTTTCACAATGGTTGAACTAATTTACATTTCCACCAACAATGTGAGAGATTTCCTATTTCTCCACATCCTCTCCAGCATCTGCTGTCTCCAGATTTTTTAATGATCACCATTCTAACTGGTGTGAGATGGTATCTCAATTTGGTTTTGATTTCCAACTCTCTAATGACCAGTGATGATGAGCATTTTTTCATGTGTTTGTCGGCCTCATGTACTTCTTCTGTAAAGTGTCTGTTCATATCCTTTGTCCATTTTTGAATTGGCTTGTTTGTTTTTTTCCTGTAAATCTGTTTGTGTTATTTGTAAATTCTGGATATCAGCCCTTTGTCAGATGCATAAACTGCAAAGATTTTTTCCATTCTGATGGTTGCCAATTCACTCTAATGACGGTTTCTTTTACCCTGCAGAAGTTGTTGAATTTGATTAGGTGCCATTTGTCTATTTTTGCTTTTGTTTCCAATGTTTTTAATGTTTTGGTCATGAAGTCCTTGCCTACTCCTATGTCCTCAATTGTTTTGCCTATATTTTCTTTTAGGGTTTTAATGGTGTCAGGTCTTATGTTTAAGTGTTTAATCCATCTGGAGTTAATTTTAGTGTAAGGTGTCAGGAAGGGGTCCAGTTTCTTCTTTCTGCACATGGCTAGCCTGTTTTCCCAACACAATTTATTAAACAGGGAATTCTTTCCCCATTGCTTGTTTTTGTCTGGTTTATCAAAGATTATATGTTTTTAGATACGTTGTGTTGCCTTCGATGTGTCTGTTCTGGTCCATTGTTCTATATCTCTGTTTTTGTACCAGTACATTGCTGTTTTGATTACTGTAGCCTTGTAGTATAATTTGAAGTCTGGTAGTGTGATGCCTCCCGCTGTGTTCTTTTTGCTTAGAATTGACTTGGCTATGCGGGCTCTCTTTTGGTTCCATATGAAATTCATGGTGGTTTTTTCCAGTTCTGTGAAGAAATTCAATGGTAGTTTGGTGGGGATAGCATTGATTGTGTAAATTACTTTGGGCGGTATAGCCATTTTTACGATACTGATTCTTCCTAACCATGAACATGGAATGTTTCTCCACCTGTTTGTGTCCTCTCTTATTTCGTTGAGCAGTGCTTTATAGATTTCCTTAAAGAGATCCCTTACGTTCCTTTTGAGTTGTATTCCTAGGTATTTTATTTTCTTTGTAGCAATTGTGAATGGCAGTTTGTTCTTGATTTGGTGCTCTTTAAGTCTGTTATTCGTGTATAGGTATGCTTGTGATTTTTGCACATTGATTTTATATCCTGAGACTTGGCTGAAGTTGCTTATCAGTTTCAGGTAATGGGGTCTTCTATGTATACTATCATGTCGTCTGCAAATGGAGACCATTTTGCCTCCACTTTTCCTATTTGAATACCCTTTATTTCTTTTTCTTGCCTGATTTCTCTGGCTAGAACTTCCAGTACTATGTTAAATAGGAGTGGTGAGAGAGGGCATCTTTGTCTAGTGCCGGATTTCAAAGGGAAAGCTTTCAGTTTTTGCCCATTTATTATGATATTGGCTGTTGGTTTGTCGTAAATAGTTTTTATTACTTTGAGATATGTTCCATCAATACCAAGTTTACTGAGGGTTTTTAGCATAAAGAGCTGCTGAGTTTTGTCAAATGCCATCTCTGCGTCAATTGAGATAATCATGTGGTTTTTATTTTTGCTTCTGTTTATGTGGTGAATTACATTTATAGACTTCCGTATGTTGAACAAGCCTTGCATTCCCGGGATGAATCCTACTTGATCATGATGGATACATTTTTTAATGTGCTGTTGCAATCGGTTTGCCAGTATTTTATTGAAGATTTTTGCATCTATGTTCATCATGGATATTGGCCTGAAGTTTTATTTTCTTGTTGAGTCTCTGCCGGGTTTTGTTATTAGGACGATGTTGGTCTCATAAAATAATTTGGGAAGGCTTCCCTTTTTTTGAATTATTGGAATAGTTTCAGAAGAAATGGTACCAGATCCTCTTTGTGTGTCTGGTAGAATTTGGCTGTGAACCCATCTGGACCTGGGCTTTTTTTGTGTGTGGTAGGCTCTTAATTGCTGCCTCAACCTCAGACCTTGTTATTGGTGTATTCATAGTTCCAGCTTCTTTCTGGTTTAGGCTTGGAAGGACACAGGCGTCCAGGAATTTATCCGTTTCTTCCTGGTTTACTAGTTTATGTGCATAGAGTTGTTGGTAGTATTCTCAGATGATGGTTTGAATTTCTGTGAAATCTGTGGTGACTTCCCCATTATCGTTTTTTATTGCATCTATTTGGTTGTTCTCTCTTTTCTTTTTTATCAGTCTGACTAGTGGTCTGTCTATTTTGTTGATCTTTGCAAAAAACCAACTCTTAGATTTATTGATTTTTTCAAGGGTTTTTCTTGTCTCTATCTCCTTCAGTTCTGCTCTGATCTTAGTTATTTTTTGTCTTCGGCTAGGTTTTGAGCTTTTTTGATCTTGCTACTCTAGCTCTTTCAATTTTGACGATAGGATGTCAGTTTTGGATCTCTCCACTCTTCTCATGTGGGCTCGTATTGCTATATATTTTCCTCTACAGACTGCTTTAAATGTGTCCCAGAGATTCTGGTATGTTTTGTCTTCATTCTCGTTTGTTCCAAAGAATTTCTTTAAATCTGTCTTCATTTCTTCTTTTATCCAGTCAACCTTCAAGAACCAGTTGTTCAGTTTCCATGTAGCTGTGCAGTTCTGAGTTGTTTTCTGAATTCTGAGTTCCAACTGGATTGAATTATGGTCTTAGTGACTCTTTGTTATGATTTCAGTTGTTTTGCATTTTCTGAGGTGTGCTTTACTTCCAATTATGTGGTCAATTTTGGAGTAGGTGTGATGGGGTGCTGAGAAGAATGTATATTCTGTGGATTTGGGGTGGAGAGTTCTGTAAATGTCTATCAGGTTTGCTTGTTCCAGGTCTGAGTTCAAGTCCTGGATATCCTTGTTAATTTTCTGTCTGGTTGATCTGTCTGCTATTGAAAGTGGAGTGTTAAAGTCTCCCACTATTATTGTGTGGGAGTCTAAGTCTCTTTGTAAGTCATTACGCACTTGCCTTATATATCTGGGTGATGCTGCATTGGGTCCATATATATTTAGAATCGTTAGCTCTTCTTGTTGTATCAATTCTTTTACCATTATTTAATGACCTTCTTTGTCCCTTTTGATCTTTGTTGCTTTAACGTCTATTTTATCAGAGACAAGAATTGCAACTGATGCTTTCTTTTGCTCTCCATTTGCTTGGTAAATCTTCCTGAATCTTTTTATTTTGAGCCTTTGTGTATCCTTGCGTGTGAGGTGGGTTTCCTGTATACAGCACACCGATGGGTTTTGGCTTTTTATCCAATTTGCCAGTCTGTGTCTTTTGATTGGTGCATTTAGCCCATTTACATTTAGGGTTAATATTGTTATGTGTGAATTTGATACTGCCATTTTGATGCTAGCTGGCTGTTTTGCCCGTTAGTTCATGTACATTCTTCATTTTTTGATGTTCTTTAGCATGTGGTATGCTTTTCCGATGGCTGGTACTGGTCGTTTCTTTCTATGCGTAGTGCCTCTTTCAAGAGCTCTTGTAAAGCAGGCCTAGTGGTGACAAAATCTCTGAGTCCTTGCTTGTTCATGAAAGATTTTATTTTTCTTTCATTTATGAAGCTCAGTTTGGCTGGATATAAAATTCTGGGTTGAAATTTCTTTTCTTTAAGGATGTTGAATATTGGCTCCCACTCTTTTCTGGCTTGTAGAGTCTATGCAGAGAGATATGCTGTGAGTCTGATGGGCTTCCCTTTGTGGGTGACCCGACCTTTCTCTCTGGCTGCCCTTAGTATTTTCTCCTTCATTTTAACCCTGGTGAATCTGACGATTATGTGCCTTGGGGTTGCTCTTCTTGCGAAGTATCTTTGTGGTGTTCTCTGTATTTCCTGGAGTTGAGTATTGACCTGTCTTTCTAGGTTGGGAAAATTTTTCTGGATAATATTCTGAAGAGTATTTTCAAGCATGGATTCATTCTCTTCATCACATTCTGGTACACCTATGAAACCTAGGTTGGGTCTCTTCACACAGTCCCACATTTCTTGGAGATTTTGTTCAATCCTTTTTATGCTTTTTTCTTTAATCTTGGTTTCTCATTTTATTTCATTGAGTTGATCTTCGACTTCTGATATTCTTTCTTCCATTAGTCAACTGGTCAGCTTGTTCAATTTGGCTGTTGAAACTTGTGCATCCTTCACAAAGTTCTCGTGTTGTGTTTTTCAGCTCCTTCAATGCATTCATATTCCTCTCTAAGTTGTCCGTTCTTGTTATCAATTCCTCGAATCTTTTTTCAAATCTTTTTTCAAGGTTCTTAGTTTCTTTGCACTGATTTAGAACATGTTCTTTTAGCTCACTGAAGTTTCTCATTATCCACTTTCTGAAGTCTGATTCTGTCATTTCATCACACTCATTCTCTGTCCAGCTTTGTTCCCTTGCTCGTGAGGAGTTTTGGTCCTTTGCAGGAGGTGAGGTGTTTTGGTTCCGGGTGTTTTTCTCCTTTTTGCGCTGGTTTCTTCCCATCTTTATGGATTTATCCGCCTGTCGTCTTAATAGTTGCTGATTTTTCAATTGGGTCTTTGTCTGGATGCTGAGATTGTTGATGATGAAGTATTTCTGTTACTTTGTTTTACTTCTAATGGTCTAGCCCCTCTGCTGTATGAGTGCTGAGGTCCACTCCAGGCCCTGCTTGTCTGGGGTATACCTGTAGCTGCTGCAGAACAGTGAGGGATGATACCTGTTTCTTCTTCTGCTGTCTTTGTTCCAGAATGATGTTCGCCAAATGTCAGTCTGATTAGTTCTTTTTTGGGGGTGATTCTTTGGATATTCAGGGGTCAGGGAGCTGCTTGAGGAGACGGTCTGTGCTTTATAGGAGCTCCAGCGCTGAGCTGTGAGCTCCGTTGTTCATTCATGGTTGTTGGGAGGTTATTTCTCCTGCAACAGAACTCATAAAATACCACCCTTTCTTATCCCCCCTTAGATGCTCTGTCTCAGGGAGTTGGGGCTTTCTTTATGAGTATCTGTTGCACTGTCCTGCCCCACTAGGAGGCAGTCTATTCACTATTTGCCTGCTGGGGCTCTGCCCTGCTATCTCGGGTCCACCCTGTTGCTGCTGGGCTCCATTCTGCTGTGGAGCGCTCCCTTCTCCTGGCAGAGTCTCTCTGTTATGGCAGGTTGCCTCGGCATTGGCAGGCTGCGTCATCCCTGGGTGGTACTTCAGAAAAGGCGGATTTCGTCCATAGAGGTGACGCCCCTCCCCCACCGGGCTGAACCATCCTAGATGCCAGCAGCAAAATTTTCAGTCCTGAGCACCTCCAATCGCCACCCTGCTTGTCCCAGTGATGGTGGGACCAGCCGAGCCAGATTATCCAGCTCCCTGCCTCAGAGTCCGTCCTCTCTCTTTCTCTCTTCCTCAGCAAGCTAAAAGGTCGACTCTCTCACTGGCGCCCCAGTAGCCTGCCGATAGGGCACTGGGATCCGTGCGATCTCCCGTGTTGCTGCCCACTGCACCGGCTGAGATCACGCTTCCCAGGAATCTCCTGGTTTGGCTTATTTTCCAAGTCCCATTCAATCAGATGGACATGCCAATCTGCCCTTCCAAATCTCAGATAGCCGGTTTAACAGGGCACCCAGACCAGTGAGTTCCGTGCCGAGTCCTGCTGTAGCTGCTAATTCGGAATGTCATTGAATAATGTGCAGTAGTCAGGGGTCTATTTCATGTAGACACATATTCAGAGCGTCCGTGAATAAGACAAAACCTTGCTATAGTAAGGAATCTAATTAATATGGCCACGTGTTCTGAGCCTCACTGAATAATACACACTTGGAAAATAATTAAGAGTTTATTTTCGATAAACATTCATTTAGAGCCACAATGAATAATGCACATCTGTGGAATAGCCAAGAGACTATTTCAACTGGAAACCCATTCATATCCTCAGTGGATGATGGATGTGTGGATTAGTCACGATTCCATTTCATATGGCCACTTACTTGTAAACTCTGTGAATAACGAACAAATATAAAGTACTCAGGTCACTATTTCATATAGACACTCGTTCAGAGATTTCTTGAATAGTACAATTGTTTAAGATTGACAACATCCTGTTTCATATGGTCACACCAGAAGAGCCTCACTGAGAAATACATACCTGAGGAAGTGTTAGGAGTCTAATTTATATAGCCTCTCATTTACAGCCTCAGGGAATCATGCACACTTGTGGAATAGACACTAGTCTATTATATATGTCCGCAAAATTAAACCCTGAGTGAGTAATACACAACTTTGGAATAGTGTCTTGTTTATTTCATATGCCCAAATATTCAGAGTCACAGTCAATAATATACAACTGTGGACTAGTTGGGAAACAATTTCACATGGCCAAAGGTTCAGAACTTCAGTGAATAGTACATACCTGGGGAATATTCAGAAGGCTATTTCTTATGGCATTTATTTTTGAGCTTCATTCAATAGGGACCACCTGTATTTTACTAAAAATTCTATTTTATGTAGCCACATGTTCAAAGACAAACTGTTTGGCGTTAAACATGGGATAAGTCAAGATTCTATGTCGTGTAGCCACCAATTTAGAGCTGAATGTAAGAATGCACGCCAGGGGAATGTTCAGGAGTCTTCATTTTATGACCACTGATTCAGAGCCTCACAGTAATAGAGACCTATGGAAAAGTCAATAGTGTATTTCACATGGCCACTTTTTCAGTACCTTAGTGAGGAATAATATATATCTGGAAAATACTCAGGATTCTATTATTTATATCCACTTATTCTGAGACTCACTAAATAATGCAAACATGGGGAATAGTTTGGATACTATTTGAGAAGACCGTTCACACAGTAAATCAGTGGAAGAAGCACGGCTGAGAAATAGTCAAAAGAGTAGAGGAAGCAGTACGATTTTACGTGGTTACTCATTCAGAAACTCAATGAAGAATATACACATTGGGAATAGTCAGAGTCCAGGTCATATGGCCACTCAATCACAGCATTAAAGAATAATGCACAGTGGCGCACTAATAAGGAGTCTATTTCATATGGCCTCTCATTCAGAGCCTCAGTGCATAATAAACAGCTGTAAAGTAGTCAGCGCCCTTTTTCAGGCATAACCAAATTATGCAACTGGGTAAATGATACACTCATATGTGATAGTCAGGAGACTATTTGATATGGACACTCATAAAGAACTTTTTCAAAAACTGCACATATGGGGAATTATCATTAGTCTATTTCATATGATGATTTGTTTGGAGAGACAAAGAATAGGGCACACTTGTGGAGTCAAATGAGGTCTATTTCATAAGGCCACTCTTTCAGTTTTACAGGAAAAAATTATGTATGTTTGATAATTCACGAATCTCTTCCACATGGCCACACGTGAAAAGACTCTGTGAATAATACTCCCATCAGAAATTGTCAAGGATCTACTTCAAATGGCTACACATTCTGAGTCTCTGTAAGTAATGAACACCTGAACAATACACAAGAGTCTCTATTTTATGCCCACTTAGTCAGAGTCTCATTCAATAATACACACCTGGGGAAGAGTTAAGAGTCTACTTTATGTTGACCCTCATCTAGAGCTTCAGTGAATAATTCACACCAGTGTAACAGTCGAGTATTTATTATATGGCCTCTTATTCTGTTCCTTTCTGAATCATACACACCTGGGGAATCCTCAGGATTCTCTTTTATATTAAAACTCATTTAGAACATTTTGAATAATTCACAATGGAGCAATAAACAGGTATCTATTTATATGGCATGTCATTCAATGTTTCAGTGCATAATGAACTGCTATGGAGTAATCAAGATGCTGTTTAAGATAGCCACGTATTAAGTGCCTTCCTGAATGATACACACCTGTGTAGTAGTCAGGAGTCTATTTCATATGAACTCTAATTCTGGGTATTGCTGAGAAATACACACATGTGAGAGTGTCTGGAGTCTATTTGGCATGGACCCTCATACAGAACCTGTTCGAATAATGTACACATGGAGAATAATGAGGAGTCTATTTTATATGGCTACTCATTCAGAAAAATAGTTAATAAGGCACATGTGGAGTAATTAGAAATTTGTTTCCTATGGACTCTCCTGCACAGCCTGACTGCATATTACACAGTGAGAATATCATCTGGAGTCTATTTTTTATAGGCACTCATTCAGAGAATCACTTAATAATGCACACCTGCGGAGTACTCAGAAGTCTCTTTCTTATGGCTACACATTGAGAGCCTTAATAAGTATACACTCCTGTGGATATAATCAGGATTTACTTTTCTCCCATAATTCAGAGTCTCCCTAAATAATGCACACCTGTGGATGCGTCAGGGGACATTTTCATGTGGCTGTTCATTCGAAATATCTTTGAATACTGTGCTGTAGTCAGGGGTCTATTTCATGTAGACACATATTTAGAGCCTCAGTGAATAAAACAAAACCTTGCTATTATAAGGAACCTAATTAATATGGCCAAAGGTTCTGAGCCTCACTGAATAATACACACCTGGAAAATAATTAACAGTTTATTTTCGATAAACATTCATGTAGAGCATCAACGAATAATGCAGTTCTGTGGAGTAAACAAGAGTCTATTTCAACTGGAAACACATTCGTAGCCTCAGTGAATGATGGACGTGTGGATTATTCACCATTCCCTTTCATACGGCCACTTACTTCTAAACTCTGTGAATAAGAAACAAATGTCAAGTACTCAGGTAACTATTTCATATAGACGCTCGTTCAGAGATTTCTTGAATCGTACAATTATTTAAGATTGACAACATCCTGTTTCATATGCTCACACAAGAAGAGCCTCACGGAGTATTACACACCTGAGGAAGTGTTAGGAGTCTACTTTATAGAGCCTCTCATTTACAGCCTCAGGAAATTATGCACACTTGTGGAATAGACATAGTCTATTTTATACGTCTGCAAAATTCACCCCTGAGTGAGTAATCCACAACTTTGGAATAGTATCTTGTCTGTTTCATATCCCCAAATATTCAGTCACAGTCAATAATACACAACTGTGGACTAGTCAGGAATCAATTTCACATGGCCATAAGTTCAGAGTCTCAGAGAATTGTACATACCTGGGGAATACTCAAGACGCTATTTCATATGGCGTTTATTTCTGAGCTTCATTCAATAAGAAACAGCTTTATGTTAGTCAAAATTCTATTTTCTGGGGAGACTCGCAAGATGGCGTCGTAGAAGCAACTCAGGATTGCAGCTCTCAGTGAAGGTGCAGAGGGTGAGTCCTAGCCTCATTCTCAGATGGACCTTTTTTGCCCACAGAGCGTTGAAAGTCCCAGGTGTAGGAGAGACACGAGACGCTTTGCCAGCTAACGCAGCCAGCTCGCGCAGCCGCTTCAGCCGGCGCCACAGCAGGACCCGGCATGGAACTCACTAGTCTGGGTGCCCTGTTAAACCGGCAATCTGAGATTTGGAAGGGCAGATTGGCATGTCCATCTGTTTGAACGGGACTTGGATAGTGAGCCAAACCAGGAGTTTCCTGGAAAGCGTGATCTGAATCAGTGCAGTGGGCAGTGGCATGGGAGATCGCACGGATCCCAGTGCCCTATCAGCAGGCTACTGGGGTGCCAGTGAGAGAGTCGACCTTTCAGCTTGCAGAGAGGGAGAGAGAGAGAGAGAGAGGACGGACTCTGAGGCAGGGAGCTGGGTGATTGGGCTCGGCGGGTCCCACCCTCATGGGGACAAGCAGGGTGGCGACTGGAGATGCTTGGGGCTGAGAGTTTTGCTGCCAGAATCTAGGACGGTGCAGCCCGGTGAGAAAGGGGCGTCCATCATTGCTGACACAATCCACCCCTACTGAAGTACCGCCCAGGGCTGATGCAGCCTGCCATTGCCAGGGCAACCTGCCATAACAGAGAGACTCTGCCAGGAGAGGGGAGTGCTCCACAGCAGAAGGGAGCCCAGCAGCAACAGGGCGGATCCATGATAGCAGGTCAGAGACCTGGCAGGCAAATAGTGAATAGACTGCCTCCTAGTGGGGCAGGACAGTGCAACAGATACTCATAAAGAAAGCACCAACTCCCTGAGACAGAGCATCTAAGGGGAGGGAAGGGTGGTGTTTTATGAGTTCTATTGCAGCAGACATAAACAACTTCCCAACAACCTGAATGAACAACGGAGCTCACAGCTCAGCACTGGAGCTCCTATAAAGCACATACCGTCTCCTTAAGCAGCTTTCTGACCCCTGTACATCCAAAAAGTCACCGCAAAAAAGGACTAATCAGACTGACATTTGGTGGGCATCATTCTGGAACAAAGACAACAGAAGAAGAAACTGGTATCATCCCTCACTGTTCCACAGCTGCTACAGGTATACTCCAGACATGCAGGGCCTGGAGTGGACCTCAGCACTCATACAGCAGAGGGGCTATACCATTAGAGGGAAAACTAAGTAACAGAAATACTTCATCATCAACAATCTCAGCATCCACACAGAGACCCAATTAAAAAATCAGCAACTACTAAGACGACAAGCGGATAAATCCATAAAGATGGGAAGAAACCAGCGCAAAAATGAGGAAAACACCCGAAAACAAAACACCTCACCTCCTACAAAGGACCAAAATTCCTCACCAGGAAGGGAACCAAGCTGGACGGAGAATGACTGTGATGAAATGATGGAATCAGACTTCAGAAAGTGGATAATGAGAAACTTCATTGAGCTAAAAGAACCTGTTCTGAATCGGTGCAAAAAACTGAGAATCTTGAAAAAAGATTTGAGAAAAGTTTCGAGGAATTGATAACAAGAATGGACAACTTAGAGAGGAATATGAAGAAATTGAAGGAGCTGAAAAACACAACACGAGAACTTCGCAAAGCATGCACAAGTTTCAACAGCCGAATTGACCAACCAGATGAAAGAATATCAGAAGTTGAAGATCAACTCAATGAAATAAAACGTGAAACCAAGATTAACGAAAAAAGCACAAAAAGGAATGAACAAAATCTCCAAGAAATGTGGGACTATGTGAAGAGACCCAACCTACGTTTGATAGGAGTACCAGAATGTGATGAAGAGAATGATTCCAAGCTGGAAAACAGTCTTCAGGTTTTCATCCAGAAAAATTTCCCCAACCTAGCAAGACAGGTCAATACTCAACTCCAGGAAATACAGAGAACACCACAAAGATACTCGAAAAGAAGAGCAACCCCAAGGCACATAATCGTCAGATTAACCAGGGTTGAAATGAAGGAGAAAATACTAAGGGCAGCCAGAGAGAAAGGTCGGGTCACCCACAAAGGGAAGCCCATCAGACTCACAGCAGATCTCTCAGCAGAGACTCTACAAGCCAGAAGAGTGGGGGCCAATATTCAACATCCTTAAAGAAAAGAACTTTCAACCCAGAATTTCATATCCAGACAAACTGAGCTTCATAGGTGAAGGAAAAATAAAATCCTTCATGAACAAGCAAGTACTCAGAGATTTTGTCACCACTAGGCCTGCTTTACAAGAGCTCCTGAAAGAGGCACTACACATAGAAAGAAACAACCAGTACCAGCCATCATAAAAGCATACCAAATGCTAAAGAGCATCAACAAAATAAAGAATCTACATGAACCAATGGGCAAAACAGCCAGCTAGCATCAAAATGGCAGTATCAAATTCACACATAACAATACTAACCCTAAATGTAAATGGGCTAAATGCACTAATCAAAAGACACAGACTGGCAAATTGGATAAAAAACCAAAACCCATCAGTGTGCTGAATCCAGGAAACTCACCTCACACACAAAGATACACAAAGGCTCAAAAGAAAAGGATGGAGGAATATTTACCAAGCAAATGGATAGCAAAAAAAAAAAAAGCAGGAGTTACAATTCTTGTCTCTGATAAAATAGACTTTAAAGCAACAAAGATCAAAAGGGACAAAGAAGGTAATTACATAATGGTAAAAGGATCAATAATACAAGAAGATCTAACGATTCTAAATATATATAAACCCAGTGCAGGAGCACCCAGATATATAAGGCAAGTTCTTAATGACTTAAAAAGAGACTTGGACTCCCACACAATAATAGTGGGAAACTTTAACACTCCACTGTCAATAGCAGACAGATCAACCAGACAGAAAATTAACAAGGATATCCAGGACTTGAACTCAGACCTAGAACAAGCAAACCTGATAGACATTTACAGAACTCTCCACCGAAAATCCACAGAATATACATTCTTCTCAGCACCACATCACACCTACTCCAAAATTGACCACATAATTGGAAGTAAAGCACTCCTCAGCAAATGCAAAACAACTGAAATCATAACAAACAGTCTCTCAGACCATAGTGCAATCAAGTTGGAACTCAGAATACAGAAAATAACTCAGAACCACACAGCTTCATGGAAACTGAACAGCTGGCTCTTGAATGTTGATTGGATAAACCATGAAATGAAGGAAAAAATAAAGAAGTTCTTTGAAACCAATGAAAATGAGGACACAATGTACCAGAATCTCTGGGACACATTTAAAGCAGTGTGTAGACGAAAATATATAGCAATAAGTGCCCACATGAGACGAGTGGAGAGATCCAAAATTGACACCCTATCATGAAAATTGAAGCAGCTAGAGGACCAATATCAAAAAAGCTCAAAACCTAGCCGAAGACAAGAAATAACTAATATCAGAGCAGAACTGAAGGAGATAGAGAGAAGAAAAACCCTGCAAAAAATCAATAAAACTAAGAGCTGGTTTTTTAAAAAGATCAACAAAATAGGCAGACCACTAGCCAGACGGATAAAAAAGAAAAGAGAGAACAACCAAATAGATGCAATAAAAAACTAAAATGGGGAAATCACCACAGATTCCACAGAAATTCAAACCATCATCAGAGAATACTACAAACAACTCTATGCACATAAACTAGTAAATCAGGAAGAAATGGATAAATTCCTGGATGCCTGTGTCCTCCCAAGCCTAAACCAGGAGGAAGCTGAAACTATGAATAGACCAATAACAAGGTCTGAAGTTGAGGCAGCAATTAAGAGCCTACCACACAAAAAAAGCCCAGGTCCAGATGGGTTTACAGCTGAATTCTACCAGACACACAAAGAGGATCTGGTACCATTCCTTCTGAAACTATTCCAAATAATCAAAAAAGAGGGAACCCTTCCAAAATCATTTTATGAGACCAACATAATCCTGATACCAATACCTGATGGAGACTCAAAAAGAAAAGAAAACTTCAAGACAATATCCATGCTGAACATAGATGCAAAATTATTCAATAAAATACTGGCAAACCGATTGCAACAGCACATTAAAAAACTTATCCATCATGATCAAGTAGGATTCATCCCGGGAATGCAAGGATGGTTCAACATAAGCAAGTCTATAAATGTAATTCTCCACATAAACAGAAGCAAAAACGAAAACCATATGATTATCTCAAATGATGCAGAGAAGGCATTTGACAAAATTCAACAGCCGTTTATGCTAAAAACCCTCAATAAACTTGGTATTGATGGAACATATCTCAAAGTAATAAAAACTATTTACGAGAAACCAACAGCCAATATCATACTTGATGGGAAAAAACTGGAAGCATTTTCTTTGAAATCTGGCACTAGTCAAGGATGCCCTCTCTCACCGCTCCTATTCAACAAAGTACTGGAAGTTCTAGCCAGAGCAATCAGGCAAGAAAAAGAAATAAAATGTATTCAAATAGGAAAGGTGGAAGCCAAATTGTCTCTATTTGCAGACGACATGATAGTATGCCTAGAAGACCGCATCACCTCAGCCAAAAAGCTCCTGCAACTGATAAGCAACTTCAGCCAAGTCTCAGGATATGAAATCAATGTTCAAAAATCACAAGCATTCCTATGCACCAATAACAGACTTAAAGAGAACCAAATCAAGAACGAACTGCCATTCACAATTGCTACAAAGAAAATAAAATACCTAGGAATAAAACTCACAAGGAATGTATGGGACCTCTTTAAGGAAAACTACAAACCACTGATCAACGAAATAAGAGAGGATACAAACAGATGGAGAAACATTCCATGTTCGTGGTTAGGAAGAATCAATATAGTGAAAATGGCTATAGTGCCCAAAGTAATTTACACAATCAATGCTATCCCATCAAACTACCATTGAATTTCTTCACAGAACTGGAAAAAACCATCATGAATTTCATATGGAACCAAAAAATAGCCCGCATAGCCAAGTTAATTCTTAGCAAAAAGAACACAGCGGGAGGCATCACACTACCAGACTTCAAACTATACTACAAGGATACAGTAATCAAAACAGCAATGTACTGGTACAAAAACAGAGATATAGAACAATGGAACAGAACAGAAGCATCAGAGGCAACACACCCTATCTACGGCCATATTATCTTTGATAAACCCGAAAAAACAAGCAATGGGGAAAGGATTCCCTATTTAATAAATGGTGTTGCGAAAACTGGCTAGCCATGTGCAGAAAGCAGAAACTGGACCCCTTCCTGACACCTTACACTAAAATTAACTCCAGATGGATTAAAGACTTAAATGTAAGACCTGACACCATAAAAATTCGAGAAGAAAATCTAGGCAAAACCATTCAGGACACAGGAGTAGGCAAGGACTTCATGAACAAAACACCAAAAGCATTGGCAACAAAAGCCAAAATAGACAAATGGGACCTAATCAAACTCCACAGCTTCTGCACAGCAAAAGAAACAGTCACTAGAGTGAATCGGCAACCATCAGAATGGGAAAAAGTCTTTGCAGTTTACACACCAGACAAAGGGCTGATATCCAGAATTTACAAAGAACTCAAACAGATTTACAGGAAAAAAACAAACAAACTCATTCAAAAATGGGCAAAGAATATGAACAGACACTTTACAAAAGAAGACATACATGAGGCCAACAAACATGTGAAAAAATGCTCATCATCACTGGTCATTAGAGAGATGCAAATCAAAACCACATTGAGATACTATCTCACTCCACTTAGAATGGCGATCATTAAAAAATCTGGAGACAGCAGATGCTGGAGAGGATGTGGAGAAATAGGAACACTCTTACACTGTTGGTGGGAGTGTAAATTAGTTCAACCATTGTGGAAGACAGTGTGGCGATTCCTCAGGGACCTAGAAATAGAAATTTCATTTCACCCAACAATCCCATTACTGGGTATATATCCAGAGGACTATAAATCGTTCTACTATAAGGACACATGCACACGAATGTTCATTGCAGCACTGTTTACAATAGCAAAGAACTGGAACCAACCCAAATGCCCAAAAATGATAGACTGGACTGGGAAAATGTGGCACATATACACCATGGAATATTATGTAGCAATCAAAAATGATGAGTTTGTGTCCCTTGTAAGGACATGGATGAATCTGGAGAACATCATTCTCAGCAAACTGACACAAGAACAGAAAAAGTATTACCGCATATACTCACTCATAGGCGGGTGAGAAAAATGAGAAAACATGGACACAGAGAGGCGGTCTACTATACACTGGGGTCTATTGGGGGGAATGCGGGAGGGACAGCGGGGGGGGCTGGGGAGTGATATCCTCGGGATGAATGCCAAGTGTGGGTGAAGGGGAGTAAGGCAGCCAAACACACTGCCATGTGTGTACCTATGCTACTATCTTGCACGTTCCACACATGTACCCCAAAACGTATAATGCAATAAAATTTTTTTTAAAAAAACTAAAAATAAATAAATAAATAAATAAATTCTTCTTGGCAAAAAAAACGTAGATTTCTTTTTCTCAGAATTATGGAAATGTAAACCTCTGTTTCTAGGGGTATTTTTCTTTTCGCAAGGATTAAAAAAAAACTCTTTAGTTTTATTTTACAAATTTCAAATCTAAAGGTATCTTATTAGGAGCAGAAAGGACTATATGTCAAATTTATTTTTTGTTTTATTGTTTTGAGATTTGACTACAGTGAAATTTTGTGAATACAGATCTATGTAGCAAAGCAATACTGTTTAATCTCAACCCAGAAATAGATGGTAACAGTTCATATTGTTATCTATGCAGTGGAAATGTCACTAGTGTCTTTAAAACTTGTGATGTTACTATTTCTGGCTGAATTTAAGTGTGGCTGAGCAAAAGAGAAAGGTGGAATTTACCTTTGCCTAAAGATTTTTAAATCCCTTCTAATTTAGATATTTTTTAATTCTGTAATTCTCCATCTTTACATAAAATAGAAGACATTCCTTATTCTGTTTATCATTTTAATAAAGCATAATTCCTATTTTAAAAAAATTAAAAAGTAAAGATTCTATTTTCTATAGCCACATGTTCAAAGCCAATCTGATTCGCATACACCATGGTATAAGTCAGGATTCTATGTCGTATAGCCACCAATTTAGAGCTGAATGTAAAAACACACGCCTGGGGAATATTCAGGAGTCTCTATTTTATGTCCACTGACTCAGAGCCTCACAGAGCAATAGAGACCTATGAAAAAGTCAGGAGTGAATTTCAAATGGCCACTTGTTCAGTACCTCAGTGAAGAATCATATATATCTGGAAAATACTCAGGATTCTATTATTTATATACACTTCTTCAAAGACTCAATGAATAATGCAAACATGAAGAATAGTCTGGATACTATTTGAGGAGACCGTTCAGCCAGTGACTCAGTGGAAGAAGCACAGCTGAGAAATAGGTAAAAGAGTAGAGGATGCAGCCTATTTTACGAGGACACTCTTTCAGAACCTCACTGAAGAATATACACATTGGGAATAGTCAGAATCCAGGTCCTATGGCCTTTCAATCACAGCATTAAGGAGTAATGCACGGTGGCACACTAGTAAAAAGTCTATTTCTTACGGCCTCTCATTCAGAGCTTCAGTGCATAATAAACAGCTGTAAAGTCGTCAACACCCTTTTTAAGGTATCCCCAAATTATACAGCTTCATAAATGATACACTCATATGTGATAGTCAGGAGATTATTTTATATGGACACTCATAAAGAACCTCTTCAAAAACTGCACATATGGGGAATAATCATTAGTCTATTTCATAGAATGATTTGTTTGGAGAGACAAAGAATAGAGCACACCTGTGGAGTCAAATGGGGTCTATTTCATAAGGCCACTCTTTCAGTTTTACAGGAAAAATTACGTATATTTGATAATTCACGAATCTCTTCTACATGGCCACTCATGAAAAGACTCTGTGAAGGATACTCCCATCAGAAATAGTCAAGTGTCTACTTCAAATGCCTACACATTCTGAGTCCCTGTAAGTAATGAACACCTGGGCAATACAAAAGAGTCTCTATTTTATGCCCACTTAGTCAGAGTCTCATTCAATCATACACAGCTTGGGAGGCTTTTCGAAGATGGCATCATAGAGGCGATTTGGGATTGCAGCTCTCGGTGAAGGTGCAGTTGCTGCTACAGGTGTACCCCAGAAAAGCAGGGCCTGGAGTGGACCTCGGGAGTCATACAGCAGAGGGGCTAGACTATTAGAAGGCAAACTAAGTAACAGAAATACTTTATCAATAACAATCTGGGCGGCCACAAAGAAACCCAATTGAAAAATCAGCAACTACTAAGACGACAGTTGGATTAATCCATAAAAAAGGCAAGAAACCAGCGAAAAAAGGAGGAAAACACCCGAAACCAAAATACCTAACCTCCTAATAGGACCAAAACTCCTCACTGGCAAGGAAACAATGCTGGCCGGAGTATGAGTGTGATTAAATGGAGGAATCAGACTTCAGAAATTGAATAATGAGAAACTTTAGTGAGCTAAAAGAACATGTTTTAAATCAGTGAAGAAAAACTAAGAACTTTGAAAAAAGATTTTAAAAAAAAATCGAGGAATTGATAACAAGAATAGACAACTTAGAGAGGAATATGAATTAATTGAATGAGCTGAAAAACACAACACGAGGACGTCGTGAAACATGCACAAGTTTTAACAGCTGAATTGACCAAGCAGAAGAAAGAATATCAGAAGTCGAAGATCAACTCAATGAAATAAAATGAGAAACCAAGATTAAAGGTAAAAGCAGAAAAAAAAATGAACAAAATCTCCAAGAAATGTGGAACTATGTGAAGAGACCCAACCTACGTTTGATAGGTGTACCAGAATGTGATGAAGAGAATGAATCCAAGCTGGAAAATACTCTTCAGGATATTAACCAGGAAAATTTCTCCAACCTAGCAAGATAGGTCAATACTCAACTCCAGGAAATACAGAGAACACCACAAAGATACTCCGCAAGAAGAGCAACCCCAAGGCACATAATCGTCAGATTCACCAGGGTTGAAATGAAGGAGAAAATACTATGGGCAGCCAGAGAGAAAGGTCGGGTCACCCACAAAGGGAAGCCCATCAGACTCACAGCAGATCTCTCAGTGAAACTCTACAAGCCAGAAGAGAGTGGGGGCCAATATTCAACATCCTTAAAGAAAAGAACTTTCAACCCAGAAATGTATATCCAGGCAAACTGAGCTTCATAAATAAAGGAAAAATAAAATCCTTCATGAACAAGCAAGGACTCAAAGATTTTGTCACCACTAGGCCTGCTTTACAAGAGCTCCTGAAAGAGGCACTACACATAGAAAGAAACGACCAGTACCAGCCATTGTAAAAGCATACGAAATGCTAAAGAGCATCAACAAAATGAAGAATCTACATAAACCAATGGGCAAAACAGCCAGCTAGCATCAAAATGGCAGTATAAAAATTCACACATAACAATATTATTCCTAAATGTAAATGGGGTAAATGCTCCAATCAAAAGACACAGACTCGCTAATTGAATAAAACCCAAAACCCATCCGTGTGCTGTATCCAGGAAACCCACCTGACTCGCAAGGATACACAAAGGTTCAAAATAAAAGGATGGAGGAATATTTACCAAGCAAATGGAGAGCAAAAAAAAGCAGGAGTTGCAATTCTCATCTCTGATAAAATAGACCTTAAAGCAACAAAGATCAAAAGGGACAAAGAAGATCATTACATAATGGTAAAAGGATTGATACAACAAGAAAAGCTAACGATTCTTAATATATATGGACCCAATGCAGGAGAACCCAGATATATAAGGCAAGTACTTAATGGCTTACAAAGAGACTTAGACTCCCACACAATAATAGTGGGAGACGTTAACACTCCACTGTCAATATCAGACACATCAACCAGACAAAATTTTCAAGGATATCCAGGACTTGAACTCAGACCTGGAACAAGAAAACCTGATAGATATTTACAGAACGCTCCACCGCGAATCCACAGAATATACATTCTTCTCAGCACCACACCACACCTACTCCAAAATTGACCACATAATTGGAAGTAAAGCACTACTCAGCAAATGCAAAACAACGGAAATCATAACAAACAGTCTCTCAGACCACAGTGCAATCAAGTTGGACCTCAGAATTCAGAAAATAACTCAGAACCACACAGCTTCGTGGAAACTGAACAACTGGCTCTTGAATGTTGATTGGACAGACAATGAAATGAAGACAGAAATAAAGAAGTTCTTTGAAACCAACGAGAATGAAGTCACAATGTACCAGAATTTCTGAGACACATTTAAAGCAGTCTGTAGAGGAAAATATATAGCAGTAAGAGCCCACATGAGAAGAGTGGAGAGATCCAAAATTGACACCCTATCGTCAAAATTGAAAGAGCTAGAGGAGCAAGATCAAAACAGCTCAAAACCTAGCTGAAGACAATAAATAACTAAGATCAGAGCAGACCTGAAGGAGATAGACACAAGAAAAACCCTTGAAAAAATCAATAAATCCAAGAGCTGGTTTTTCGCAAAGATCAACAAAATAGACAGACCACTAGCCAGACTGATAAAGAAGAAAAGAGAGAACAACCATATAGATGCAATAAAAAACGATAATGGGGAAGTCACCACAGATTCCACAGAAATTCAAACCATCATCCGAGAATACTACAAACAACTCTATGCACATAAACTGGTAAACCAGGAAGAAAAGGATAAATTCCTGGACGCCTGTGTCCTCCCAATCCTAAACCAGGAGGAAGCCAAAACTATGAATAAACCAATAACAAGGTCTGAGGTTGAGGCAACAATTAAGAGCCTACCACACACAAAAAGTCCAGGTGCAGATGGGCTCACAGCTGAATTATACCAGACACACAACTAGAATCTGGTACCATTCCTTCTGAAACTATTCAAAATAATTCAAAAAGAGGGAACCTTTCCCAAAATATTTTATGAGACCAACATCATCCTTATACCAAAACCCGGCAGAGACTCAACAAGAAAAGAAAACTTCAGGCCAATATCCATGATGAATATTGATGCAAAAATCTTCAATAAAATACTGGCAAACCAATTGCAAGAGCACATTAAAAAACTTATCCATCATGATCAAGTAGGATTCATCCCGGGAATGCAAGGCTGGTTCAACATACACAAGTCTATTAATGTAATTCACCACATAAACAGAAGCAAAAACAAAAACCACATGATTATCTCAATTGACACGGAGAAGGCATTTGACAGAATTCAGCAAACCTTTATGCTAATAACTCTCAAAAACTTGGTATTGATGTAACATATCTCAAAGTAATAAAAGGTATTTATGACAAACCAACAGCCAATATCATACTTAATGGGCAAAAACTGGAAGCATTCCTTTTGAAATCCGGCACTATACAAGGATGCCCTCTCTCACCACTCCTATTCAACATAGTACTGTTAGTTCTGGCCAGATAAATCAGGCAAGAAAAAAGAAATAAGGGGTATTCAAATAGGAAATGTGAAAGCCAAATTGTCTCTTTTTGCAGACGACATGGTAGTATACCTAAAAGACCCCATTACCTGAAACTGATAAGCAAATTCAGCAAAGTCTCAGAATATAAAATCAATGTGCAAAAATCACAAGCATTTCTTTACACCAAAAACAGACTTAAAGAGAACCAAATCAAGAACGAACTGCCATTCACAATTGCTACAAAAAAAAAATAAAATACCTAGGAATAAAACTCACAAGGAATGTAAGGGATTTCTTTAAGAAAAACTACAAACCACTGCTCAACGAAATAGGAGAGGACAAAAACAGATGGAGACACATTCCATGTTCCTGGTTAGGAAGAGACAATATCGTGGAAATGGCTATACTGCCCAAAGTAATTTACAAAATCAACGCTATGCCCATCAAATTACCATTAAATTTCTTCAGAGAACTGGAAAAAACCACCATGAAATTTATATGGAATCAAAATAAAAGCCCGCATAGCCAAGTCAATTCTAAGCAAAAAGAACACAGGGGGAGGCATCTCACTACCAGACTTCAAATTATACTACAAGGCAACAGTAATCAAAACAGCATGGTACTGGTACCAAAACAGAGATATAGACCAATGGAACAATACAAAGGCATCGGAGGCAACACAACATATCTACAACCATATTATTTTTGATAAACCAGACAAAAACAAGCAATGGGGAAAGGATTCCCTATTTAATAAATGGTGTTGGGAAAACTGGCTAGCCATGTGCAGAAAGCAGAAACTGGACCCCTTCCTGACACCTTACACTAAAATTAACTTCAGATGGACTAAAGACTTAAACATAAGACCTGGCACCATAGAAACCCTTGAAGAAAATCTAGGCAAAACCATTCAGGACACAGGAGTAGGCAAGGACTTCATGAACAAAACACCAAAAGCATTGGCAACAAAAGCCAAAATAGACAAATGGGACTTAATTAAACTCCACAGCTTCTGCATGGCAAAAGAAACAGTCACTAGAGTGAATTGGCAACCATCAGAATGGGAAAAAATCTTTGCAGTTTACACATCTGACAAAGGGCTGATATCCAGAATTTAACAAAGAACTCAAACAGATTTACAGGAAAAAAACAAACAAGCCCATTCAAAAATGGGCAAAGGATATAAATAGACACTTTACAAAAGAAGAAATACATGAGGCCAACAAATATATGAAAAAATGCTCATCATCACTGGTCATTAGAGAGATGCAAATCAAAACTACATTGAGATACCATCTCACACCAGTTAGAATGGCGATCATTAAAAAATCTTTAGACAGCAGATGCTGGAGAGGATGTGGAGAAATAGGAACACTCTTACACTGTTGGTGGGAGTGTAAATTAGTTCAACCCTTGTGGAAGACAGTGTGGGGATTCCTCAAGGACCTAGAAATAGAAATGCCATTTGACCCAGCAATCCCATTACTGGGTATCTATCCAAAGGACTATAAATCGTTCTACTATAAGAACACATGCACACGAATGTTCATTAAAGAACTGTTTACAATAGCAAAGAACTGGAACCAACCCAAATACCTAACAATGATAGACTGGAGTGAAAAAATGTGGCACATGTAAACCATAGAATTTTATGCAGCAATCAAAAATGGTGAGTTTGTGTCCTTTGTATGGACATGGACGAATCTGGAGAACATCATTCTCAGCAAAATGACACAATATCAGTCAAAGAAATACCGCATATACTCACTCATAAGTGGGTGAGAAAAACGAGAACACATGGACACAGAGAGGGGGTCAACTACACACTGAGGTCTGTTGGGGTGAATGGGGTGGGACAGTGGTGGGGGGTTGCGGAGGGATAGCCTGGGGATGAATGTCAAGTGTGGGTGAGGGGAAGGAAGGCAGCAAAACACACTGACATGTGTGTACTTATGCAACTATCTTGCATGTTCTGCACATGTACTCCAAAACCTATAATGCAATAAAAATTTAAAAAAAGGTATAATGCACAGCAGCGCACTAGTAAGGAGTCTATTTCATATGTTTTTTTATACAGAGCTTCAGTGCATAATAAACAGCTGTAAAGTAGTCAGCGCCCTTTAAAAGGTATCCCCCAGTTATGCAACTCCGTAAATGATACACTCACATGTGATAGTCAGGAGACTATTTGATATGGACACTCATAAAGAACCTCTTCAAAAACTGCACATATGGGGAATAATTATGAGTCTATTTCATATGATGATTTGTTAGGAGAGAAAAAGAATTGAGCACACCTGTGGAGTCAATTGGGGTCTATTTCATAAGGCCACTCTTTCAGTTTTACAGGAATAAATATGTATATTTGATAATTCACGAATCTCTTCAATTTGGCCACTCGTGAAAAGCCTCTGTGAATAATAATCCCATGAGAAACAGCCAAGGGACTACTTCAATGGCTACACATTTTGAGACTCTGTAAGTAATGAACACCTGGGCAATACACAAGAGTCTCTATTTTATGCGCACTTAGTCAGAGACTCATTCAATAATACTCACCTGAGGAAGAGTTAAGAGTCTACCTTATGTAGACACTAATCTAGAGCTTCAATGAATAATGCACACCAGTGTAATTATCGAACATTTTTTATATGACCCCTCAATCTGTTCCTCCTTTAATGGTACACACCTGGGGAATCCTCAGGATTCTATTTTATATTAAAACTCATTTAGAACCTTTTTGAATAATTCACAATGTAGCAATAGTCAGATATCTATTTATATGGCGTGACATTCAAAGTTTCAGTGAATAATGAACTGCTATGGAGTAATCAGGTTGCTGTTTAAGAAAACCACGCATTAAGTGCCTTCCCAAATAATAAACACCCAGGGAATAGTCAGGGGTCTATTTCATATGAACTCTAATTCTGGGTATTGCTGAGAAATACACACATGGGAGAGTGTCTGGAGTCTATTTCACATGGACCCTCATAGAAAACCTGTTCGAATAATGCACACGTGGAGAATAATTAGGAGTCTATTTCATATGGCTACCCATTCAGACAAATAAAAAATTAGGCACATTTGGAGTAATTAGAATTCTGTTTCCCATAGAACCTCTTTCACAGCCTGACTGAATATTACACAGTGGTAATATCAACTTGAGTCTATTTTGTATACACACTCCTTAAGAGAATCACTTAATAATGCACACCTGCGGAGTACTCAGAAGTCTCTTTCCTATGGCCACACATTGAGAGCCTTACTAAATGTACACACCTGGGAAATTACTAAGGATTTACATTTCTCCCATCATTCAGAGTCTCACTAAATAATGCACACCTGTGGAATAGTCAGGAGACATTTTCATGTGGCTGCTCATTCGGAATGTCATTGAATAATGTGCTGCAGTCTAGGGTCTACTTCATGTGGACACATATTCAGAGCATCAGTGAATTAGACAAAGCCTTGCTGTAGTAAGGAATCTAATTAATATGGCCACGTGTTCTGAGCCTCACTGAATAATACACACCTGGAAAATAATTAAGAGTTTAATTTCAATAAACATTCATTTAGAGCCTCAATGAATAATGCACTACTGAGGAGTAGCCAAGAGTCCATTTCAACTGGAAACCCATTCATATCCTCCTTGGATGATGGATGTGTGGATTAATCACGATTTCATTTCATATGGCCACTGACTTGTAACCTCTCTGAATAATGAACAAATATAAAGTACTCAGGTCAATAAGTCATATAGACACTCGTTCAGAGATTTCCTGAATAGTACAATTATTTAAGATTGAAAACCTCCTGTTTCATATGGTTACAAAAGAACAGCCTCACTGAGTAATAAACACATGAGGAAGTGTTAGAAGTCTACTTTATATAGCCTCTCATTTGCAGCCTCAGGGTATAATGCACACTTGTGTAAGAGACACTAGTCTATTTTATATGTCCGCAAAATTAAACCATGAGTGACTAATACACAACTTTGGAATAATAACTTGTCTATTTAAAATGCCCAAATATTCAGGGTCAGAGTCCATAATACACAACTGTGGACTAGTCAGGAAACAATTTCACATGGCCATAGGTTCAGAGCCTCTGTGAATAGTACATAACTGGGGAATACTCAGGACGCTATTTCATATGTCATGTACTTCTGAGTTTCATTGAATAAGGAACACCTGTATTTTAGTCAAAATTCTATTTTCTATAGCCACATGTTCAAAGCCAAACTGATTCACATACACCATGGGATAAGTCATGATTCTATGTCGTATAGCCACCAATTTAGAACAGAATGTCCAAACGCACGCCTGGGGAATATTCAGGAGTCTATATTTTATGGCCACTGATTCAGAGCCTCACAGAGTAATAGAGACCTATGGAAAAGTCAGGAGTGTATTTCACATGGCCACTTGTTCAGAACCTCAGTGAAGAATCATATATATCTGGAAAATACTCAGGATTCTATTATTTATATCCACTTAATTGGAGACTCACTGAATAATGCAATTATGGAGAATAGTCTGGATACTATTTGATGAGACCATTCACGCAGTGACTCAGTGGTAGAAGCACAGCTCAGAAATAGTCAGAAAAGTAGAGGAAGCAGTCTATTTTACATGGTTGCTCATTCAGAAACTCACTGAAGAATATACACATTGGGGATAGTCAGAGTCCAGGTCATATGTCCGCTCAATCACAGCATTAAGAAATCATGCACAGTGGCGCACTAGTAAAGAGTTTATTTCATATGGCCTCTCATTCAGAGATTCAGCGCATAATAAACAGCTGTAAAGTTGACAGCACCCTTTTTTACGTATCCCCAAGTTATGCAACTTCGTAAATGATACACTCATATGTGATAGTCAGGAGACTATTTGATATGGACACTCATAAAGAACCTCTTCAAAAACTGCACATATGGGGAATAATCATTAGTCTATTTCATATGATGATTTGTTTGGAGAGACAAAGAATAGAGCACACCTGTGGAGTCAAATGGGGTCTATTTCATAAGGCCACTCTTTCAGTTTTACAGGAATAAATATGTATATTTGATAATTCACAAATCTCTTCCACATGGCCACTCGTGAAAAGACTCTGAATAATACTCCTATCAGAAATAGTCCAGGGTCTACTTCAAATGGCTATACATTCTGAGTCTCTGTAAGTAATGAACACCTGGGCAAAACACAAGAGTCTCTATTTTTTGCCCACTTAGTCAGAGTCTCATTCAGTAATACGCACCTAGGGAAGAGTTAATAGTCTACCTTATGTAGACACTCATCTAGAGCTTCAGTGAATAATGCACACCAGTGTAATAATCGAGCATTTTTTATATGTCCCCTCATTCTGTTCCTCCTTGAATGATACACACCGGGGGAATCCTCAGGATTCCTATTTTATATTAAAACTTATTTAGAACCTTTTTGAATAATTCACAATGGAGCAATACTCAGGTATCTATTTATATGGCGTGTCATTCAAAGTTTCAGTGAATAATGAACTGATATGGAGTAATCAGGATGCTGTTTAAGATAGCCATGCATTAAGTGCATTCCTGAATGATACACACCTGGCTAGTAGTCAGGAGTCCATTTCATATGAACTCTAATTCTGGGTATTGCTAAGAAATACACACATGTGAGAGTGTCTGGAGTCTATTTGGCATGGACCCTCATAGAGAACATGTTCGAATAAAGCACACATGGAGAATAATGAGGAGTCTATTTCATATGGCTACTCATTCAGACAAAGAGTAAATAAGGCACATGTGGAGTAATTAGAAGGCTGTTTCCTATGGGCCCTCTTTAACAGCCTGACTGAATATTACACAGTGGTAATATCATCTTGAGTCTATTTTGTATACACACTCATTCAGAGAATCACTTACTAATGCACACCTGCGGAGTACTCAGAAGTCTCTTTCCTATGGCCACACATTGAGAGCCTCACTAAATGTACACACCTATGGAAATACTCAGGATTTACTTTTCTCCCATCATTCAGAGTCTCACTAAATAATGCACACCTGTGGAGTAGTCAGGAGACATTTTCATGTGGCTGCTCCTTCGGAATGTCATTGAATAATGTGCTGTAGTCAGGGTTCTACTTCCTGTAGACACATATTCAGAGCCTCAATGAATAAGAAAAAACCTTGTTCTAGTAAGGAATCTAATTAATATTGCCACATTTTCTGAGCCTCACTCTATAATACACAGCTGGAAAGTAATTAAGGGTTTAATTTTGAGAAATATTCATTTAGAGCCTTAATGAATAATGCACACCTGTGGTGTAGCCAAGAGTCTATTTTATCTGGAAGCACATTCATAGTCTCAGTGGATGATGGTTGTTTGGATTTGTCACCATTCCATTTCATATGGCCACTTACTTGTAACCTCTGTGAAAAATGAACAGATGTAAAGTACTCGGGTCACTATTTCATATAGACACTCGTTCAGAGATTTTTTGAATAGTAAAATTATTTAAGATTGACAACGTTTTGTTTCATATGGTTACACAAGAACAGCCTCACTGAGTAATAAACACCTGAGGAAGTGTTAGGAGTCTACATTATATAGCCTGTCATTTACAGCCTCAGGGAATAATGCACACTTGTGGAATAGACACTTGTTTATTTTATTTGTCCGCAAAATTAAACCCTGAGTGAGTAATACACAACTCTGGAATAGTAACTTGTCTATTTAAAATGCTCAAATATTCAGAGGCAGAGTCAATAATACAAAACTGTGGACTAGTCAGGAAACAATTTCACATGGCCAAAGGTTCAGAGCCTCAGTGAATAGTATATACCTGGGGAATACTCAGGACGCAATTTCATATGGCATTTATTTCTGAGTTTCATTGAATAAGGAACACCTGTATTTTAGTCAAAATTCTATTTTCTATAACCACATGTTCAAACCCAAACTGATTGTCATAAACCATGGGGTAAGTCAGGATTCCATGTCGCATAGCCACCAATTTAGAGCTGAATGTAAAAACGCACGCCTGGGGAATGTTCAGGAGTTTCTATTTTATGGCCACTGATTCAGAGCCTCACAGAGTAATAAAGACCTCTGGAAGAATCAGGAGTGTATTTCACATGGCCACTTGTTCAGTACCTCAGTGAATAATTATATATATCTGGAAAATACTCAGGATTCTATTATTTATATCCACTTCTTCAGAGACTCACTGAATAATGCAAACATGGGGAATAGTCTGGATACTATTTGATGAGACCGTTCACCCAATGACTCAGTGGTAAATGCACAGCTTCGAAATAGTCAGAAGAGTAGAGGAAGCAGTCTATTTTATGTGGTTGCTCATTCAGAGTCTCACTGAAGAATATAAACATTGGGAATAGTCAGAGTCCAGGTTATATGACCACTCAATCACAGCATTAAGGAATAATGCACAGTGGCGCACTAGTAAAGAGTCTATTTCATATGGCCTGTCATTCAGATCTTCAGTGCCTAATAAACAGCTGTAAAGTAGTCAGCGCCCTTTTTAAGGTATCCCCAAATTATGCAATTCCGTAAATGATACACTCCTTTTTGATAGTCAGGAGAGTATTTGACATGGACACTCATAAACAACCTCTTCAAAAACTGCACATATGGGGAATAATCATTAGTCTATTTCATATGATGATTTGTTTGAGGAGACAAAGAATAGAGCACACCAGTGGAGTCAAATGGGGTCTATTTTAAAATGCCACTCTTTCAGTTATACAGGAAAACGTATATATATAATTGATAATTCACGAATCTTTTCCACGTGGCCACTTGTAAAAAGACTCTGTGAATAATACTCCCATCAGAAATAGTCAAGGGTCTACTTCAAATTGCTATACATTCTGAGTCTCTGTAAGTAATGAACACCTGAGCAATACACAAGAATCTCTATTTTCTTCCCACTTAGTCAAACTCTCTTTCAATAATACACTCCTAAGGAAGTGTTAAGAGTCTACCTTATGTAGACACTCATCTAGAGCTTCAATGAATAAGGCACACCAGTGTAATAGTTGAGAATTTTTTATATGGCCCCTCATTCTTTGCTTACTTGAATGATACACACCTGGGGAATCCTCAGGATTCTTTTTTATATTAAAACTCATTTAGAACTTATTGAATAATTCACAATGGAGCAATAGTCAGGTATCTATTTATATGGCATGTCATTCAAAGTTTCAGTGAATAATAAACTGCTATGGAGTAATCAGGATGCTGTTTAAGAAAGCCACTCATTAAGTGCCTTCCTGAATGATACACACCTGGGTAGTAGTCAGTAGTTTATTTCGTATGAACTCTAATTCTGTGTATTGCTGTGAAATACACTCATGGGAGAGTGTCTGGAGTCTATTTGACATGGAACCTCATAGGGAACATGTTCGAATAATGCACACATGGAAAATAATGTGGAGTCTATTTCATATGGCTATTCCTTCAGGCAATTAGTAAATAAGGCACATGTGGAGTAATTAGAAGTGTGTTTCCTATGGACCCTCTTTCACAGCCTGACTTAATATTTCACAGTGGTAATATTATCTTGTGTTTATTTTGTATA
This sequence comes from Saguinus oedipus, assembly GCA_031835075.1. Taxonomy (NCBI): domain Eukaryota; kingdom Metazoa; phylum Chordata; class Mammalia; order Primates; family Cebidae; genus Saguinus; species Saguinus oedipus. Next base: position 200,338,058 of record CM063171.1, read on the forward strand.
GGCACTCATTCAGAGAATCACTTAATAATGCACACCTGCGAAGTACTCAGAAGTCTTTCATATGGTCACACATTGAAAGCCTCACTAAATCTACACACCTTGGGAAATACTCAAGATTTACTTTTCTTCCATCATTCAGAATCTCACTAAATAATGCACACCTGTGGAATAGTCAGGAGACATTTTCATGTGGCTGCTCATTCGGAATGTCATTGTATCATGTGCGGTAGTCAGGGGTCTATTTCATGTAGACACATATTCAGAGCCTCAGTAAATAAGAAAAAACCTAGCTCTAGTTAGGAATCTAATTAATATGGCCATATGTTCTGAGCCTCACTGAATAATACACACCTGGAAAAAATTAAGAATTTTTTTTCGATAAACATTCATTTAGAGACTCACTGAATACTGCACACCTGTGGAGTAGCCAAGACTCTATTTCCACTGGAAACACATTCATAGCCTCAGTGGATTTTGGATGTGTGGATTAGTCACGATTCCATTTCATATGGCCACCTACTTGTAACCTCTATGCATAATGAACAAATGTAAAGTAATAAGGTCACTATTTCATATAGACACTCGTTCGGAGATTTTCTGAAGAGTACAATTATTTAAGATTAACATCATCCTGTTTCATATGGTCACACAAGAAGAGCTTCACTGAGTAATACACACCTGAGGAAGTGTTAGGAGTCTACTTTATATAGCCTCTCATTTCCAGACTCAGGGAATAATGCACATTTGTGGAATAGACACTAGTCTATTTTATATGTCCACAAAATTAAACCCTGAGTGAGTAGTACACAACTTTGGAATAGTAAGTTGTCTATTTTATATGCCCAAATATTCAGAGTCAAAGTCAGTAATACACAACTGTGGACAAGTCAGGAAACAATTTCACATGACCAAAGGTTCAGAGCCTCAGTGAATAGTACATACCTGGGGAATACTCGGGACGCTATTTCATATGGCATTTATTTCTGAGCTTCACTGAATAAGAAACACCTGTATTTTAGTCAAAATTCTATTTTCTATAGTCACATATTCAACGCCAAACTGATTGGCATACACCATTGGATGAATCAGGATTCTATGTCCTATAGCCACCAATTTAGAGCTGAATGTACAAACTCACGCTTGGGGAATATTCAGGAGTCTTTATTTAATGGCCACTGATTCAGAGCCTCACAGAGTAATTGAGACCTATGGAAAAATCAGGATTGTATTTCACATGGCCACTTCTTCAGTACCTCAGTGAAGAGTCATATATATCTGGAAAATACTCAGGTTTCTATTATTTATTTTTCTTTTTTAAAAAATTTTTATTGCATTATAGGTTTTGTGGTACATATGCAGGACATGCAGGGTAGTTGCATAGGTACACACATGGCAGTGTGTTTTGCTGCCTTCCTCTATCTCACCCACACTTGGCATTTATCCCCAGGCTATCCCTTCCAAGCCTTCCCTACTGTCCCTCCCTCATTTCCCCAATATACCCCAGTGTGTAATAGACCCCCTCCCTGTGTCCATGTATTCTCATTTTTCTCACCCGCCTATGAGTGAGACTGTGCAGTATTTCTTTTTCTGTACTTGTGTCAGTTTGCTGAGAATGATGTTCCCCAGATTAATCTATGTCCTTAAAAGGACGCAAACTCATTATTTTTTATTGCTGCATAATATTCCTTGGTGTATATGTGCCACATTTTCCCAGTCCAGTCTATGATCGATGGGCATTTGGGTTTATTTCAGTTCTTTGCTATTGTAAGCAGCGCTTCAATGAACATTCGTGTGCATGTGTCCTTATAGTAGAACTATTTATAGTCCTTTGGATATATACCCAGTAATGGGATTGCTGGGTCAAATGGAATTTCTATTTCTAGGTCCTTGAGGAATTGAAACACTGTCTTCCACCGTTGTTGAACTAATTTACACTACCACCAACAGTGTAAGAATGTTCCTCTTTCTCCACATCCTCTCCAGCATCTGTTGTCTCCAGTTTTCTTAATGATCACCATTCTAAATGGCTTGAGATGGTATCTCAATGTGGTTTTGATTTGCATCTCTCTAATGACCAGTGACGATGAGCATTTTTTTATGTGTTTGTTGGCCTCATGTATGTCTTCTTTTGTAAAGTGTCTGTTCATATCCTGTGGGGATCACTCCTGTGAAGGGCCCTTGACAGGATCCTCACCATCTTGAGCTTGAGCCCATACACGTTTCTCCTCTCCTGGAGGCTGTTGAGCTAAGGGGAAAGAGGAAGTCTGGTTGCGCTGATTCTTTATTCATTTATTTTTGCCTCTGACATTTGCAACAAAATGGCTGAGCTCAGGCCTTGTGGTCTAATGAGACATTGTATAGTTATACATTGTGTGCCTCCTAGTTCCTTCTCTGCACAATGACTGTATGACTCTGTATGACTTTATTTACCTCTGCTAACTCAATCATATTGTTTGCATATGATCCTATATGAATAGGTAAGGTTAGAATGACATTTGGAAACGTCCAGCTGTACCTTATTAACGATCTTATTGCTTGCTTGACTTATTTTAGATGAGCATATGTTTAGATTTATGACTCCCTTTTTTTGCAAACTTTATTGTCCCTTTTCTGTACACCCTATGATTATGAGTCATACTTTCTGTACCCCTTTTCTTGTGATTTTTGTTCTTTATTTTATCTCAAGATACAATGGAATGTACGTCACTCCTTAAGCGCTAAAAGGTATATAACCTGTGGTTTGCACAAATAAACTTGCTGCTTTGGCACTTGCTGTCCTGGTATTGCCTGGCAGTCCTCCAGACCCCACTTTCTATTTGTCTTTTCTTCCGTGCACTCCCTCTTCCAGGTTGAGAACATTTCAGTGGGGCTGAGGCTCTCTGCTGGTCGGAAGCCCCCTGGCAGATGTGCCAGACCCCCACATCTTGTGCCAGAACAGGGACCCTGGACACGAGGGATCACAGTGACGCTCAAGTTATAAAGGTGAGGCTGCAGCAGTAAATTTGGCTTTTCTCTTAAGTAAGCTGTCTATTTTTGATTTTGTATAATATTAATCAAATTGTATTTCTCTTCGTTGTACATACAAGTCAAAGTAAACAGAATTTCTAAGTTTCATCTGGAGTAAAACATGGGGCATATAGAATCTTAGGAGTGTAACTTGTTTATACAATTATTGCAAAAAATGATTAAGTCACATGGACATGATATTAAGCTAAAAACTGTGGAGGAATTTGTGCACATTATTCGTGAAATTTGCCCGTGGGTTCCAGAAGGAGGAATATTGGAGGAAACTGCATGGAATGCAATTGGTGAGAAAATTGAACAATATGACTTTCATAACAAAGCTTTACCTCAAACCAAGGTTTTACTTTCTGTTTGGTCTAAACTTAAAGACTCTGTCTGCTCCTCTCAAGCAGAACCTGCTCGCTCTTGCTCTCACAATGCTATTTCTTCCCCTGCTGCTGTTTTTTCCCCTCCTGCTTCTGAACTTGATCCTCTTGATCAAATGGAGCGTGGTATTAACCATTCTTCTTCTAGACATCCACCTATGGATAGCTGCCAACTTGTGACAGAAGCTGTTTTAAAAGAGCCTGACGGGTATGTCTTCCCACCTAACACCCCTCACCGTGATCTTAACCCAGTAACTCTTACCCTTCCCTCGAACCTTTATGATCAAGTCAGAGACTTACTTTCTCTTTGCTCTAAAACACTCACCTTGCAACAACACTGCTTTCCTGTTGCTCAGGCACCGTCTTCTGTACCTTCTAATTCTTTGGTTATTAGATCCACCCCCACTGCTCCCATTTCCCCCTTAACACAAGCAATAATGTCCATGCATAAGGGTTTTGTAGACGCTGATAATACATCATTATATCCTCTCATAGAAGTTACTGATAATGTAGGCAATGTTACCCGTCATTATGAAGCTATCCCTCCTAAGTTCCTGAAAGATCTTAAGGAAGCTGTCATGCATTATGGCTCAACAGCACCTTATACTTTGTCTATTTTAGAAAATTTTTCAACAGCTGCCTTGCCACCAGCTGAATGGATAAGACTAACTAGAGCTTGTCTTTCTGGTGGAGATTTTCTGTTGTGGAAAGCCTATTATGATAAAGCCGCTTTTAATCAGTCTGAGCGCAATCAATGTGCCAGTAGCCAGGTTACTTTAGATATGCTTATGGGCAGAGGTGCTTTTGAAACTTTACAAAATCAAATTTCTCCACCGTGTCACACTCAACAGTGCAGGACTTGACCTCTGTTCCTCGACCTGACAGGTATTAACACCTAACTCAGGTGTTCATTTAATACCAACTGGCATTTATGGCCCTCTCCCCTTTGGGTACACAGTTTTAATTTTTGGACGTAGTTCCTCCTCCCTTCGAGGTTTACAGATAATACCTGGGGTTATTGATAATGACTATACTGGAGAAATTAAAGTAATTGCATGTTCTCCTTGGGGCATTCGCACTATAGACCCAACTCAGCCTTTTGCTCAGCTCTTGTTAGTTCCTGTTAATGTATCAATTGGACATCCTTTATCAAAGAAAACCAGAGGGTCAAAAAATTTTGGCTCCTCTTTTATGCATATTGGATTCAATCCACCTCAGCTAGTAGGCCTGAGATGATCCTTAACATTAATGGTAAAACTTTTAAAGGACTTTTGGACACTGGTGCCGATGTTTCAGTCATCTCTTCTATACATTGGCCTTATGCCTGGCCACTTACTGTGGCAATAACCTCTTTACAAGGTATTGGCATGAGTTCCAACCCCCAAACAGTCTGCTACTTTATTGTTTTGGACAGACTCTGATGGTCATTCTGGTACTTTTTGCCACTATGTCCTCCCAGGCATTCCCATTAATTTGTGGGGCAGAGATATTTTGAAAGCTATGGGGGCTCACCTGATTACACACAGCCCTGCTTTAGACATTATGCTTAAACAAGGATTCCATCCAGCTAAGAGACTTGGTAAAAATCTACAGGGCTCTTCTGAGCCCCTGCCTGTACAGGTAAAAACTGACCATGCTGGTCTTGGGTGTTTTCAGAGGGGGCCACTGTAACTCCTGATACTCATGCTGATCCTATCACTTGGATATCTGATGCACCCATATGGGTAGAGCAGTGGCCCCTCCCTTCTAAAAAAATTTTAGTAGCTCGCAAGTTGGTTTGGGAGCAACTCAAAGCGGGCCATATCAGACCCACTAACAGTCCTTGGAATTCTCCTATTTTTGTTATTAAGAAAAAATCTGGCAAATGGAGATTGTTACAGGACCTGAGAAAAGTTAATGACAACATGGTGGTTATGGGGGCACTTCAACCTGGAATGCCCTCCCCTGTTGTGGTTCCACAGGAATGGCATATGTTAGTTATTGATTTAAAGGATTGTTTCTTTTCCATCCCATTAGCTCCTCAGGATTGTAAACGTTTTGCCTTTAGCGTACCAGCTACCAATTATGACAGACCTTATGAAAGATTTGAATGGGTTGTTTTACCTCAGGGCATGGCAAATAGTCCTACTTTGTGTCAGTCCTATGTTGCTAAGGTACTTTCTCCTCTTCGCCATCAGTATCCTGAGGCCTTACTGTTACATTACATGGATGACATACTCTTAGATGCACCCACAGATAAGCCTCTTTTTGAAATTTATAACTCCTTGCAGACATGTTTATTAAGTGCTAATCTTGTTGTTGCTACTGACAAGATTCAACTAGTTACTCCCTATAACTACCTAGGTAGGCTTATTGATTCTCATCAAGTTTCCTTTAAGACTCCTGTATTGGTTACAAGTCATTTAAAAACTGTTCATGATTTTCAAAAATTTCTTGGAGATATTAATCGGATATGTCCTAGTTTAAAATTAACTACAGGTCAATTAAAACATTTATTTGACATTCTTAAGGGTTCCTCTGATCCTACGTCTCCTAGGCAACTGACAGAACCAGCTAAACAGGCTTTGCAGTTGGTTAATGAGTCTCTAAGACAACAAAACTTACCAGATTTTCTGTGAAAACTTCTTGGTGTTATTGTGTACTTCACACACAGTATACTCCTACTGGAGTCTTTTGGCAACAGGGAGTGTTGGAATGGCTTCATCTGCCGGCTAGCAGGAGTAATGTCATCACCCCTTATTTTGATCTAGTGGCCACTTTAGTAGCTAAAGGCCGCTCCAGGGCCCTAACGTTCTTTGGTTGTGAACCATCAGAAATAGTTGTTCCTTATAATAATTCACAACAACAATGGCTTTGGACATTTTCTGATTCTTGGCAAATTGCCTTTGCTGGATATCCTGGTAAAATTTTATGTCATTATCCTACTGATAAATTTCTCCAATTTTATTCTCAATGCTCTTTTATTTTTCCACAAGTTTGTGTAAAAACCCCTTTGCCTTCTGCTTATTTAGCCTTAACTGATGGATCAGCATCTGGCATCGCTGCTGGAGTAGTTAATGATCAATCTTTTTCTTTTCAGACTGAGGAACGCTCTGCGCAAAGAGTAGAATTACTTGCTGTTCAACATGTGCTTTCAAATTGGGATTTTCCTTTAAATTTATATTCTGATAGGCAATATATCAGAATGTATATGCTATACATCATCAAAATGCGAGAAGTCTCTGACTACAGTTTCACATTACCAGGGAACAAGCAAGACAAATAGTTAAACAATGCCCTGCCTGTGTTTATTTTCTCCCACAGACCATTCATCTTGGAGTTAACCCGCGTGGTTTGCAACCTTCTCATGTTTACCATATGGATGTTACACACTTTATTCCTTTTGGCAAGCTTAAATTTATTCATGTAACCATTGATACTTTTTCCCATTTTTTTGTAGCTTCTGCCCACACTGGAGAAGCAGTTAAAGATGTTATTTCTCATTGTCTCTTGGTCTTTTCTATTATTGGTCCTCCTAAGATTTTAAAAACTGACAATGGTCCTGCTTATACCAGTAAAAGTTTTCAGTCATTTTGCTCACAATTTCAAATCTCTCATCGTACAGGTGTTCCCTACAATCCTCAAGGCCAGGGTATTGTTGAAGGCTCTCATGCTGTTCTCAAAAATCTGCTATCTAAAATAAACATGATTCTAATACTGTTTCTTTTTCCAAGTCTCTGCATGACTGGCTTCGTCATGCACTCTATGTACTAAGCTTTCTCACTTTAGATGACAACAACTGCTCTGCTGCTGATCGCTTTTGGCATCCTGATCATAAGTCTCACCCTAAAGTTATCTGGAAAGACACCCTTTCTAATCAGTGGCATGGCCCAGATCCAGTCCTCATATGGGGATGAAGACATGTTTGTGATTTTCCTAGGTCTGCTGATTCACCTATTTGGGTTCCTGAACGCCTGGTAAAGCATAAACAAAAACAACAGACAAAGTCCAAACTCCTTGATCCCAAGATTTCATCAACTTCAAGTGACGACTCCTACTCATCACAGACGCTGGTCCCGGCAGAACAAGAGACGTAATTCATCATACCGTGATGTGCCTCTACCCTCCTGGAATCACCTTTGCCGTCTTAGTACTGAAGCCTCTGATCTTGTTCAGCAACAAGGACATTCTAGAAATCCTGTTACTTTGTTCCTTGCCATGATTGCTATTTTGACTTGTGAGCAAGCTACCACATTTCCTGTTCCCCATTCTCCCCCCTCTACCCATCAAACTCAATGGGCTTATGTTCCTGATCCACCTGTCTTAAGACCTGTTACTTGGGATGATCCTGCTTTTCCTGTTTACATTAATGATACCCCTATACTTGGCTTTCCTTCTTCCTCTCATATTACTCCTCAACTTGCCAATTACACATATACAGCTCAGGCCATTGCTCCTCCCATGTGTTTTTATGCTTCCTTTATATATGATAAGTTTTCTTACAGTGATTATGTTTCTTTACAACCTCCCCCTCCTCCGCCTTTTCCTGGAAACTTCTGCTTTCCTCTAGGAGTTAAACAATTACAAACATACAATGGCCCTCACACTCTCTTTTCTGGTGAGTCTGTTTCTAAAAGAGATTGGACACTATTTTATCCTAGTATTCGAGAATCTCCTAATATTTGTTCTCCTGATTTTTCTTTCATGGAACGACAACTTTGTCATTCTGACAACAACCCCTTTGATCCTTCTCCCCCATGGCAACTTTGTTATCCTAATCAAAAACAAGCTCTTTATTATACTCTGCCTTCTGGCTTTACTTTGTATGATTGGTCCATCCCTAACCCTTCACATGAAGATCTAACTCGTTATGAAATGCCTGGTGGATGGAGCACTCCTATTTTTACCATTGATAAGGGCACAACTTATACCTCTCTTTGGAAATTGTTTTTGTCTTTGTACTCCAGTTATTATTTTGCTAACTCTCATAGCCGTGCCTATCCAGGTAAAGGTTATATATACATTCAGTCTTGTGTTGCATTCCCCTATGCTATTTTACTTGGTAATGTTTCTTTTTCTAAAAACAATGGACATTATTCAATTTCTTGCATTAATTGTACCCTCACCAATTGTATTGATTCCTCTATGTTTCCTACTTCTACAATATTGATTGTTCATCAACCTCCTTATGTTTTGCTTCCTGTTAACATTTCTGGTGATTGGTATGATGAAAGAGCCTTACAAAATTTTCATGAAGTTCATGAACTTCTATTAAGACCCAAACGATTTATTGGTATTTTCATTACAAGTATTATAGCTATTGTTTCTGTTGTGGCTACTGCTGCCACTGCTGCTGTTAGTCTTGCTCATAGAGTTCAAACTGCTTCTTAGGTTAATCATTTGGCAAAAAAATTTCAGTTACTATGGGAATTCAAATGGAAATTGAAAAGAAAATTGAGGTTAGACTCAATGTTTTAGAAGAAACTGTTAACATAATTGGAGATAAGGTGTATAATATTCAAAATCATCTTACTCTTCATTGTCATGTGGATTTCAAGTATATTTGTGTTACTAATACTCCCTATAATAATACTCAATGGAATTGGCCCTTAGTTAAGGCTCACTTGCAAGGTATATGGAGTCATAATAATGTGTCATTGGATACTCTTAAGTTACAACAACAAATTCATAACATTGATACTTCTCGCAGAGAGTTTTCTAAGGATACCACAATTGCTCATGACATCGTTAACACCCTGTCTTCTTGAACCCAGGGCTTCCATCTACCATAATTTTCTTCAATCATTGCAGTTGGTGGCTGTGTTCTTTTACTAATTGTGTGCCTGCCTTTCATCTTTCGCCTTGTGTTCTCCTCCCTCCAGAATATGCAGCTTAAACTTTATGAGTTGCATTTAAAATCTAAAAATGGAGGAAATGTGGGGATAGCTCCTGTGAAGGGCCCTTGACAGGACCCTCACCATCTTGAGCTTGAGCCCATACACGTTTCTTCTCTCCTGGAGGCTGTTGAGCTAAGGGGAAAGAGGAAGTCTGGTTGCACTGATTCTTTAATCATTTATTTTTGCCTCTGACATTTGCAACAAAATGGCTGAGCTCAGGCCTTGTGGTCTAATGAGACATTGTATAGTTAGACATTGTATGCCTCCTAGTTCCTTCTCTGCACAATGACTGTATGACTTTATGTACCTCTGCTAACTCAATCATATTGTTTGCATATGATCCTATATGAATAGGTAAGGTTAGAATGACATTTGGAAACATCCAGCTGTACCTTATTAACGATCTTATTGCTTGCTTGACTTATTTTAGATGAGCATATGTTTAGATTTATGACCCCCTTTTTTGCAAACTTTATTGTCCCTTTTCTGTACACCCTATGATTATGAGTCATACTTTCTGTACCCCTTTTCTTGTGATTTTTGTTCTTTATTTTATCTCAAGATACAATGGAATGTACGTCACTCCTTACACGCTAAAAGGTATATAACCTGTGGTTTGCACAAATAAACTTGCTGCTTTGGCACTTGCTGTCCTGGTATTGCCTGGCAGTCCTCCAGACCCCACTTTCTATTTGGCTTTTCTTCCGTGTACTCCCTCTTCCAGGTTGAGAACATTTGAGTGGGGCTGAGGCTCTCCACTGGTTGGAAGCCCCCCGGCAGATGTGACGGACCCCGACAATATCTTTTGTCCATTTTTGAATGGGTTTGTTTTTTTCCTGTAAATCTCTTTGAGTTCTTTGTAAATTCTGGATATGAGCCCTTTGTCAGATGCATAAACTGCAAAGATTTTTTTCCATTCTGATGGTTGCCGATTCACTCTAGTGACTGTTTCTTTTGCCGTGCAGAGGCTGTGGAGTTTGATTAGGTTTCATTTGTCTATTTTTGCTTTTGTTGCCAATGCTTTTGGTGTTTTGGTCATGGAGTCCTTGCCTAATCCTATGTCCTGAATGGTTTTGCCTAGATATTCTTCTAGGATTTTAATGGTGTCAGGTCTTATGTTTAAGTCTTTCCCAAATCATTTTATAAGACCACCATCATCCTGATACCAAAAACTGGCAGAGACTCAACAAGAAAAGAAAACTTCAGGCCTATATCCATGATAAACATAGATGCAAAAATCTTCAATAAAATACTGGCACACCGATTGCAACAGCAAATTAAAAAAACTTATCCATCATGATCAAGTAGGATTCATCCCAGGGATGCAAGGCTGGTTCAACATACACAAGTCTATAAATGTAATTCACCACATAAACAGAAGCAAAAACAAAAACCGCATCATTATCTCAATTGATGCAGAGAAAGCATTTGACAAAATTCAACAGCGCTTTATGCTAAAAACCCTCAATAAACTTGGTATTTATGGAACATATCTCAAATTAATAAAAGCTATTTACGACAAACAAACAGCCAATATCATACTTAATGAGCAAAAACTGGAAGCATTCTTTTTGAAATCAGGCACTAGAAAAGGATGCCCTCTCTCACCACTCCTATTCAACATAGTACTGGAAGTTCTAGCCAGAGCAATCAGGCAAGAAAAGGAAATAAAGGTTATTCAAATAGGAAAGGTGGAAGCCACATTGTCTCTATTTGCAGACGACATGATTGTATACCTAGAAGACCCCATTACCTCAGCCCCAAAGCTCCTGAAACTAACAAGCAACTTCAGCAAAGTCTCAGGATATAAAATCCATGTGCAAAAATCACAAGCATTCCTATACACCAATGACAGACTTAAAGAGAACCAAATCAAGAACGAAATGCCATTCGCAATTGCTACAAAGAAAATAAAATACCTAGGAATACAACTCACAAGGAACGTAAGGAACCTCTTTAAGGAAAACTACGAACCACTGCTCAACGAAATAAGAGAGGATACAAACAGATAGAGAAACCTAACCATTCCATGTTCGTGGTTAGGAAGAATCAATATCGTGAAAGTGGCTATACTGCCCAAAGTAATTGACACAATCAATGCTATCCCCATCAAACTAGCATTGAATTACTTCACAGAACTGGAAAAATCCACCATGAATTTTATATGGAACCAAAAGAGACCCCCCATTGCCCAGTCAATTCTAAGCAAAAAGAACACAGCGGGAGGCATCACGCTACCAGACTTCAAACTATACTACAAGGCTACAGTAATCAAAACAGCATGGTACTGGTACCAAAACAGAGATATAGACCAATGGAAAAGAACAGAAGCATCAGAGGCAACACAACATATCTACAACCATATTATCGTTGATAAACCAGACAAAAACAAGCCATGGGAAAAGGATTCTCTATTTAATAACTGGTGTTGGGAAAACTGTCTAGCCATGTGAAGAAAGAAGAAAGTGGACCCCGTCCTGACACCTTACACTAAAACTTCATACCTTTTTATTGGTCTATTCATAGTTTCGGCTTCCTCCTGGTTTAGGCTTGGGAGGACACAGGTGTCCAGGATTTTATCCATTTCTTCCTGGTTTACTAGTTTATGTGTATAGAGTTCTTTGTCGTATTCTCTGATAATGGTTTGAATTTTTGTGTAATCTATGGTGATTTTCCCATTATCGTTTTTTATTGCATCTATTTGGTTGTTCCCTTTTTTCTTTTGTATTAGTCTGGCTAGTGGTCTGTCTGTTTTGTTGATCTTTTAAAAAAACTAGCTCTTGGATTTATTGATTTTTTGAAGGGTGTTTCGTGTCTCTATCTCCTTCAGTTCTGCTCTTATCTTAGTTATTTCTTGTCTTCGGCTAGGTTTTGAGCTTTTTTGATCTTGCTTCTCTAACTTTTCCAATTTTGACGATAGGGTGTCAATTTTGGATCTCTCCACTCTTCTCATGTGGGCACTTATTGCTATATATTTTCCTCTACAGACTTCTTTAAATGTGTCCCAGAGATTCTGGTACGTTGTGTCTTCATTCTCATTGGTTTTGAAGAACTTCTTTATTTCTGACTTCTTTTCATTGTTTATCCAATCAACATTCTAGAGCCAGTTGTTCAGTTTCCATGAAGCTGTGCGGTTCTGTGTTATTTTCTGAATTCTGAGTTCCAACTTGATTGCAGTATGTTCTGAGAGACTGTTTGTTATGATTTCAGTTGTTTTGCCTTTGCTGAGAAGTGCTTTACTTCGAATTATGTGGTCAAATTTGGAATAGGTGTCATGTGGTGCTGAGAAAAGTGCATATTCTGTGGATTTGGGGTGGAGAGTTATGTAAATGTCTATCAGGTTTGCTTTTTCCAGGTCTGAGTTCAAGTCCTGGATATCTTTGTTGATTTTCTGTCTGGTTGATCTGTCTGATACTGACAGTGGAGTGTTAATGTCTCCCACTATTCTTGTGTGGGAGTCTAAGTCTCTTTGTAAGTCATTAAGAACTTGCCTTATATATATGGGTGCTCCTACATTGGGTCCGTATACATTTAGAATCATTAGCTCTTCTTGTTGTATCGATCCTTTTACCATTATGTAATGGCCTTCTTTGTCCCTTTTGATCTTTGTTGCTTTAAAGTCTATTTTATCAGAGACAATATTGCAACTCCTGCTTTTTTTCGCTCTCCATTTGCTTGGTAGATCTTCCTCCATCCCTTTATTTTGAGTCTTTGTGTATTTTTGCGTGTGAGGTGGGTTTCCTGAATACAGCACACCGATGGGTTTTGGTTTTTTATCCACTTTGCCGGTCTGTGTCTTTTGATTGGTGCATTTAGCCCATTTACATTTAGGGTTAATATTATTATGTGTGAATTTGATACTGCCATTTTGATGCTACCTGGCTGTTTTTCCCATTGGTTCATGTAGATTCTTCATTTTGTTGATGGTTTTTAGCATTTGGTATGCTTTTAGGATGGCTGTTACTAGTTGTTTCTTTCTATGTGTAGTGCCTCTTTCACGAGCTCTTGTAAAGCATGCCTAGTGGTGGCAAAATCTCTGAGTCCTTGCTTGTTCATGAAAGATTTTATTTTTTCTTCACTTATGAAGCTCAGTTTGGCTGGATATGAAATACCAGGTTGAAAGTTCTTTTCTTTAAGTATGTTGAACATTGGCTCCCACTCTCTTCTGTCTTGTAGAGTCTCTGCCGAGAGATCTGCTGTGAGTCTGATGGGCTTCCCTTTGTGGGTGACGCAACCTTTCTCTCTGGCTACCCTTAGTATTTTCTTCTTAATTTCAACCCTGGTGATTCTGACGATTATTGTGACTTGGGTTTGCTCTTTTTGCAAATTATCTTTGTGGTGTTCTGTGTATTTCCTGGACTTGAGTATTGACCTGTCTTGCTAGGTTGGGGAAATTTTCCTGGATAATATCCTGAAGAGTATTTTCCAGCTTGGATTCATTCTCTTCATCGCATTCTGGTACACCCATCAAACGTAGATTGGGTCTCTTCACATAGTCTCACATTTCTTGGAGATTTTGTTCATTCCTTTTTAGGCTTTTTTCTCTAATCTTGGTTTCTCGTTTTATTTCATTGAGTTGATCTTTGATTTCTGATATTCTTTTTTCTGCTTGGTCAATTCGGCTGTTGAAACTTTTGCATGTTCACGAAGTTCTCGTGTTGTGTTTTTTAGTTCCTTCAATTCATTTATATTCCTCTCTAAGTTGTCCATTCTTGTTATCATTTCCTCGGATTTTTTTTGAATCTGTTTTCAAGGTTCTTAGTTTCTTTGCACTGATTTAGAACATGTTCTTTTAGCTCTCTGAAGTTCCTCTTATCCACTCTCTGAAGTCTGATTCCGTCATTTCATTACACTCATTCTCCGTCCAGCTTTGCTACCTTGCTGGTTAGGAGTTTTTGTCCTTTGTAGGAGGTGGGGTGTTTTGGTTTCAGGTGTTTTCCTTTTTTTTTTTGCACTGGTTTCTTCCCATCTTTATGAATTTATCCACCTGTCGTCTTAGTAGTTGCTAATTTTTCAAGTGGGTCTCTGAGTGGATGCCCATATTGTTGATGATGAAGTATTTCTGTTACTTAGTTTTCCTTCTAATGGTATAGCCCCTCTGCTATATGAGTGCTGAGGTCCACTCCATGCCCTGTGTTTCTTGGGTACACCTGTAGCAGCTGTGGAACTGTGAGGGATGCTACCAGTTTCTTCTTCTGCTATCTTTGTTCCAGAATATTGCCCACCAAATTTCAGTCAGATTACTCTTCTTTTGGGGTGACTCTTTGGATATACAGGGGTCAGGGAGCTGCTTGAGGAGACAATCTTTGCTTTATAGAACTCCAGTGCTGAGCTGTGAGCTCTGTTTTTCATTCAGTGTTGTTGGGAGTATGTGTTTATGTCTGCTGCAACAAAACTCATACACCCCCCCCCTTTATTTTTTCCCTTAGATGCTCTGTGTCAGGGAGTTAGGGCTTTCTTTATGAGTATCTGTTGCACTGTCCTGCCTGGCTAGGAGGTAGTCTATTCACTATTTCCCTGCTGAGGCTTTGCCCTGCTAGCACGGGTCCACCCTGCTGCCATGGAACTCTGTTCTGCTGTGGTGTGCTCTGCCCTGCTGGCGGAGTCTCTCTGTTATTGCGGTTTACCTTGGCAATGGAAGGCTGTGTCAGCACTGGTCGGTACTTTAGTAGGGGTGGACTGCCTCTGTAGTGGCGGACGCCCCTCCCCCATCGGATTGCACCGTCCTAGATTCAATTGTGCTGGCAGCAAATCTCTCAGCCCCGAGCGCCTCCAATCGCTGCCCTGCTTGTCCCCGTGAGGGAGGCACCCACTGAGCCTGATCATCTAGCTCCCTGCCACAGAGTACGTCATCTCTCTCTCTCTCTCTCTTCCTCTCCCCAAGCTGAACAGTCGGCTATCTCACTGGCGCCCCAGTAGTTTGCCGATAGGTCACTGGGATCCATGCAATCTCCCATGCCGCTGCCCACTGAACCAGCTCAGATCACGCTTCCCAGGAATCTTCTGGTCTGGCTCATTGTCCAAGTCTCATTCAATCAAATAGACATGCCAATCTGCACTTCCAAATCTCAGATTGCCAGTTTAACAGGGCAACCAGACCAGTGAGTATTGTGCTGGGTGCTGCTGCTCTGTGGTGCCGGCCAATCCACCTGCAAAAGCCAAATGCGCTGGCGTCCCTTGTCTCTCCCACACCTGGAACTTTCAAAGTTCTGTGGGCAAAAAAGGTCCATCTGAGAATATGGCTAAGACTCACCCTCTGCGCTTTCACTGAGAGCTGCAATCCTGAGTCACCTCTATGACGCCATCTTGGAAGATCCTCTCAAGAGTCTCTTTTTTATGCCCACTTAGTCAGAGTATCATTAAATAATACACACCTGGGGAAGAGTTAAGAGTCTACTTTATGTAGCCACTCATCTAGAGCTTTAGTGAATAATGCACACCAGTGTAATAGTTGAGCATTTTTTTATATGGCCACTCATTCTGTTCCTCCCTGAATGATACAGACCTGGGGAATCCTCAGGATACTATTTTATACTAAAACTCATTTAGAACCCTGTTGTATAATTCACAATGGAGTAATGGTCAGGTGTCTCTTTTCTATGGCCTCTCATTCAAAGTTTCAGTGAATAATGGACTTCTATAAAGTAATCAGCACACTGCTTAAGATAGCCACGAATTAAGTACACTTCTGGATGATGCAAACCTGGGTGGTAGTCAGGAGTCTATTTCATATGAACTCTAATTCTAGGTATTGCTGAGTAACACACAGCTGGGAGAGTGTCAGGAGTCTATTTGGCATGGAGAGTCATACAGAAGCTGTTTGAGTAATGCACACATGGAGAATAATGAGGAGTCTATTTCATACGGCTACTCATTTAGACAAATAGTAAATAAGGCACATGTGGAGTACTTAAAAGTCTGTTTCCTATGAACCCTCTTTCACAGCTTGATTGACTATTACGCACTGGTTATATCGTCTGGAGTCTATTTTTTAAGACAACTCATTCAGAGAATCACTGAATAATGCAAACCTGCAGAATAGTCACAAGTCTCTTTCCTATGGCCACTCATTGAGAGCCTCACTAAATGTACACACCTGGGGACATAGTCAGGATGTACTTTTTTCCCATCATTCAGTCTCACTAAATAATTCCCACCTATGGAATAGTCAGGAGACTTTCACATGTGGCTGCTCATTCGGAGTGTCACTCAATAATTTGCTGTAGTCAGGAGACTATTTCATGTAGACACATCTTCAGAGCCTCAGTGTATAAGAGAGACCCTTGCTATAGTAAGGAATCTAATCAATATGGCCACATCTTCTCAGCCTCACTGAATAATAAACACCTGGAGAATAATGAAGAGTCTATTTGCGATGGACATTCATTGAGAGCATCAATGAATATTGTACACCTGTGGAGTAGCCAAGAGTCTATCTCATTTGGAAACACATTCATAGCCTCAGTGGATAATATGGAAATGTGGGTTAGCCACAATTCCATTTCATATGGCCACTTACTTGTAACCTCTGTGAATAGTGGAAAAATGTAAAGTATTCAGGAGACTATTTCATATAACCACTCGTTCAGAGATTTCCTGAATAGTACAAATATTTAAGATGGACAGCATCCTGTTTCATACATTCCCACAAGAAGAGCATCACTGAGTAATACACACCTGAGAAAGTGTTAGGAGTCTACTTTATATAGCCTCTCATTTACAGCCTCAAGGAATAATGCACACGTGTGGAATAGACACTAGTCTATTTTATATGGCTGCAAAATCAAAGCCTGAGTGAGTAATACACAACTTTGGAATAGTCACTTGTTTATTTTATATGCCCAAATATTTAAAGTCAGAGTCAATAATAGACACCTGTGGACTACTCAGGAAACAATTTCATATGGCCAAAGGTTCAGAGCCTCAGTGAATAGTACATAACTGGGAAATACTCAGGACGCTGTTTCATATGGCATTTATTTCAGAGCTTCTTTAAATCAGAAACTCATGTATTGTAGTCAAAATTCCATTTTGTATAGCCACATATTGAAAGACAAACTGAATTGCATACACCTTGGGATAAGTCAGGATTCTATTTTGTAAAGCCACCAATTTAGAGCCGAATGTAAAAGTGCATGCCTGGGGAATATTTGTGAGTCTCTATTTTATGGCCACTGATTCAGAGCCTCACAGAATAATATAGACCTATGGAAAACCCAAGAGTGTATTTCACATGGTCACTTTTCCAGAACCTCATTGAAGAATCACATATATCTGGAAAATACTCAGGATTCTATTATATATATCCACTTATTCAGAGACTCACTGAATAATACACACCTGGGGAATACTCTGGATGGAGACTATTTGATGAGACCGTTCACCCAGTGACTCAGTGGAAGAAGCACAGCTGATAAATAGTCAAAAAAATAGAGGCAGGAGTCTATTTTATGTGGTTACACGTTCAAAAACTCACTAAAGGATACACACCTAGGGAATAGTCAGAGTCCACGTCATATGGCCACTCAATTACAGCATTACTGAATAATGCACAGTGGGGCAATAGTAAGGTGTCTATTTCATATGGCCTCTCATTCAGAGCTTCAGTGCATAATAAAAAGCTGTAAAGTAGTCAGGGCCCTATTTATGGTATCCCCAAATTATGCAACTTTGTAATGATACACACATGTGTGATAGACACGAGACAATTTTATATGGACACTCATAAAGAACCTCTTCAAAAACTGCACATGTGGGAAATAATCCTTAGTCTAGTTCATATGATGATTCGTTTGGAGAGACCAAAATTAGCGCACACCTGTGGAGTAAAATGGGTTCTATTTTATTAGGCCACTCTTTCAGTGTTTCAGGGAATAATATGTATATTTGATAAGTCAGGAATCTCTTTCACATGGCCACTCGTGAAAAAACTCTGTGAGTAATACTCCCCTCAGAAATAGTCAAGAGTCTACTTCAAATTGCTACACATTCTGAGTCTCTGTAAGTAATGAACACCAGGGCAATACACAAGAGTCTCTATTTCATGCCCACTTAGTCAGAGTCTCATTCAATAATACACACCTGGGGAAGATTTAAGAGTCTACTTTATGCAGCGACTCCTCTAGAGCTTCAGTGAATAATGCACACCAGTGTAATACTCGAGCATTTTTTATATGGCCATTCATTCTGTTACTCGCTGAATGATACACACCTGGGGAATCCTCAGGATTCTATTTTATACTAAACCTCATTTAGAAACTTATTTTATAATTCACAATGAAGCAATAGTCACGTGTCTATTTCATATTTCCTCTCATTCAAAGTTTCAGTGAATAATAAACTGCTATGGAGTAATCAGGACGCTGTTTAAGATAGCCACAAATTAAGTGCCTTTCTGGATGATACACACCTGGTCGATAGGCAGGAGTCTATTTTATATGAACTATAATTCTGGGTATTGCTGAGTAACACACACTTGTGAGAGTGTAAGCAGTCTATTTGGCATAGACACTCATACAGAATCTGTTTGAATAATGCACACATGGAGAATAATGAGGAGTCTATGTCATACGGCTACTCATTCAGGCAAATAGTAAGTAACGCACATGTGGAGTAATTAGAAGTCTGTTTCATATGGACGGTCTTTAACAGCCTGACTGAATATTATGCACTTATGATATCATCTGGAGTCTATTTTTCTACAGCCACTCATTCAGAGATTCACTGAGAAATGCACACCTGCGGAATAGACAGAAGTCTTTTTCCTATGGCCACTCATTGAGAGCCTCATTAAATGTACACACCTGAAGAAATCATCAGGATTTACTTTTCTCCCATCATTCAGAGTCTCACTAAATAATGCACACCTGTGGAATAGTCAGAGACTTTTTTATGTGTCTACTCATTCAGAGTGTCACTGAATAATGTGCTGAAGTCAGGAGACTATTTCACGTAGAGACATATTCTGAGCCTCAGTGAATAAGACAGACCCTTGCTATAGTAAGGAATCTAATCAATATGGCCACATCTTCTGGGCCTCACTGAATAATACATATCTGGAGAATAATTAAGAGTATATTTTTGATGGACATTCATTAAGAGACTCAATAAATAATGCACTCCTGTGGAGTAGTCAAGAGTCTATTTCATTTGGAAACACATTCATAGCCTCAGTGAATAATATACAAGTGTGGGTTACTCACGATTCCATTTCATATGGCCACTTATTTGTAACCTCTATGAATAATGAAGAAATGTAAAGTACTCAGGAGACTATTTCATATAGTCACTTCTTCAGATATATCCTGAATACTACAAATATTTAAGATAGACAACATCCTGTTTCATATGGTCACACAAGAAGAGCCTCACTGAGTAATACACACCTGAGAAAGTGTTAGGAGTCTACTTTATATAGCCTCTCATTTACAGCATCAAGGAAAAATGCACACGTGTGGAATAGACACTAGTCTATTTTATATGGCCCCAAAATCAAAGCCTGAGTGAGTAATACACAACTTTGGAATAGTCACTTGTTTATTTCATATGCCCAAATATTCAGAGTCAGAGTCAATAATACACAACTGTGGACTAGTCATTAAATAATTTCACATGGCCAAAGATTCACAGCCTCAGTGAATAGTACATACCTGGGGAATACTCAGGACGCTATTTCATACGGCATTTCTTTCTGAGCTTCATTGAATAAGGAACACTTGTATTTTAGTCAAAATTTTATTTTCTATAGCCACATCTTCAAAGCAAAACTGATTGGCATACACCATGGGATAAGTCAGGATTCTATGTCGTATAGCCACCAATTTAGAGTTGAATGTGAAAACGCACGCCTGGGAAATATTCAGGAGTCTCTATTTTATGGCCACTGATTCAGAGCCTCAAAGAGTAATAGAGACCTATGGAAAAGTCAGGAGTGTATTTCACATGGCCACTTGTTTAGAACCTCAGTGAAGAATTATATATATCTGGAGAATGCTCAGGATTCTATTATATATATCCACTTATTCAGAGACTCACTGAATAATACACACCTGGGGAATAGTTTGGATCGAGACTATTTGATGAGACTGTTCACCCAGTGACTCAGTGGAAAAAGCACAGCTTAGAAATAGTCAAAGGAATCGAGGGAGGAGCATATTTTACGTGGTTACTCGTTCAGAAACTCACTGAAGAATACACACCTTGGAAATAGTCAGAGTCGAGGTTATATGGCCGCTCAATCACAGCATTACCGAATAATGCACAGTGGGGCAATTGTAAGGAGTCTATTTTATATGGCCTCTCATTCAAAGCTCTGGTGCATAATAAACAGCTGTATAGTAGTCAGGGCCCTATTTAAGGTATCCCCAAATTATGCAACTCCGTCAATGATACACACATGTGTGATAGTCATGAGACAATTTTATATGGACACTCATAAAGAACCTCTTCAAAAATTGTACATGTGGGGAATAACCATTAGTGTATTTCATGTGATGATTCGTTTGGAGAGACAAAGAATACCGCACACCTGTGGAGTAAAATTGGGTCTATTTCATTGGGCCACTCTTTCAGTGTTTCAGGGAATAATATGTATATTTGATAAGTCAGGAATCTCTTTCACATCGCCACTCATTGAAAGACTGTGAATAATACTATCCTCTGAAATAGTCAATAGTCTACTTCAAATGACTACACATTCTGAATCTGTAAGTAATGAACACCTGGGCAATACACAAGAGTCTCTTTTTTATGCCGACTTAGTCAGAGTCTCATTCAATAATACAAACCTGGGGAAGAGTTAAGAGTCTTCTTTATGTAGCCACTCCTCTAGAGCTTCAGTGAATAACACACACCAGTATAATAGTCGAGTATTTTTTATATGGCCACTCATTTTGTTCCTCCCCGAATAATACACACCTGGTGAATCCTCAGGATTCTATTTTATACTAAAACTCATTTAGAACCTTATTGTATAATTCACAATGGATCAATAGTCAGGTGTCTCTTTTATATGTCTTCTCATTCAAAGTTTCAGTGGATAATGAACTGCTATGGAGTAATCAGGATGCTGTTTAAGATAGCCACAAATTAAGTGCCTTCCTGGATGATACACACCTGGGTGGTAGTCAGGAGTCTATTTTATATGACCTCTATTTCTGGGTATTGCTGAGTAATACACACTTGGGAGAGTGTCAGGAGTCTATTTGGCATGGATGCACATACAGAAACTATTTGAATAATGCACACATGGAGAATAATGAGGAGTCTATGTCATACAGCTACTCATTCAGACAAATGGTAAATAATGCACATGTGGAGTAATTAGAAGTCTGTTTTATATGGACACTCTTAAACAGCCTGACTGAATGTTACACACTTATGGTATCTTCTGGGGTCTATTTTTTATGGCCACTCATTCAGAGAATCACTGAATAATGAACACCTGCGGAATAGACAGAAGTCTCTTTCCTATGGCCACTCATTGAGAGCCTCACTAAATGTACACACCTGAAGAAATAGTCAGGATTTACTTTTCTCCCATCATTCAGAATCTCACTAAATAATGCAAACCTGTGGAATAGCCAGGAGACTTTTTCATGTGGCTGCTCATTCGGAGTGTCATTGAATGATGTGCTGTAATCAGGGGTCTATTTCATGTAGACACATATTTAGAGCCTCAGTGGATAAGACAAAACCTTGCTATAGTAAGGAATCTAATTAATATGGCCACATCTTCTGAGCCTCACTGAATAATACACACCTGGAAAATAATTAAGAGTTTATTTTTGATAAACATTCATTCAGAGCCTCAGAGAATAATGCACACCTGTGGAGTAGCCAAGAGTCTATTTTATCTGAAAACACATTCATAGCCTCAGTGGATGATGGATGTGTGGATTAGTCACGATTTCATTTCATATGGCCACTTACTTTTAACCTCTGTGAATAATGAACAATTAATTGTAAAGTACTCAGGTCACTATTTCATATAGACACTTGTTCAGAGATTTCCTGAATAGTACAAATATTTAAGATTGACAGCATCCTGTTTCATATGGTCACACAGTAAGAGCCTCTCTGAGTAATACACACCTGAGGAAGTGTTAGGAGTCTACTTTATATAGCCTCTCATTTACAGCATCAGGGAATAATGCACACGTGTGGAATAGACACTAGTCTATTTTATATTTGCGCAAAATTAAAGCCTGAGTGAGTAATACACAACTTTGGAATAGTAACTGGTCTATTTTATATGCCCAATATTCAGAGTCAGAGTCAATAATACATACCTGTGGACTAGGCAGGAAACAATTTCATATGGCCAAAGGTTCAGAGCCTTAGTGAATAATACATACCTGGGGATTACTCAGGATGCTATTACATATGGCATCTATTTCAGTATTTCATTAAATAAGAAACATCTGTATTGTAGTCAGAATTCTATTTCGTATAGCCACATATTCGGAGCCTAACTGAATAACATACAACTTCAAAATAGTCAGAATTTTGTTTCATATAGCCACTCATTTAGAGCCGAATGTAAAAACGCACGCCTGAGGAGTATTCAGGAATCTCTATTTTATGGCCACTCATTCAGAGCCTCACAGAATAATACAAACCTGGAGAATAATTTAGAGTCTATTTTCGAAGGACATTCATTCAGAGCCTTGGTGAATAATGCACAACTGTTCAGTATCCCGGAATCTATTTCATTTGGTTACTCATTCATAGACTCAGTGGCTAATATGCACCTGTTGATTAGTCAGGATTTTATTTCATATGGCCACTGACTCCCAACCTCAGTGAATTATACACAAATGTAAAGTTCTCAGCAGTCTATTTTATAAAGCCACTCATTCAGAGATTCACTGAATAATACAAATATTTAGGATAGACAGCATCCTGTTTCAGATGGTCACACAAGAAGAGCCTCACTGAGTAATAGAAACCTGGGGAAGTGTTAAGAGTCTACTTTATATAGCCTCGCATTTACAGCCTCAGGGAATAATGCACACGTGTGGAATAGAAACTAGTCTATTTTATATGGCCACAAAATCAAAGCCTGATTGAGTAATACATAACATTGGAATAGTCACTAGTCAATTTCATATGCCGAAATATTCAGATTCAGAGTCAATAATACACACCTGTGGACTAATCAGAAAACAATTTTATATGGCCGAAGCTTCAGAGCCTCAGTGAACAATACATACCTGGGGAATACTCAGGACGCTGTTACATATGTCATCTCTTTCAGAGCTTCATTGAATAAGAAACACCTGTATTTTAGTCAAAATTTTATTTTGTATAGCCACATATTTACAGAAAAACTGAATATCATACACCTTGGGAAAAGTCACGTTTCTATTTCGTATAGCCACGCATTTAGAGATGAATGTAAAAACGCACACCTAAGAAGTATTCAGGAGTCTCTATTTTATGGCCACTCATTCAGAACCTCACAAAATAATACAGACTTATGGAAAAGTTAGGAAGGTATTTCAAATGGCCACTTATTCAGAACCTCAGTGAAGAATCATATATATATGGGAAATACTCAAGATTCTATTATATATAGACACTTATTCAGAGACTCACTGAATAATGCACACGTGGGGAATCATCTGGAGACTATTTGATGTGACCATTCACACAGCGACTCAGTGGAAAATGCACAGCTGATAAATAGTAAAGAGTATAGAGTCATGAGTCTATTTTATGTGGTCACTCATTCAGAAACTCACTGAAGAATACACACCTTGGGAATAGTCAGAGTTCAGGTCATATGGCCACTCAATCACAGCATTGCAGAATAATGCACAATGGGCAATAGTAAGGAGTCTGTTTCATATGACCTCTCATTCAGAGCTTCAGTGCATAATAAACAGCTGTGGAGTCGTCAGGACCCTATATAAGGCAGCCACAAATTAAGCATCTCTGTGAATGATACACACTTGTTTGATAGTCAGGAGTCTATTTGATATGGACTTTCATACAAAACCTCTTCAAATAGTGCACATGTGGGGAATAATCACCAGTCTCTTTCATATGGTGATTCGTTTAAAGAGTCAAAAAATAACGCACACCTGTGGCGTAAAATGGGGTCTATTTCATAAGGCTACTCTTTCAGTGTTTCAGTGAACAATATGTATATATGATAAGTCAGGAATCTCTTTCACATTGCCACTCATTCAGAGCCTCTGTGAATAATACTCCCCTCAGAAATAGTCAAGGGTCTACTTCAAATGGCTACACATTCAGAGTCTCTGTAAGTAATGCAGAACTGGGCAATACAGAAGAGTCTCTTTTTTTATGGCCAGTTAGTCAGAGTCTCATTCAATAATACACACCTGGGGAAGTGTTAAGAGTCAAATTCATGTAGCCACTCATTTAGAACCTCAGAGAGTAATGCACACCAGTGTAATAGTCGGACATTTTTTATATGGCCACTCATTCTGTGCCTCCCTGAATGATACTCACCTGGGGAATCCTCAGGATTCTATTTCATACTACCACTTATTTGGAACCTTATTTAAAAATTTACAATGGAGCAATAGTCAGGTATCTATTTTATATGGCCTCTCATTCAATGTTTCAGTGAATAATGAACTGCTATAAAGTAATCAAAATGCTGTTTAAGATAGCTACGAATTAAGTGACTTCCTGAATGATACACACCTGGGTGATCATCAGGAGTCTATTTCATATTAACTCTAATTCTGGGTATTGCTGAGTAATACACAGCTGGGGGAGTGTCAGGAGTCTATTTTATATGGACACTCATACAGAACCTGTTTGAATAATGCACACATGGAGAATAATGAGGAGTGTATGTCATATGGCTACTCATTCAGACAAACAGTGAATAACTCCCATGTGGAGTAATTAGAAGTCTGTTTCATATGGTCCCTCTTTCATAGCCTCACTGAATATTACACACTTGTGATATAGTCTGGAGTCTATTTTTATGGCCACTCATTTATAGAATCACTGAATAATGCACACCTGTGGAATAGTCAGAAGTCTCTTTCCTATAACCACTCATTGAGAGCCTCAGTTATGTACACACCTGGGAGAATTGTCAGGATTCTGTTTTATACCCTCATTCAGAGTCTCACTAAATATTGCACATCTGTGGAATAGTCAGAAGACTTTTCCATGTATCTTCTCATTCAGAGTGTCACTAAATAATGTGGAGTATTCAAGAATCTATTTCATGTAGACACACATTCTGAGCCTCAGTGAATAATACAGACCCGTGGGATAGTAAAGAACCTAATTAACATGGCCACATCTTCTGGGCCTCACAGAATAATACACACCTGTAGAATAATTTGGAGTCTATTTCTCACGGACATTCATTCAGAGCCTCGGTGAATAATGCACAACTGTGGAGTAGCCAGAAGTCTATTTCATTTGGACACTCATTCATAGCCTCAATGGATATTATGCACCTGTGGTATAGTCAGGATTCCATGTCATATGGCCACTGACTCCTAACCTCAGTAAATAATGCACAAATGTAAAGTACCTAGCAGTCTATTTTATATAGCCACTAATTCAGAGATTCATTGAATAATACAAATATTTAGGATAGACAGCATCCTGTTTCATATGATCACACAAGAAGAGCCTCACTGAGTAATACACACTTGAGGAAGAGTTAGGAGTCTACTTTATATAGCCATGAATTTACAGCCTCAGGGAATAATGCAGTCATGTGGAATAGGCAATGGTCTATTTTATATGGCCACAAAATTAAGGCCTGAGTGAGTAACATACAACTATGAAATAGTCAATATTCTATTCCATATGTTCACATATTCAGAGTCTGAGTCAATAATACACACCTAGGGAATAGTCAGTAGTGTATTCTATATGCCCACATATTCAGTGTCAGAGTCAATAATACACACTTGTGGACTAGTCAGGAAACAATTTCATATGGCAAAACTTTCAGAGCCTCCGTGAATAATACATACCTGGGGAATACTCAGGACGCTATTACATATGGCATCTCCTTCAGATATTCACTGAATAAACAACACCTTTATTGTATTATGAATTCTACTTTATATAGCCACATATTCAGAGCCTTACTGAATAACATACAGCTTGTGGAAAGTCAGGATTCTATTTCGTATAGTCACTCAATTAGAGCCAAATCTAAAAATGCACGCCTGAGGATTATACAGAAGTCCCTTTTCTATGGCCACCCATTCAGAGCCTCACTAAATAATACAGACCTATGGAAAATTCAGGAGTGTATTTCACATGGCCACTCATTCAGAATCTCAGTGAAGAATCATATATATCTGGGGAATATGCAGGATTCTATTATATATTGCCACTTATTCAGATACTCACTGAATAATGCACACCTCGGGAATTGCTGGAGCCTATTTGATATGACCGTTCACCAAGTGCATCAGTGGAAAACGCACAGCTGAGAAATAGTCAAGAGTATAGAGTCAGGGGTCTATTTTATATGGTCACTCATTCAGAAACTCACTGAATGATACACACCTGGGGAATAGTCAGAGTTCATGTTATATGGCCACTCAATCACAGCATTACCGAATAATGCACAATGAGGCAATAGTCAGGAGTCTTTTACTTAGGGCGTCTCATTCAGAGATTCAGTGCATAAAAAACAGCTGTAAAGTAGTCAAAACCCTATTTAAGGTAGCCCCAAATTTAGCACCTCCCTGAATGATACACACCTGGGTGACAGTCAGGAGTCTATTTGATATGGACACTCATACAGAAGCTCTTTGAATAATGCACATGGAAAGAATAATTACTAGTCTCTGTTATATGGTGATTCCTTGAGAATCATTGAATAACGCACACCTGTGGAGGAAAATCGAGTCTATTTTATATGGCCACCCTTTCAGTGTTTCAGTGAATAATATATATATCTGGAATAGCCAGGAATCTCTTTTATATGGCCACTCGTTCGGGGCCTCAGTGAATAATACATCCCTGGAAAATAGTCAAGGGTGTACTTCAAATGGCCACACATTGAGGGTCTCTGTATATAATGCACACCTGGGGAATAGTCAGGAGTATTTTTCTTATGCCCACTTATTCAGTCTCATTCAATAATACACACCTGAAAAAGAGTTAAGGGTCTACTTCATATAGCCACTCATTTAGAGCTTCAGTGAATAATGCACACCTGTGCAACAGACACTGGTCTATTTTGTATGGCCACAAAATCAAAGCCTGAGTGAGTAATGCACAACTTTGGAATACGGAGTAGACTGTTCCATATGTCCACTTAATTAGTGTCTCAGTCAGTACTACCCACCTGAGAAATAGTAAGGAATCTACTTCATCTAATCAGTAACTCAAAGCCTCATTAAATAATACACACCTGTGGAATAATCAGGAGGCTATTTCATATGGCCAAACATTCAAAGCCTCAGTGACTACTGCATACTGGGGAATACTCAGGAAACTATTACATATGGCCTCTCATTCAGAGGTTCATTGAATAATAAACACCTGAAGGAAATTCAGAATTCTATTTCATACAGACACTCTTTCAGTGCCCAACCTAAAAAGGTACTTCTGCGAGTATTCAGGAGTCTCTTTCTTATGGCCACTCATTCAGAGCCTCATTGTATAATACACATCTATGGAAATGTCAGGAGTGTATTTCACATGGCCAATCATTCAGACCCTCATTAAATCATACATAGCTGGGGAATACTCAGGAGTTTATTTCATATGGCCACTCATCCAGAGACTCATATAATAATTCACACCTGCAAAATAGTCTGGAGTTTATTTGATATGATGGTTCATTCAGTGCCTCAGTGGAAATGGCACATGTGAGGAATAGTCAAGAGGCTTTTTAGGTAGCCACTCATCCATACCCTTAGTAAGAAACACACACCTGGGTAATAGTCAAAAGTCTATTTCATGTGGCCATTTATTCAGAAACTCAGTGAGTGATACACACCTGTGGACTAGTTAGAGTCTATCACATATGGCCACTTAATCAGAGCATTACTGAATGGTGCACACCTGGGAAATAGTCAGGATTCTATTTCATATGACCGTTGTTTAAAAGCCTCATTGAGTAATGCACATCTGGTCAGTAATCAGGAGGCTATGTCATATGAACACTCATTCAGAGCCTCAGTGAATAATACACACCTTCGGGGTAGCTAGGAGTGTATTTTACACAACCACACATTTAAAGCCTCAGTGAATAATACACACATGCAGAATACTCAGGATTCCATTTCATATGGCCACTGACTCATAGCCTCAGTGAATAATGCACAAATGTACAGTTCTCAGCAGTCTATTTTATATAGTCACTCATTCAGATATTCACTGAATAATACAAATATTTGGAATAGACAGCATCCTCTTTTATATGATCACACAAGGAGAGCCTCACTAAGTAATATACTCCTTGGAAAGAGTTAGGAGTCTACTTTATACAGCCACTCATTTAAAGCCTCAGTGAATAATGCACACGTGTGGAATAGACACTAGTTTATTTTATATAGCCACAAAATCAAAGCCTGTGTGAGTAATACACAACTATGGAATGGTCAGTAGTCTATTCCATATTCCCACATATTCAGAGTCTGAGTCAATAATACACCCTTAGGGAATAGTCAGAAGCCTATTTCACATGGTCACTAACTCAAAGCCTCATTAAATAATACACACCTTTGGACTAGTCAGGAGACGATTTCATATGGACAAAGTTTCAAATCCTCAGTGAATAATGCATACCTGGGGAATACTAAGGATGCTATTACATGTGGCCTCTCCTTTAGAGATTCACTGAATAAGGAACACCTGTATGGTAGTCAGAATTCTATTTCATATAGACACATATTCAGAGCCTCACTGAATAACATCCACCTTGGAAAAAGTCAGGATTCTATTTTGTACAGCCACTCATTTAGAGCCAAACCTGAAAATGCACACCTCTGGAGTATTAAGGAGTCTCTTTCCTATGGCCACTCATTCGGAGCCTCACTAAATAATACAGACATGGAAAATTCAGGAGTGTATTTCACATGTCCAATCATTCAGAACCTCAGTGACGAATAATGTATACCTGAAGAATACTCAGAATTCTATTTCATATAGCCACTAATTCAGAGACTCACTAAATAATGCACACCTGGGAAATAGTCTAGAGTCTATTTAATATGACCTTTCTCCCTGTGCCTAAGTGGACAATGCACAGCAGAGAAATAGTAAAGAGAATATAATCAGGAGTCTATTTTATATGGTCACTCCTTCAGAAACTCACTGAATGATACACACCGTGGGAATAGTCAGAGTCGATGCCATATGGCCACTCTGTCACAGCATTACTGAATAATGCACAATGGGGCAATAGTAAGGAGTCTATTTCATATGGCCTCTCATTAAGAGCTTCAGTGCATCATAAACAGATGTGGAGTAGTCAAGACTCTAGTTAAGGTAGCCCCAAATTAAGCATTTCCGTGAATGATACAGACATGAGTGATAGTCAGGAGACGATTTGATATGGACACTCATACAGAACCTCTTCGAATACTGCACATGTGGGGAATAATTACTAGGCTATTTCATATGGTGATTCGTTTGGAGAATCAAAGAATAATGCACACCTATGGAGTAAAATGGGGTCTATTTCATATGGTCACTCTTCCAGTGTTTCACTGAATAATATGTATATCTGAATAGTCAGGAATCTCTTTCATATGGCCACTCATTCAGGGCTCAGTGAATAATACACCCCTTGGAAATAGTCAAGAGTCTACTTCAAATGACTACACATTCACAGTCTCTGTAAATAATGCACACCTGGAAAATAGACAGGAGTCTCTTTTTTTATTTTCATTTATTCATTGTCTCATTCAATAATTTACACCTGAGAAAGAGTTAAAAGTCTACTTCATAAGCCACTTATTTAGAGCCTCAGTGAATAATGCATACCAGGGTAATAGTCTGGAGCTGCTTTCATTTGGACACTCATTCGGTGCCTCACTAAAGTATACACACCTGGGGAATCATCAGAATTTTCTTTCTTGCTACCACGTATTCAGTACCTTATTGAATGATTCACAATAAGACAATAGTCAGGTGTCTACATTATATGGCCTCTCATTCAGAGATTCAGTGAATAATGAACTTCTATGAGGTAGTCAGAATGCTGTTTAAGATAGCCACAAATTAAGTCCCTCCCTGTATGATACACACCTGGGTGATAGGAATCCATTTCATATGATCTCTTATTCTGGGAATAAATAAATATACACACCTAAGCAAGTGTCAAGAGTTTATTTGGTATGCACCCTCATACAAAACCTGTTTGAATAATGCACACATTGAGAATAAATATGGGTCTATGTCATATGGCTACTCATTTAGACAATCAGTGAATAATGCACACATGTGGAGTAATAAGAAGTCTGTTTTATATGGCCACTCTTTCACAGCCTCGGTGAATATTGCACACTTGTGATATAGTCTGTAGTCTATTCCTTATGGCCACTCATTGAGAGAATCACTGAATAATGCACCCCTGCTTAATAATCAGAAGTCTCTTTTCTATGGCCACAAATTGAGAGCCTCACTAAATGTACACACCTAGGAGAATAGTCAAGATTTTGTTTTATTTCCTCATTCAGAGTCTCACTGAATAATGCACACCTGTGGAATAGTCAGGAGTCTTTTTCATGTGGCCTCTTATTCGGATTGTCACTAAATAACGTGGAGTAGTCAGGAGTCTATTTCATGTAGACACATTGAGAGCCTCAGTGAATAATACACACCCGAGAAGTAGTAAGGAATATAATTAATATGGCCACATATTCTTCCCTCACTGGATAATACACACCTGGAGAATTATTTGAAGTCTATTTTCGATGGATGTTAATTCAGAGCCTCAGTGAATAATGCACACCTGTGGAGTATCCAGGAGTCTATTTTATTTGGACACTCATTTATAGCATTAGTGGAAATTATGCAACTGTGGAACAGTCAGGAGTCTATTTCATATGGCCAGGCATTCAGAGCCTCACTGAGTAATACACACTTGGGGAATAGTCAAGAGTCTATTTTATATGGCCACTCATTCAGAGCCTTCATAAATAATGCACACTAGGGGAATAGTCAAGAGTTTATTTTATAACGCCACTCTCTCAGCCCCTCCCTGAGTGATATATACCTGGGGAATAGTCAGGGCAGTTTCACATCGATACTCAATAAGTGCCTCACTGAATAATGCACACCTGTTGAATAGTCAGGTATCTATTTCATTTGGTCACTCTTTCAGAGTCTCAGTGAATAATACACACCTACAAAACAGTGTGGAGTTTATTTCATGTTGCCACTCATTCAGAGACTCATGGAATAATGCACACTGGAGAATTCTCAAGAGTCTATTTGGAATGGCAATGCATTCAGAGACTCTGTGAAGAATACAATCCTAAGAAATAGTGAGGAAACTATTCCACTAATCTATTTTATATGCACACATTCGGAGCCTCAGTGAATAATGCACACCGGGAAAATAATTAGGACTCTATTGCTTATGCTTTCTCATTCAGCCCCTCAGTAAATAATGCACGTCTGTCGAGTACTGAGGGGTCTGTTTCCTATGGCCACTCATTTCAAGCCTCACTGAATAGTACACAACTGGGAAAAAGTCAGGGATGTATTTCACATGGCCACTCATTCAAAGGCTCAGTGAATAATTCACAGCTCTTGAGTACTCAGGAGACTTTCTCATACAGCGAATCATTCAGAGCCTCACTGAATGATACAAAGCTTGGGAATTGTCAGGATTCTGTGTAATATGAACACTCATTATAAGCCTCAGTGAATAACGCTTGTCTGTGGAGTACTGAGGATACTAATTCATATCACCCCCCAATTCTGAGACTCCCTGAATATTACACACCTTTGGAATAATCAGAAGTCTATTTCGTTTGGTGACTCATTAGGAACCCAAAGAAATAATACACTACCGGAGAAGAGTCAGGAGTCTATTTTATATGGCCACTCAGAGAATCAGTGAATAATGCACACATCAGGAATACTCAGTGAATATTAGGAGTCTATTTCATATGGCCACTCAGAGCCGCAGTGAATAATGCACACCACAGTAATAGTCAGGATCCTGTTTCATATGACCACTGATTCAGTATCTCACTGAATGATACACACCAGGAAATTTTCAGAATTCTATTCCATAGGAACCCTCATTCAGAGACTTACTGAATGATGCACAATGGGGCCATAGTCAGGAGTCTATTTCATATGGCCTTTCATTAAGAGCTTCAGTGAATAATGAACACCTGTGGAGTAGTCAGAACCCTATTTAAGATAGACACAAATTAAGCACCTTCCTAAATAATACACACCTGGGTGACAGTCAGGAGTCTATTTGATAGGGACACTCATACAGAATTTCTTTAAATAATGCACATGTGAAGAATAATCACTAATCTATTTTATATGGTGATTCCTTTAGAGAATCAATGAATAATGGACACCTGTGGAGTAAAATCGAGTCTGTTTCATATGGCCACACTTTTAGTGTTTCAGTGAATAATATATGTATCTGGAGTAGCCAGGAATCTCTTGCATATGGCCACTCATTCAGGGCCTCTGTGAATAATACACTTCTCGGAAATAGTCAAGGGTCTACTTCAAATGGCTACACATTCAGAGTCTCTGTAAATAATGCACACCTGAGCAACAGACGTGAGTCTCTTTTTTATGCCCACTTATTCAGAGTCTCATTCAATAATAAACACCTGAGAAAGAGTTAAGAGTCTACTTCATATAGCCACTCATTTAGAGCCACAGAGAATAATGCACTCTTGTGGAAGAGACACTGGCCTATTTTTTGTGGCCACAAAATAAAAGCCTGTGTGGGTAATGCAAAATTTTGAAATAGTGACGAGTCTATTCCATGTGCCCACTTAATAAATGTCTCTGTCAATAATACAGACCTTAGAAATAGTAAGAAATCCATTTTGGAGAACAAGGATCCAAGATGGCTAATCGCTAACAGCTCGGGATTGTAGCTCCCAGTGAAAGCTCAGAAAACGTGAGGACACCATATTCTCAGAGGAATTTTCATCTCCCATGGACCAGAAGATTTCCAGTGGAGGAGCCCCGCGGGTCGCCAGCGCGACTTCTGTGGCCAGTGCAGCGGTTTTGTCGTCGCCTTGGCGCGGCAGCTCTTCGTGCACAGTAAACGGGACTGGTTCCCCTACTGATGGGTGTTTGGAGCTCCAGGAAGGCAGAGCCGCTTGTTGAGGACTCAAGAAGGAAGCCAGACCAGAGATTCCTAGGCAGAAGACCACCATCACTCTTATCACTGCTGTTTTGGCCGGCACAGTGGGTTGCTCGGATTCCAGCACTGGGAATCAATAAACTGGACATCCTCTCAGGAACTTAATCAGAAAGGCACTAATTGTAAAGACATCAGATGGATAAATGCACAATAAAGGGAAAAAAAACAGCCTAAAAAGGCCGAGAAAACCGAAAGTCAGAACCCCTCTCCCTCTACAAGGGATAGCAATTCCTCATCAGCAACAGAACAAGCCCTAATGGAAGAGGACTGTGTTCCAGTATCTGAAGGAGGCTTTAGAAGGTGGATGGTAAAAAACTTATGGGAATTGAAACAACTTGTTCTAACCCAATGTAAAGAAACTAAGAACTTTGAAAGAAGGTTAGACAAAATTTTAAAAAGAATGGACAATATAGAGAGGAATATAAATGAACTAATGGAGTTGAAAAATACAATATGAGAACTTAGTGAAATATGCACAAGTTTGAATAGCCAAATTGATCAAGCAGAAGAAAAGATATCAGAGGTCGAAGACCAATATAATGAAATGGAACGAGAAGACAAGAATAGAGAATAAAGGATAAAAAGGAATGAGCAAAGTCTCCAAGAATTATGGGACTATGTGAAAAGACCTAATTTACGTTTGATAGGTGTACCTGAATGTGATGGAGAGAATTAATCCCAGCTGGAAAATACTCTTCAGGATATTATCCAGGAGAATTTTCCCAATCTAGCAAAGCAGGATGCCATTCAACCTCAGGTAATACAGAGAACACCACAAAGATATTCCTTAAGAAGAGCAACCCCAAGACACATAATCATTAGATTCACCAGGGTTGAAACGAAGGAGAAAATACTAAGGGCAGCCAGAGAGAAAGGTCAGGTTACCCACAAAGGGAAGCCTATTATACTTACAGAAGATCTCTCAGTAGAAACTCTACAAGCCAGAAGAGAGGGGGGGCTGATATTTAACATCCTCAAAGAACAGAACTTTCAGCCCAGAATTTCATATCCTGCCAAACTAAGCTTCACAATTGAAGGAAAAATAAAATCTTTTATGAACAAGCAAGTACTCAGAGATTTTATTACCACCAGGCCTGCTTTACAAAAACTTCTGAAAGAAGAATTACACGCAGAAAGGAACAACCAGTATTAGCCTTTCTAAAAATATACCAAAAAGTAAAGAGCATCAACATAAAGAAGAATTTACATCAACAAATGGATAAAATAGCCAGTTAACATCAAATGGCAGTAATCTTAAATTGAAATCGACTAAATTTTCTAATTAAAAGATACAGCCAAAACCTAATGGTATACTATATCCAGACCCATTTCATATCCAAAGATACACAAAGACTAAAAGCAAAGGGTTGGAGAAGGATTTACCAACCAAATAGAGAACAAAAACAAATAAATTAAAAAAGGAGTTACAATTCATGAATTTGATAAAACAGATTTCAAACCAACAAAGATAGAGTGGTATAAGGATCAATGCATCCTAACACCCAGATACATAAGACCCATAAGGAGATTTAGACTCAATGAAACAGAAAACTAATAAGGATATCCAGAATCTGAACTCAGATCAGTAACAAGTAAACTTAATAAGCACTTGTAGAACTCTCCACTTTAGATAAATAAAATATACATTCTCCATTTTAAATACACAAAATAATGATCGGCCATTATTAATACCCATTTATAGAATAAAGCAATATTCCTGTTCTCTCTCCCTCTTTTTCCTCCTCTCTTTTTCTTTCCTAGAAAAAAAGAAAGAAGAAAAAGAAATCCATTTTATCTAATCACTAACTCAAAGCCTCATTAAATACTACACACCTGAGGAATAGTCAGGAGGCTCTTTCTTACGACCAAACATTCAGAGCCTCAGTGACTAATGCATACTGTGCATATTCAGGACATTATTACATATGGTCTCTCACTAAGAACTGCACTGAATAATGAACACCTGAGAAAAAGTTAGCTTTCAATTTCATAAAGACACTCTTTCAGATCCCAAACTAAAAATGAACTCCTACAAGTATTCAGGAGTCTCTTTCTTTTTTTTATGTGAATATTTATTTATTTATTTATCTTATTATCTTTATAAATTTTTATTGCAGTTAAGGTTTTGGGTTACATGTGCAGAACGTGCAAGATAGTTGCATAGAAACATACATGGCATTGTGTTTTGCTGACTTCCACCCCTTCACTCATATTTGGCATTTCTCCCCAGGCTATCACTTCCCTACTCCCCCCACACTGTTCCTCCCCTATTCCCCCCAATAGACCCCAGTGTGTAGTACCCCCTCCCTCTGTCCATGTGTTCTCACTTTTCTCACCCACCTATGAGTGAGAATATGTGGTATTTCGTTTTCTGTTCTTGTGTCAGTTTGCTGAGAATGATGTTCTCCAGATTCCTCCAGGTTCTTACAAAGAACAAAAACTCATCATTTTTGATTGCTGCATAATATTCCATGGTGTATATGTGCCACACTTTTCCAGTCTAGTCTATTATTGATGGGCATTTGTGTTGGTTCCAGGTCTTTACTATTGTAAACAGTGCTGCAATGAACATTCGTGTGCATGTGTCTTTATAGTAGAACGATTTATAGTCCTTTGGATATATACCCAGTAATGGGATTGCTGGGTCAAATGGAATTTCTATTTCTAGGTCCTTGAGGAATCTCCAAACTGTCTTCCACAATGGTTGAACTAATTTACACTTCCACCAACAGTGTAAGAGTGTTCCTATTTCTCCGCATCCTCTCCAGCATCTGTTGTCTCCATATTTTTTAATGATCGCCATTCTAACTGGCATGAGACAGTATCTCAATGTGGTTTTGATTTGCATCTCTCTAATGACCAGTGATGATGAGCATTTTTTCATGTGTTTGTTGGCCTCATGTATGTCTCCTTTTGTCAAATGTCTGTTCATATACTTTGCCCATTTTTGAATGGGATGGTTGTTTTATTCCTGTCAATTTTTTTGAGTTCTTTGTAAATTCTGGATATCAGCCCTTTGTCAGTTTGGTAAACTGCAAAGATTTTTTCTCAATCTGTTGGTTGCCGATTCACTCTAGTGACTGTTTCTTTTGCCGTGCAGAAGCTGTGTTTCATTAGGTCCCATTTTTCTATTTTGGCTTTTGTTGTCAATGCTTTTGGTGTTTTGGTTATGAAGTCCTTGCCTACTCCTATGTTCTGAATGGTTTTGCCTAGATTTTCTTCTAGGGTTTTTATGGTGCCAGGTCTTATGTTTAAGTCTTTAATCCATCTGGAGTTAATTTTAGTGTAAGGTGTCAGGAAGAAGACCAGTTTCTGCTTTCTGCACATGGCTAACCAGTTTTCCCAACACCATTTATTCAACAGGAAATTCTTTTCTTATTGCTTGTTTTTGTCTGGTTTATCAAACATTTTATGGTTGTAGATATGTTGATTTGTCTCTGATGCCTCTGTTCTGTTTCATTGGTCTATATCTCTGTTTTGGTATCAGTACCATGCTGTTTTGTTTACTGTAGCCTTGTAGTATAGTTTGAAGTCTGGTAGTGTGAAGCCTCCCGCTGTGTTCTTTTTGCTTAGAATCGACTTGGCTATGCGGGCTCTCTTTTGGTTCCATATGAAGTTCATGGTGGTTTTTCCAGTTCTCTAAAATAATTCAATGGTAGCATGATGAGGAAAGCATTGATTTCATAAATTACTTTGGGCAGTATAGCCATTTTCACGATATTGATTCTTTCTAATCATGAACATGGAATGTTTCTCCATCTGTTTGTGTCCTCTCTTATTTCATTGAGCGGTGATTTGTAGTTTTCCTTGAAGAGGTCCCTTACATTCCTTGTAAGTTGTATTCCTAGGTATTTTTTTCTCTTTGTAGCAATTGTGAATGTCAGTTCATTCTTGATTTGATTCTCTTAAGTCTGTTATTGGTGTATAGGAATGCTAATAATACACATGTATGGAAATGTCAGGAGTGTATTTATCATGTCCACTCATTCAGAGCCTCATTGAATGATACATACCTGGGGAATACTCAAAAATCTATTTTATATGGCCACTCATTCAGAGACTCATGGAATAATGCACACCTGCTAAATAGTCTGGAGTCTATTTTATATGATGGTTCATTCAGTGTCTCAGTGGAAAATGCACATGTGAGGAACAGTCAAGAGGCTCTTTTATGTAGCCACTCATCCATACCCTTAGGAAGTAATACACACGTGGAAAATAGTCAAGAATCTATTTCATGTGGCCACGTATTCAGAATCTCAGTGAATGATACACACCTGTGGACTAGTTAGAGTCTATGATATATAGCCACTCAATCAGAGCATTACTGAATGATGTACACCTGGGAAAGAGTCAGGATTCTATTTCATATGACAGCTGTTTAAGAGTCTCATTGAGTAATGCACATATGGTCAGTAAGCAGGAGGCTATGTCGTATGAACAGTCATTCAGAGCCTCAGTGAATAATACACACCTGTTGGAGTAGCCAGGAGTGTATTTCACACAGCCACTCATTCAGTGCCTCAGTGAGTAATACACACCTGTGGAATTGTCAGAATTCTCTTTCATATGGCCATTGACTCATAGCCTCAGCGAATAATGCACAAATGTACAGTACACAGTAGTCTATTTTATGTAGGCACTAATTCAGAAATTCACTTAGTAATAAAATTATTTGGGATAGACAGCAACCTGTTTCATATGATCACACATGGAGAACCTCACTGAGTAATACACAACTTGGGAAGAGTAAGATTTATATAGCCACTCATTTACAGCTTTAGTGAATAATGCACACGTGTGGATTAGACATTGGTCTATTTTATATGGCCACAAATCAAACCCTGAGTGAGTAATGCACAACTTTGGAATAGTCAGTACTCTACTTCATATGCCCACATATTCAGAGTCTGAGTAAACAATACAGACCTGAAAAATAGTCAGAAGTCTATTCCATATGGCCACTAACTCAAAGCCTCATTGAATAATACTCACCTGTGAACTAGTCAGGAGACTTTTATATGGCCAAAGTTTCAGAGCCTTAGTGAATAATGCATACCTGGGGAATACTCAGGACGCTATTACGTATGACATCTTTTTCAGAGCTTCACTGAATATTCTGTATTGTAGTCAGAATTCTATTTTCTATAGCCACATATTCAGAGACTCACTGAATAACATATTCCATGGGGAAAGTCAGGATTCTATTTTGTATAGCCACTCATTTAGAGACGAACCTAAAAATGCATACCTTAGCAGTATACAGGAGTCTCTTTTACATGGCCACTCATTCAGAGTCTCACTGAATAATACAGACCTATGGAAATGTCAGGAGTGTATTTCACATGGCCACTCATTCACAACCTCAGCGAAGAATTATATATACCTTAAAAATACTCAGGATTCTATTTCATATTGCCACTTATTCAGAAACTCACTGAATAATGCACACCTGGAAAGTAGTCTAAAGTCTATTTGATATGACCATTCACCCAATGCCTCAGTGGAAAACGCACAGCTGAGAAATAGTAAAAATAATATAGTCAGGAGTCTATTTTACATGGTCACTTGTTCGGAAACTCACTGAATGATACACACCTGGGGAAAAGTCAGAGTCCATGCCATATGGCCACTCAACCACAGCATTACCAAATAAAGCACAATGGGGCAATAGTCAGGAGTTTATTTCATATGGTCTTTCATTCGAAGCTTCAGTGTATAATAAACTGCTGTGGATTTGTAAGGAACCTATTTAAGGTAGCCCCAAATTAAGCACCTCCCTGAATGATACACACATGAGAGATAGTCAAAAAAACTATTTAATATGGACACTCATAGAGAACGTCTTTGAATACTGCACATGTGGGGAATAATCACTAGTCTATTTCATATGGTGATTCGTTTGGAGAATCAAGGAGTAATTCAAACCTGTGGAGTAAAATGGGGTCTATTTCATAAGGCCACTCTTTCACTGTTTCAGTAAATAATATGTATATCTGAATAGTCAGAAATCTTTTTCATATGGCCACTCATTCATTGCCTCAGTGAATATTACACCCCTGGGAAATAATCAATAGTCTACTTCAAATGGCTACACATTCAGAATCTCTGTAAATAATGCACACCTGGGCAATAGACAGGAGTTACTTTTTTATGCCCACTTATTCAAAGTCTCATTTTATAATACACACCTGGGGAAGAGTTAAGAGTCTACTTCATATAGCCATTCATTTAGAGCCTTAGTGAATAATGCACACCAGGTTAATAGTCTGGAGTCTGTTTCATATAGCCACTCATTCAGTTCCTCCCTGAATGATAAACACCTGGGGAATCATCAGGATTCTATTCCATACTACCACTCATTCAGATCCTTATTGAAAAATTCACAACTTGGCAATATTCAAGTGCCTATTTTATATGACCTCTCATTCAGAGCTTCAGTGAATAATGAACTTATCTGGAGTAGTCAGGACGCTGTTTAAGTTAGCCACAAATTAAGTGCATCCCTGAATGATGCACACCAAGGTGATACTCAGGAATCTATTTCATATGACCTCTCATTCTGGGAATCACTGAAAAATACACACCTGGTGGAGTGTCAGGAGTCTATTTTGTATGGATGCTCATACAGAACCTGTTTGAATAATGCACACGTAAAGAATAATGAGAAGTTTATGTCATATGGCTACTCATTCAGACAATAAGTGAATAACACACACATGTGGAGTAATCAGAAGTCTGTTTCATAGGGCCACTTTTTCACAGCCTCACTGAATATTTTACACTGGTGATATAGTGTTCAGTTTATTTCTTATGGCCACTCATTCAGATAATCACTGAATACTGCACACCTGTGAAATACTCAGAAGTCTTATTCCTATGGCCCCTCATTGAGAGCCTCACTAAATGTACACACCTGGGGAAATACTCAGAATTCTGTTTTATTCTCTCAATCAGAATATTACTGAATATTGCACATTTGTGGAATAGGCAGGAGTCTTTTCCATGTGGCCTCTCATTCGTAGTGTCACTGAAAAATGTGGAGTAGTCAGGAGTCTATTTAATGTAGACACATATTCAGAGCCTCAGTGAATAATACACACCCGTGGGATAGTAAGGAATCTAATTAATATGGCCACGAGTATTTCCAAGATGGCACGGTAGGAACAACTCAGAATTGCAGATCTCAGTGAAAGTGCAAAAGTTGAGTCCTAGCCGCATTTTCATTACAGATCCTCTTGCTTACAGAACGGGGAAATTCCCAGGTGTAGGAGAAAGAGTGGACACCAGCGCAGCTTTTTTGGCTTGAGAAGCCATTTTTGCCAGCGCTGCAGCACGGGAGAACCCCACAAAACACGCACTGGTCTGGGTGCCTTGTTAAACCTTCAATCTGAGATTTGGGAGGGCAGATTGACATATCTGTCTGATTAAATGGAACTTGGACAGTAAGCCTTACCAGGAGATTCTAAGAAACTGTCATTTGAGCATGTGCAGTGGGTCACTGATGGGAAATTACACAGAACCCAGTGCCCTATCAGCAGGCGACTTAAACACCTGTGAGAGAGTCAAGGGTTCAACTTTAAAAATCAGAGGCAGGGAGCCAGGTAATAAGGCTCACCGTGTTCCACCCCCACAGGGACAAATAAAATGGCAATTCAAAACGCTCAGTGTTGAGAGTTTCACTGTGGGCTCAGCTGAATCCAGGATGGTGCAGCTAAGTAAAGGATGGGCGTCCACCACTACTGACACATTCTCCTCCTACTGAGGGACACTCCCATTGCTGAAGAAGACTGCCATTGCTGAGGCAACCCGCCATAACAAAGAGACTCCTTCAACAAGGCAAAGTTCATGACAGAAGGGTGGAGTGCACAAAAATAGGGTGAAGCCCAGGGCAACAAAGTGGAGACCATGATAGTAGGGCTGAGCCCATGGCAACAGGTTGAAGCCTATGTCAGCAGTGCAGAGCCCATGGCAGCAGGGCCTAACCAACAGCAGCAGGGCAGAAATAATGGCAGCAGGGCAGGGCCCATGGCAACAGGGTGGGCACCTTGATAGCAGGGCAGAGCCTCGGCAGGCAAATAGTAATTAGACTGCTGCCTAGCTGGTCAGGACAGTGCAACGGATACTCAAAAAAAAAACCCTAACTCCCCGAGACAGAGCATTGGAGGAAAAAAAATGGGGGTTTTATAAGTTCTGCTGCAGCATATCTAAACGCACCTGACTAACAGCCCTGAATAAACAATGGAGCTCAGAGATAAGCACTTGAGCTCCTATAATGTACAAACATTCTCTGCAAGAAGCTCCCTAACCCCATATATCCAAAAAGGCACCTCAAAAAAAAAGGCTAATCAGAGTGACATTGGGAGGGCATTTATCTGGATCTAAGATAGCAGAAGAAGAAACTGGTAGCATGCCTCACTGTTCTGCAGCTGCTACAGGTGTACCCCAGAGAAGCAGAGCCTGGAGTGGACCTCAGTAGTTGTACAGCAGAGGGGCTAGACTGTTAGAAGAACTAACAGAAATACTTCATCATCAACAATCTGGGCATCGACTCAGAAAGTCAATAAAAAGTCAGCAACTACTCAGATGACAGGTGGATAAATTCACACAGATGAAAAGAAACCAGCGCAAAACGGAGGAAAACACCCAAAACCAAAACACCTCGCCTCCTACAAAGGACCAAAACTCCTCACCAGCAAGGGAACAAAGCTGGACAGAGAAAGAGTGTGATAAAATGATGGAATCAGACTTCAGAAGCTAGATAATGAGAAACTTCCGTGAGCTAAAACAACATGTTCTAAATCAATGCAAAGAATCTAAGAACCTTAAAAAAAAATTTGAGAAAATGATAACAAGAATGGACTACTTAGAGAGAAATATGAAAGAATTGAAGGAGCTGAAAAACACAACACGAGATCTTTGCAAAGTATGCACAAGTTTCAACAGCCAAATTGACCAAGCAGAAGAAAGAATATCAGGAGTTGAAGATTAACTCAATGAAATAAAACGAGAAACTAAGATTAGAGAAAAAGCACAAAAAGGAATGAACAAAGTCTCCAAGAAATGTGGGACTATGTGAAGAAACCTAACCTACGTTTGAAAGGTGTACCAGAATATGATGAAGAGAATAAATCCAAGTTGGAAAATACTCTTCAAGATATTATCCAGGAAAATTTCCCCAACCTAGCAAGGCAGGTCAATACTCAAGTCCAGGAAATAGAGAACCCCACAAAGATATTCTGCAAGAAGAGCAACCCCAAGGCACATAGTCGTCAGATTCATCAGGGTTGAAATGAAGGAGAAAATACTAAGGGCAGCCAGAGAGAAGGGTCGGGTCACAAACAAAGGGAAGCCTATCAGACTTACAGAAAATTTCTTGGCAGAAACTCTACAAGCAAGAAGAGTGGGGGCCAATATTCAACATCCTTAAAAAAAACTTTCAACACAGAATTAAACATATCCAGCCAAACTGAGCTTCATAAGTGAAGAAAGAATAAAATCTTTCACCATCAAGCAAGTACTCAGAGATTTTGTCACCACCAGGCCTGCTTCACAAGACCTCCTGAAAGAGGCACTACACATAGAAAGGAGCAACCAGTAGCAGCC
Source organism: Saguinus oedipus (assembly GCA_031835075.1). Classification (NCBI taxonomy): domain Eukaryota; kingdom Metazoa; phylum Chordata; class Mammalia; order Primates; family Cebidae; genus Saguinus; species Saguinus oedipus. Next base: position 200,381,263 of record CM063171.1, read on the forward strand.
ATTCTAAAAATATACCAAATGCTAAAGAGCATCAACAAAATAAAGAATAAGCATCAACTAACAGGCAAAACAGCCAGCTAGCATCAAAATGGCCATATCAAATTCACACATAAAAATATTAACCCTAAATGTAAATGGACTAAATGCACCAATCAAAAGACACAGACTGACAAATTAGATAAAAACCAAAAGCCATCGATGTGCTGTATTCAGGAAACCCATCTCACATGCAATGATACACAAAGGCTCAAAATTAAGAAATGGGGAAAGATTTACCAAGCAAATGAAGAGAAAAAAATTAGGAGTTGCAATTCTCATCTCTGATAAAATAGACTTTAAAGCAACAAAAATAATTCTGGATATCAGCCCTTTGTCAGATGTGTAAACTGCAAAGATCTTTTCCCATTCTGATGGTTGCCGATTCACTCTAGTGACTGTTGCTTTTGCCGTGCAGAAGCTGTGGAGTTTGATTAGGTCCCATTTGTCTATTTTGACTTTTGTTGCCAATGCTTTTGGTGTCTTGTTCATGAAGTCCTTGCCTACTCCTATGTCCTGAATGGTTTTGCCTAGATTTTCTACTAGGGTTTTTATGGTGTCAGGTCTTACGTTTAAGTCTTTAATCCATCTGGAGTTAATTTTAGTGTAAGGTGTCAGGAAGGGGTCCTCTCACACCAGTTAGAATGGCGATTATTAAAAAATATGGAGACAGCAGATGCTGGACAGGATGTGGAGAAATAGGAACACTCTTACACTGTTGGTGGGAGTGTAAATTAGTTCAACCATTGTGGAAGACAGTGTGGCAATTCCTCAGGGACCTAAAAATAGAAATTCCATTTGACCCAGCAATCCCATTACTGGGTATCTATTCAAAGGACTATAAATCGTTCTACTATAAGGTCACATGCACACGAATGTTCATTGCAGCACTGTTTACAATAGCAAAGACCTGGAACCAACCCAAATGCCCAACGATAATAGACTGGACTGGGAAAATGTGGCACATATACACCATGGAATATTATGCATCAATAAAAAATGATGAGTTTGTGTCATTTGTAAGGACATGGATGAATCTGGAGAACATCATTCTCAGCAAACTGACACAAGAACAGAAAAAGAAATACCGCATATACTCACTCATAGGTGGGTGAGAAAATTAAGAACACATGGACACAGAGAGGCGGTCTACTATACACTGGGGACTGTTGCAGGGAATGGGGGAGGGACAGCAGGGGGGGCTGGGGGTGATAGCCTGGGGATGAATACCAAGTGTGGGTGAAGGGGAGGAAAGCAGCAAAGCACACTGCCATGTGTGTACCTATGCAACTTTCTTGCACGTTCTGCACATGTACCCCCAAACCTATAATGCAATAAAAATTAAAAAAAAATACAAAAATAAAAAACGCAAAAAAGGTCAATACATAATGGTAAAAGGATCGATACAACAAGAAGAGCTAACAATCCTAAATATATATGGACCCAATACAGAAGCACCCAGATATATAAGGCAAGTTCTTAAAGACTTACAAAGAGACTTAGACTCCTACAGAATAATAGTGGGAGACTTTAACACTACACTGTCAATATTAGACAGATCAACCAGACAGAAAATTAACAAGAATATCCAGGGCTTGAAGTCAGACCTGGAACAAGCAAACCTGATAGACATTTACAGAACTCTCCACCCCAAATCCACAGAATATAGATTCTGCTCAGCACCACATCACACCTACTCCAAAACTGACCACATAATTGGAAGTAAAGCACTCCTAAGCAAATGCAAAAGAACTGAAATTATAACAAACAGTCTCCCAGATCATAGTGCAATCAAGTGAGAACTCAGAATTGAGAAACTAACTCAGAACTGCACAACTTCCTGGAAACTGAACAACTGGCTTTTGAATGTTGATTGGATAAACTATGAAATGAAGGCAGAAATAAAGAAGTTCTTCAAAACCAACTAGAAAGAAGATACAGCATACTAGAATCTCTGGGACACATTTAAAGCAGTCTCCAGAGAAAATGTACCTATGCAACTATCTTGCTCGTTCTGCACATGTACCCCCAAACCTATAATGCAATAAAAATTAAATATATATATATATATAGCAATAAGTGCCCATACGAAAAAAGTGGAGAAATCCAAAATTGACACCCTATCGTCAAAATTAAACGAGCTAGAGGAGCAAGATCAAAAAAACTCAAAACCTAGCAGAAGACAAGAAATAACTAAGATCAGAGCAGAACTGAAGGAGATAGAGACAAGAAAAACCCTTCAAAAAATCAATAAATCCAAGAGCTGGTTTTTCGAAAAGATCAACAAAATAGACAGACCACTAGCCAGACTGATAAAAGAGAAAAGAGAGAACAATGAAATAGATGCAATAAAAAATGATAAAGGGGAAATTACCACAGATTCCACATAAATTCAAACCATCATGAGAATACTACAAACAACTCTATGCACATAAACTAGTAAAACTATAAGAAATGAATAAATTCCTAGACACCTGTGTCCTCCCAAGCCTAAACCAAAAGGAAGCCGAAACTATGAATAGACCAATAACAAGGTCTGAAGTGGAGGGAGAAATTAAGAGCCTACCACACAAAAAAAGCCCAGGTCCAGATGGGTTCACAGCCTAATTCTACCAGACACACAAAGAGGAGCTGGTACCATTCCTTCTGAAACTATTCCAAATAATCCAAGAAAAGAGAATCCTTCTCAAATCATGAGACCAACATCATCCTGATACCAAAACCCGGCAGAGACTAAACAAGAAAAGAAAACTTCAGGCCAATATCCATGATGAACATTGATGCAAAAATCTTCAATAAAGTACTGGCAAACCGATTACAACAGCACATTAAAAAACTTATCCATCATGATCAAGTAAAATTCATCTCGGGGATGCAAGGCTGTTTCAACATAGGCAAGTCTATAAATGTAATTCATCACATAAACAGAACCAAAACCAAACACAACGTGATTACCTCAATTGATGCAGAGAAGGCATTTGAAAAAATTCAACAGCCCATTATGCTAAAAACCCTCAATAAACTCGGTATTGATGAACTGTATCTCAAAGTAATAAAAGCTATTTACGACAAACCAACAGCCAATATCATACTTAATGGGCAAAAACTGGAAGCATTCCCTTTGAAATCTGGCACTAGACAAGGATGCCCTCTCTCACCACTCCTATTCAACATAGTACTGGAAGTTCTAGCCAGAGCAATCAGGCAAGAAAAAGAAATAATGGGTATTCAAATAGAAAAGGTGGAAGCCAAATTTTTTCTATTTGCTGAAGACATGATAGTATACGTAGAAGAACCCATCACCACAGCCCAAAAACCCCTGAAACTGATAAGCAACTTCGGCAAAGTCTCAGGATATAAAATAAATGTGCAAAAATCACAAGCATTCCTATAAACCAAAAACGGACTTAAAGAGAACCAAATCAGGAATGAACTGCCATTCACAATTGCGACAGAGAGAATAAAATACCTAGGAATAAAACTTACAAGGAACGTAAGGGACCTCTTCAAGGAAAACTACAAACCACAACTCAACGAAATAAGATAATACACAAACCGATAAAGAAGCATTCTGTGTTCATGCTTAGAAAGAATCAATATCATGGAAATGGCTATACATCCCAAAGTAATTTACAAAATTAACGCTATCCCCATCAAGATACCATTGAATTTCTTCACAGAACTGGAAAAAAACACCACGAACTTCATATAGAACTGAAAGAAAGCCTGCATAGCCAAGTGAATTCTTTTTTTTATTATTTTTTATTTATTTTATAATTTTTATTGCATTATAGGTTTTGGGGTACATGTGCAGAACGTGCAAGATAGTTGCATAGGTACACACATGGCAGTGTGTTTTGCTGCCTTCCTCCCCTTCACCCACACGTGGCATTCATCCCCAGGCTATCCCTCCCCAGCTGACCTCGCTGTCCCTCCCCCATTCCCCCCAATAGACCCCAGTGTGTAGTAGACCCCCTCTTTGTGTCCATGTGTTCTCATTTTTCTCACCCACCTATGAGTGAGTATATGTGGTATTTCTTTTTCTGTTCTTGTGTCAGTTTGCTGAGAATGATGTTCTCCAGATTCATCCATGTCCTTACAAAGGACACAAACTCATCATCTTTTATTGCTACATAATACTTCATGGTGTATATGTGCCACATTTTCCCAGTCCAGTCTATCATCGTTGGGCATTTGGGTTGGTTCCAGGTCTTTGCTATTGTAAACAGTGCTTCAATAAATATTCGTGTGCATGTGTCCTTATAGTAGAACAATTTATAGTCCTTTGGATATATACCCAGTAATGGGATTGCTGGGTCAAATGGAATTTCTATTTCTAGGTCCTTGAGGAATCGCCACACTGTCTTCCACAATGGTTGAACTAATTTACACTCCCACCAACAGTGTAAGAGTGTTCCTATTTCTCCACATCCTGTCCAGCATCTGCTGTCTCCAGATATTTTAATGATCGCCATTCTAACTGGCGTGAGATGGTATCTCAATGTGGTTTTGATTTGCATCTCTCTAATGGACAGTGATAATGAGCATTTTTTTCATATGTTTGTTGGCCTCATGTATGTCTTCTTATTTAAAGTGTATGTTCATATCCTTTGCCCATTTTTGAATGGGCTTGTTTGTTTTTTTCCTGTAAATCTGTTTGAGTTCTTTGTAAATTCTGGATATCAGCTCTTTGTCAGATGTGTAAACTGCAAAGATTTTTTCCCATTCTGATGGTTGCCGATTCACTCTAGTGACTGTTTCTTTTGCCATGCAGAAGCTGTGGAGTTTGATTAGGTCCCATTTGTCTATTTTGTCTTTTGTTGCCAATCCTTTTGGTGTTTTGTTCATGAAGTCCTTGCCTACTCCTATATCCTGAATGATTTTGCCTAGATTTTCTTCTAGGGTTTTAATGGTGTCAGGTCTTATGTTTAAGTCTTTAATCCATCTGGAGTTAATTTTAGTGTAAGGTGTCAGGAAGGGGTCCAGTTTCTTCTTTCTGCACATGGCTAGCCAGTTTTTCCAACACCATTTATTGAATAGGGAATCCTTTTTCCATTTCTTGTTTTTGTCTGGTTTATCAAAGTAATATGGTTGTAGATATGTTGTGTTGCCTCCGATGCTTCTGTTTTGTTCCATTGGTCTATATCTCTGTTTTTATACCAGTACCATGTTGTTTTGATTACTGTAGCCTTTTAGTATAGTTTGAAGTTTGGTAGTGTGATGCCTCCCGTTGTGTTCTTTTTGCTTAGAATTGACTTGGCTATGCGGGCAACCAAGTGAATTTTAAGCAAAAAGAACATAGCGGGAAGCATCACACTACCAGACTTCAAGCTATACTACAAGGCTACAGAAATCAAAAGAACATGGTACTGGTACCAAAACACAGATATAGACCAATGGAACAGAATAAAGGCATCAGATGCAACACAACATATCTACAACCATACAATTTTTCATAAACCAGACAAAAACAGGCAATGGGAAAGTGATTCCCTGTTTAATAAATGGTGTTGGGAAAACTGGCTAGCCTTGTGCAGAAAGCAGAAAAAAAAACCCTTCCTGACACCTTACACTAAAATTAACTCCAGATGGATTAAAGACTTAAACATAAGACTTGGCACCATAAAAACCCTAGAATAAAATCTAGACAAAACCACTAAGGACATAGGAGTAGGCAAGAAATTCATGACCAAAACACCAAAAGCATGGGCAGCAAAAGCCAAAATACACAAACGGGACCTAATCAAACTCCACAACTTCTTCATGGCAAAAGAAACAGTCACTAGAGTTAATTGTCAACAAACAGAATGGGAAAGAATTTTTGCAGTTTACCCATTTTACAAAGGGCCAATATCTAGAATTTAGAAAGAATTCAAACATATTTACAGGATAAAAACAAACAAGCCCATTCAAAAACTGGCAAAGATATGAACAGACACTTTACAAAAGAAGACAAACATGAGGACAACAAACATATAAAAAAATGTTTATCATCTCTGGTCATTAGAGAGATGCAAATCAAAACCACATTGAGATACCATCTCACGCCAGTTAGAATGGCAATCATTAAAAAATATGGAGACAACAGATGCTGGAGAGGATGCAGAGAAGTAGGAACACTCTTACACTGTTGGTGGGAGTGTAAATTAGTTCAACCATTGTGGAAGACAGTGTGGCGATTCATCAAGGCCTTACAAGTAGAAATTTCATTTGACCCAGCAATCCCATTACTGGGTATATATCCAAAGGACTACAAATCTTTCTACTATAAGGACACATGCACACGAATGTTCATGGCAGCACTGTTTACAATAGCAAATACCTGGAACCAACAAATATGCCCGTGGATGATAGACTGGACTGGAAAATGTGGCACATGTATACCATGGAATATTATGCAGCAATCAAAAATGATGAGTTTGTGTTCATTGTAAGAACATGGATGAATCTGGAGAACATCATCCTCATTAAACTGACACAAGAACATAAAATGAAATACCACATATTCTCATTCATGAGAGGTTGGGAAAAAATGAGAACACATGGACACAGGGAAAGGTGTATTGTACACTGGGGTCTATTGGAAAAAATAGGGGAGGGATAGCATGGGGAGAAATTCCAAATTTGGGTGAAAATGAGGAAGGCAGCAAAACACACTGCCATGTGTGTACCTATGCAACTGTCTTGCACGTTCTGCACATGTACCCCAAAACCTAAAATGCAATAAAAAAAAATACGGCCACATATTCTGAGCCTGGCCTCAGATGAATGGAATAATGCACACCTGCAAAATAGTCTGAAGTCTCTTTGATATAATCGTTCATTCAGTGCCTTAGTGGAAAATGCACACCTGAGGAATAGTCCAGAGGCAATTTTATATAGCCACTCGTCCATACCCTTAGTAAGTAATTCACACCTGGAAAATAGTCAGGAGTCTATTTCATGTGGACACTTATTCAGAAACTCAGTGAATAATACACACCTATGGACTAGTTAGAGTCTATGACATATGGCCACTCAATCAGAGCATTACTGAATGATGCACAACTGGGAAATAGTCAGGATTCTATTTCTTATGACCATTGTTTAAGAGCCTCATTGAGTAATGCACATCTGGTCAGTAATCAGGGGGCTATGTCATATGAACCCTCATTCAGAGCCTAAGTGAATAATGCACACCTGAGAATTAGCCAGGAGTGTATTTCACACAACCACTCATTCAGAGCCTCATTGAATAACACACACCTGTGGAATAGTCAGGATTCCATTTCATATGGCCACTGACTCCTAATTTCAGTGAATAATGTACAAATGTAAAGTAATCATCAGTCTATTTTATATATCCACTTCTTCAGAGATTCACTGAATAATATGAATATTTAGGATAGAAAACATCCTATTTCATATGATCACACAAGAAGAGCCTCACTGAGTAATACACACCTGGGAAAGAGTTAGAAATCTACTTTATATGGCCACTCATTTACAGCCTCATGGAATAATGCACACGTGTGGAATAGACACTAGTCTATTTTATAAATCCACAAAATTAAAGCTTGAGTGGGTAATACACAACTTTTGAATAGTAACTAGTCTATTCCACATGCCCACATATTCGGAGTCTGAGTCAATAATACACACCTAGGGAATAGTCAGTAATCTACTCCATATGCCCACATACTCAGAGTCAGAGTCAAAAATACACACCTTTGGACTAGTCAGAAAACAATTTCATATGGCCAAAGTTTAAGAGCCTCGATGAATAATACATGCCTGGGAAATTCTCAGAACGCTATTACATATGGCATCTTCTTCAGATCTTCACTGAATAAAAAACACCTGTATTGTAGTCAGAATTTTATTTTATATAGCCACATACTCAGAGCCTCACTGAATAACATACCTTGGGGAAAGTCAGGATTCTATTTCGTATAGCCACTCATTTAGAGCAGAAACTAAAAATGCACGCCTGTGGAGTATTCAGGACTCTCTTTCCTATGGCCACTCATTCAGAGCCTCACTGAATAATACAGATATATGAAAAATTCAGGAGTGTATTTCACATGACCACTCATTCAGAACCTCAGTGAAGAATCATATATATCTGGGGAATACTAAAAATTCTATTATATATAGTGACTTATTCAGAGACTCACTGAATAATGCACACCTGGGGAATAGTCTGCATTTTATTTGATATGACCATTTCACCCACTGCATCAGTGGAAAGTGCAGAGCTGAGAAATATCCAAGATAATAGAGGCAGAAGTCTTTTTTATATGGTCACTAATTCAGAAACTCACTGAATGATACACACCTGAGAAATAGTCAGAGTCTAGGCCATATGGCCATTCAATCACAACATTACCGAATAATGCACAATGGAGTAATAGTAAAAAGTCTATTTCATATGGCTTCTCATTCAGAGCTTCAGTGCATAATAAACAGCTGTGGAGTAGTCAGGACCCTATTTAAGGGAGCCCCAAATTAAGCAGCTCCGTGAATAATACACACATGAGTAATAGGAGAATATTTTATATAAAGTATCATACACAACCTCTTCGAATACTACACATGTGGGGAATTATCACTAGTCTATTTTATATGGTGATTTGTTTAGAGAGTCTAAAAATAACACACACTTGTGGAGTCAAATGGGATCTATTTCATAAGGCCACTCTTTCAGTGTTTCAGTGAATAATATGTATATCTAAATAGTCAGAAATCTCTTTCATATGGCCACTCGTTCAGGGCCTCTGTGAATAATACACCCCTCGAAAATAGTCAAGGGTCTACTTAAATGGCTACACATTCAGAGTATTTGTAAATAATGCACACGTGGGCAACAGACAGGAGATTTTTTTATGCCCGCTTAGTCAGAGTCTCATATAATAATACACACCTGGGGGGAAGAGTTAAGTGTCTTCTTCATGTAGCCACTCATTTAGAGCCACAGTGAATAATGCACACCAGGGTAATATTCTGGAGCCTTTCTCATATGGCCACTCATTTTTTGCCTCACTGAATAATACACACCTGAGGCATCATCAGAATTCTATTTCATACTTCAACTTATTTAGAGCTGTATTGTATAATGCACAATGAAGCAATAGTCAGGTTTCTATTTTATATGTCCTCTCATTCAGAGCTTCAGTGAATAATGAACTTCCATGAAGTAATCCAGACTCTGTTTAAGATAGCCATGAATGAAGTGCCTCCCTGAAAGATACACACCAGGGTGATAGTCAGGAAGATATTTCATATGATCTCTCATTCTGGGAATCACTGAGTATCAAAAACCTGGGGGAGTGTCAGGAGTCTTTTTGGTATGGACACTCATACAGAACCTGTTTGAATAATGCACACATGGAGAATAATTAGGAGTCTATGTCAGATGGCTACTCATTCAGGCAAACAGTGAATAACGCATATGTGGAGTAATAAGAAGGTTTCATATGGCCACTCTTTCACAGCCTCACTGAATATTACACACTTGTGATATAGTCTGGAGTCTATTTCTTATGGCCACTCATTTAGAGAATCACTGAATAATGCATACCTGCGAAATAGTCAGAAGTCTCTTCCCTATGGGCACTCATTGAGGGCCTCACTAAATGTACACAACCTGGAAAATAGTCAGGATTTTGTTTTATCCCCTCATTCAGACTCTCACTAAATAATGCAAACCTGTGGAATAGTCAGGAGACTTTTTCATGTGGCCTTCCATTCGAAGTGTCACTGAATAATGTGAAGAAGTCAGGAGACTATTTCATGTAGACACATATTCAGAGCTTCAGCGAATAAGACAGAACTGTGAGATAGTAAGGAATCTAATTAATATGGCCACATCTTCTGAGCCTCACTGAATAATACACACCTAAAGAATAATTTGGAGTCTATTTCTGATGGACATTCATTCAGAACCTCGGTGAATAATGCGCACCTGTGGAGTAGCCAGGAGACTATTTCATTTGGACACTCATTCATAGCCTCAGTGGAAAATATATACCTGTGGAATAGTCAGGATTCGGTTTCATGTGACCACTGGCTCATAACCTCAGTGAATAATGCACATATATGAAGTACTCAGCAGTCTATTTTATATAGCCACTCATTCAGTGATAAACTGAATAATACAATTCATTAGGATAGAGAGCATCCTGTTTAATATGATCACACAAGAAGAGCCTCACGGAGTACTACACACCTGGGGAAGAGTTAGGAGTCTACTGTATATAGCCACTCATTTACAGCCTCAGGGAATGATACACAAGTGTGGAATAGACACTAGTCTATTTTATATGGCCACAAAATCAAAGCCTGCGTGAGTAATACACAACTTAGGAACAGTCACTACTCTATTCCATATGCCCACATATTCAGAGTCTGAGTCAATAATACACACCTAGGGAATAGTCAGTAGTCTACTCCATACACCCACATACTCAGAGTCAGAGTCAATAATGCACACCTGTGGACTAGTCAGGAAACAATTTTATATGGGCAAAGTTTCAGAGCCTCTGGGAATAATACATACCTTGGAAACACTCAGGACGCTATTACATATGGCATCTCCTCCAGAGCTTCACTCAATAAGAAACACCTGTATTGTAGTAAAAATTCTATTTCATATAGCAACAAATTCAGAGCCTCACTGAATAACATACACCTTGGGGAAAGTCATGATTCTTTTTCGTACAGCCACTCATTTAGAGTCGAACCTAAAAATGCACGCCTGAAGAGTATTCAGGACTCTCTTTTCTATGGCCACTCATTCAGAGCCTCACTGAATACACACCTATGTAAAATTCAGGAGTGTATTTCCCATGGCCACTCATTCAGAACCTCAGTGAATAATCATATGTATCTGGGAAATACTCGGGATTCTATTATATATAGGCACTTATTCATAGACTCACTGAATAATGCACATCTGGGGAATAGTCTGGACTCTATTTGATATGACCATTCACCCAGTGCCTCAGTGAAAAATGCACAGCTGAAAAATAGTCAAGAGGATATAGTTAGGAGTCTATTTTATGTGGTCACTCATTCAGAAACTCACTGAAAAATACACACCTTGGGAATAGTCAGAGTCCAGGTCATATGGCCACTCAATCAAAGCATTACCAAAAATGCACAATGGGGCAATAGTAAAGAGTCTATTTCATATGCCCTCTTATTCAGAGATTCAGTAGATAATAAACAGTTGTGGAGTATTCAGGACCCTATTTAAGAGATCCCCAAATTAATCAGCTCCATGAATGATACACACATGAGTGATAGTCAGGAGACTATTTGATATGGACACTTATACAGAACCTCTTGGAATACTGCACATGTTGAAAACAATAACTAGTTTATTTCATATGGTCATTCGTTTGAAGAGTCAAGAAGAAACGCACACCTGTGGATTAAAATGGGGTCTATTTAATAAGGCCACTCTTTCATTGTTTAAGTGAATAATACATATATCTGAATAGTCAGGAATATCTTTTCTATGGCCAGTGGTTCAGGGCCTCAGTGAATTATACACCCCTTGAAAATAGTCAAGGGTCTACTTCAAATGGGTACACACTCAGAGTCTCTGTAAATAATGCACACATGGGCAATAGACAGAAGTCTCTTTTTTATGCCCACTTAGTCAGAGTATTATTCAATAATACACACCTGGGGGAGAGATAAGGGTCTACTTCATGTAGCCACTCATTTAGAGCCTCAATGAATAATGCACACCAGGGTAATAGTCTGAAGTCTTTTTCATATGGCCACTTATTCTGTGCCTCACTGAATAATACACACCTGGGGAATCATCAGGATTCTATTCCATATTACCACTCATTTAGAACCTTATTGAATAATTCCCAAGTGAGCAATAGTTAGGTGTCTATTTTATATGGCCTCTCATTCAGAGCTGCAGTGAATAATGAACTTTTTTGGAGTAATCCTGATGCTGTTTAAGATAGCCATGAATTAAGTGCCTCCCTGAATGATACACACCAGGGTTATAGTCAGGAGTCTATTTCATATGACCTGTAATTCTGAAAATCACTGAGTAATACACACCTTGGGGAGTGTCAGGAGTCTATCTGGTATGGACACTCATACAGAACATGTTTGAATAATGTACACGTGTAGAATAATTCGGAGTCTATATCATATGTCGACTCACTCAGACAAACAGTGAATAACGCACATGTGGAGTAATAAGAATTCTGTTTCATTTGGCCCCTCATTCACAGCCTCACTGAATATTTCACACTTGTGATATAGTCTGGAGTCTATTTCTTATGGCCACTCATTCAGAGAATTACTAAATAATGCACACCTGGGGAATAGTCAGAAGTCTCTTTCCTATGGCCCCTCACTGAGAGACTCACTAAATGTGCAAACCTGAGGAAATAGTCAGGATTCCGATTTATCTCCTCATTCAGAGTCTCACTAAATAATGCACACCTGTGGAATAGTCAGAAAAATTTTTCATGTGGCCTCTCATTTGGAGTGTCACTGAATAATGTGGAGTAGTCAGGAGTCTATTTCATGTAGACACACATTCAGAGCCTCAGTCAATAAGACAGACCTGTGGAATAGTTAGGAATCTAATTAATATGACCACATATTCTGAGCCTCACTGAATAATACACACCTGGAGAACAATTAGGAGTCTATTTCTGATGGACCAGCATTCAGAGCCTCGGTAAATAATGCACAACTGTGGAGTAGTCAGGAGTGTATTTCATTTGGACACTCATTTATAGCCTCAGTGGAAAATATGCACCTGTGGAATAGTCAGGATTACATTTCATATGGCCACTGACTTCTAAACTCAGTGAATAATGCACAGATGTAAAGTATTCAGCAGTATCTTTCATAGACACTCATTCACAGATTCACTGAATAATACAAATATTTAGGATAGATAGCATCTTTTTTCATATGGTCGAACAAGAAGAACCTCACTGAGTAATACACACCTTTGGAAGAGTTAGGAGTCTACTTTATACAGCCTCTCATTTACAGCCTCAGGGAATAATGCACACGTGTGGAATAGACACTAGTCTATTTTATATGGACACAAAATCAAAGCCTGAGTGAGTAATACACAACTTTGGAATAGTCATTATATTACATATGCCCATCTATTCAGAGTCTGAGTCAATAATACAGACCTAGGGAATAGTCAGTCGTCTGTTCCATATGTCCACATATGCAGAGTCAGAGTCAATAATACAGACCTTGGACTAGTCAGGAAACATTTTTATATGGCCAAAGTTTCAGAGCCTCAGTTAATAATACATACCTGGGTAATACTCAGGACATTATTACATATGGCATCTTCTTCATATCTTCACTGAATAAGGAACACCTGTATTGTAGTCAGAATTCTATTTCATATAACCACATATTCAGAGCCTCACTGAATAACATACACCTTGGGGAAAGTCAGAATTCTATTTTGTATAGCCACTCATTTAGAGTCTAATCTAGAAATTCACACCTGAGGAGTATTCAAGAGTCTCTTTTCTATGGCCACTCATTCAGAGCCTCACTGAATAATAAAGACCTATGAAAAAGTCAGGAGTGTATTTCACATGACCACTCATTTAGAATGTCAGTGAAAAATTATATATATTTGGGGAATACTCAGGATTCTATTATATATAGCCACTTATTTAGAGACTCACTGAATAATGCACACCTCGTGAAGAGTCTGGAGTCTATCTGATATGACCGTTCACCCAGTGCCTCAGTGGAAAACGCACAGCTGAGAAATAGTCAAGAAGATAAAGTCAGGAGTCTATTTTATATGGTCACTCATTCAGAAACTCACTGAAGGTTACACACCTGGGGAATAGTCAGAGTCCATGCCATATGGCCACTCAATCACAGCAATACCATATAATGCACATTGGGGCAATCGTAAGAAGTCTATTTCATATGGCCTCTCATTGAGAGGTTCAGTGCATAGTAAAGAGCTGTGGAGTAGTCAGGACCATATTTAAGGTAGCCCCAAATTAAGCAGCTTCATGAATTATACACACATGAGTGATAGTCAGGAGACTATTTGATATGGACACTCATACAGAACCTCTTCGAATACTGCACATGTGATGAATAATAACTGGTCTATTTCATCTGGTGATTCGTTTAGAGAGTCAAAAAGTAACGCACACCTGTGGAGTAAAATGGGGTCTATTTCATAAGGCCACTTTTTCGGTGTTTCAGTGAATAATATGTACATCTGTATCATCAAAAATCTCTTTCATATGGTTACTCGTTCAGGAACTCTGTGAATAATACACCCCTCGGAAATAGTCAAGTGTGTACTTCAAATGGCTACACATTCAGAGTCTTTGTAAATAATTCACACGTGGGCAATAAACAGGAGACTCTTTTTTATGCCCACTTAGTCAGAGTCTCATTCAATAATACACACCTGGGAAAGTGTTAAGAGTCTACTTCATGTAGCCACTCATTTAGAGCCTCAGTAAATAATGCACACCAGGATAATATTCTGGAACCTTTTTTATATGGCCACTCATTCTTTGCCTCACTGAATGATACATACCCAGGGAATCATCAGGAGTTTATTCCATACTACTACTCATTTAGAACCGTATTGAATAATGCACAATTGAGATATAGTCAGGTGTCTATTTTATATGCCCTCTCATTCAGAACTTCAGTGAATAATGAACTTCCATGGAGTAATCAGGACGCTGTTTAAGATAGCCACGAATTAAGTGCCTCCCTGAATAATACAAACCAGGGTACACCTGCGGAATAGTCAGAAGACTCTTTTCTATGGCTACTCATAGAGAGACTCACTAAATGTACACACCTGGGGAAATAGTCAAAATTCTATTTTATCTCCTCATTCAGATTCTCAGTAAATAATGCACACCTGTGGAATAGTCAGAAGACTTTTTCATGTGGCCTCTCATTCGGAGTGTCACTGAATAATGTGGAGTAGTCAGGAGGCTATTTCATGTAGACACACATTCAGAGCCTCAGTGAATAAGACAGACCTGTGGGATAGTAAGGAATCTTATTAATATGGCCACATTTTCTAAGGCTCGCCGAATAACACACACCAAAAAAATAATTTGGAGTCTATTTCCGATGGATATTCACTCAGAATTTCAGTGAATAATGCACACCTGTGATGTAGCCAAGAGTCTATTTTATTTGGACACTCATTCATAGTCTCAGTGGATAATATGCACCTGTTCAATAGTCAGAATTCCATTTCATTTGGTCACTGACTCCTAACCTCAGTGAATAATGCACAAATGTAAAGTACTCAGGAGTCTATTTCATATACACACTCATTCAGAGATTCATTAAATAATAGAAATATTTAGGATAGACAGCATCCTGTTTCATATGATCACACAAGAAAAAGCTTCACTTAGTAATTCACACCTGGGGAAGAGTTAGGAGTCTACTGTATATAGCCACTCATTTACAGCCTTAGGAAATCATGCACGTGTGGGAAATAGACACAGGTTGATTTTATATGGCCACAACATCAAAGCCTGAGTAAGTAATACACAACTTTGGAATAGTCACAATTCTATTCCATATGTCCACATATTCAGAGTCTGAGTCAATAATACACACCTAGGGAATAGTCAGTGGTCTATTCCCTATGCCCACATATTCAGAGTGAGAGTCAATAATACACACCTGTGTACTAGTCAAGAAACAATTTCATATGGCCAAAATTTTAGAGCCTCAGTGAATAATACATACCTGGGGAATACTATGGACACTATTACATATAAAATATCCTTCAGAGCTTCACTGAATAAGGAACACCTGTATTGTAGTAAGAATTCTATTTTATATAGCCTCATATTAAGAGCCTCACTGAATAACATACACCTTGGCAGAAGTCAGGATTTTATTTCCTACAGACACTCATTTAGAGCTGAACCTAAAAATGCACACCTGAGAAGTATTCAGGAGTCTCTTTCTTATGGCCATTCATTCAGAGCCTAACTGAATAATACAGACCTATGGAAAAGTCAGGAGTGTATTTCACATGGCCACTCATTCAGAACCTCAGTGGAGAATCATATATATCTGGGGAAAACTCAGGATTCTATTACATATAGCCACTTATTCAGACACTCACTGAATAATGCACACCTGGGGAATAGTCTGGAGTCTATTTGATATGACCATTCACCTAGTGTCTCAGTGCAAAATGCACAGCTGAGAAATTGTCAAGAGGATAGAGTAAGGAATCTTTTATATGGTCACTCATTCAGAAACTCACTGAATAATACACACCTGGGAAATAGAGTCTATGCCATAGGGCCACTCAATCACAGCATTACCGAATAATGCACAATGGGACAATAGTAAGGAGTCTATTTTATATGGCCTCTCATGCAGAGTTGAAGTGCATGATGAACAACTTTGGAGTAGACAGGACCCTAATTAAGGTAACCCCAATTAAGCATCTACGTGAATGACACACACAAGAGTGATAGTCAGGAGACTATTTGATATGGACACTCATACAGAACCTCTTTGAATACTGAACATGTAGGGAATAATCACTAGTCTATTTCATATGGTGATTCATTTGGAGAGTCAAGAAATAATGCACAATTGTGGAGTAAAATGAGGTCTTTTTCATAAGGCCACTCTTTCAGTGTTTCAGTGAATAATATCTATATCTAAATAGTCAGGAATCTCTTTCATATGGCCACTTGTTCAGGGCCTCTCTAAATAATAGACCCCTCAAAAATAGTCAAGGGTCTGCTTCAAATGGCTACACATTCAAAGTCTCTGTAAATAATGCACACCTGAACAGTAGACAGTACTCTCTCTTTTTATGCCCATTTAGTCAGAGTCTCATTCAGTAATACACACCTGGAAAAGAGTTACACAGAGAGGCGGTCTACTATACACTGGGGACTGTTGGGGGAAATGGGGGAGGGACAGCAGGGGGGCTGTGGGGGAGATAGCCTGGGGATGAATACCAAGTGTGGGTGAAGGGGAGGAAGGCAGCAAAACACACTGCCATGTGTGTACCTATGCAACTATCTTGCACGTTCTGCACATGTACCCCAAAACCTATAATGCAATAAAAATTTTTTTAAAAAAGAGTCTACTTCATGTAGCCACTCATTTAGAGCCTCACTGAATAATGCACACCAGGGTAATAGTCTGGAGCCTTTTTCCTATGGCCACTCATTCTTGGCCTCACTGAATGATACACAACTTGGGAATCATCAGGATCCTATTCCATACTACCACTCATTTAGAAGCGTATTGAATAATTCACAATGGAGCAATTGTCAGGTGTCTATTTTCTATGGCCTCTCATTCAGAACTTCAGTGAATAGCAAACTTCTATGGAGTAATCAGGACGCTTTTTATAATAGCCACGAATTAAGTGCCTCCCTGAATGATACACACCAGGGTGAGAGTCAGGAGTCTATTTCATATGACCTCTCATTCTGGGAATTAGTGAGTAATACACACCTGGGGTGTGTCAGGAGTCTGTTTGATATGGACACTCATAGAGAACCTGTTTGAATAATGCACACATGGAGACTAATTAGGAGTCTATGTCATATGGCTACTCATTCAGACATCAGTGAATAACGGACATGTGGACTAATAAGAAATCTGTTTCATATGGCCACTCTTTAACAGCCTCACTGACTAATACACACTTGTGATATAGTCTGGAGTCTATTTTTATGGCCACTCATTCAGAGAGCCACTGAATAATGCACACCTACTGAATAGGCAGAAGTCTCTTTCTTATCGCCACTCATTGAGAGCCTCACTAAATGTACACACTTGGTGAAATAGTCAGGATTCCGTTTTATTCCCTCATTCAGAGTCTCACTAAATAATGCACACCTGTGGAATAGTCAGAAGACTTTTTCATGTGGCCTCTTACTCAGAGTGTCACTGAATATTGTGGAGTAGTCAGGAGTCTATTTTATGTAGAAACACATTCAGAGCCTCAGTGACAAATAATGTATACCTGGTGAGTACTCAGGATTCTATTATATATAGCCACTTATTCAGAGACTCACTGAATAATGCACACCTGGAGAATAGTCTGTAGTCTATTTAATATGACTGTTCTCCCTGTGCCTAAGTGGACAATGAACAGCAGAGAAATCATCAAGAGGATATAGTCAGGAGTCTATTATATATGGTCACTCGTTCAGAAACTCACTGAATGATACACACCTGGGGAATAGTCAGAGTCCATGCCATATAACCACTCTATCACAGCATTACCAAATAATGCACAATGGGGCTATAGTCAGGAGTCTATTTTATATGGCCTCTCATTCAGAGCTTCAGTGCATAATAAACAGCTGTGGAGTAGTCAGGACCTTATTTAAGGTAGCCCCAAATTAAGCACCTCCCTGAATAATACACACATGAATGATAGAAGACTCTTTGATATGAACACTCATAAAGAACCTCTTCGAATACTGCACATGTGGGGAATAATCACTAGTTTATTTCACATGGTGATTTGTTTGGAGAATCAAGGAATAACGCACACATATGGAGTAAAATGGGGTCTGTTTCATACAGCCAGTCTTTCAGTGAGTAATATGTATATCTGAATAGTCAAGAATATCTTTTATATGGCCACTTGTTCAGGCCTTGGTGAATAAAACACCCCTGGACAATAGTCAAGAGTCTACTTCAAATGTCTACACATTCAGAGTCTCTGTAAATAATGCACACCTGGGCAATAAACAGGAGTCTTTTTTTATGCCCACTTATTCATATTTTTATTCAGTAATACACACCTTGGGAAGAGTTAAGAGTATACTTCATATAGCCACTTATTAAGAGCCTTAGTGAATATTGCACACCAGGGTAAATCGGAGCCTCACTGAATGATAAACAACTGGGGAATTATCAGGATTCTATTCCATAATACCATTCATTCAGAGCCTTATTGAATAATTCACAATGGGGCAATAGTTAGGTGTTACTTTTATATGGCCTTTCATTCAGAGCTTCAGTGAATAATGAACTTTTATGGAGTAATCAGGATGCTGTTTAAGATAGCCATGAATTAAGTACCTCCCTGAATAATACACACCTCGGTGATAATCAGCAGTCTATTTCATATGACCTCTCATTTTGGAAATCACTGAATAAAAAACACCTGGGGGAGTGTCAGGAGTCTATTTGGTATGGACACTCATACAGAACCTATTTGAATAATACCCACATAGAGAACAATTAAGAGTCTATGTCATATGGCTACTCATTCAGAAAATCAGTGAATAACACACACATTTGGAGTAATAAGAAGTCTGTTTCATATGGCTCCTCTTTCACAGCCTCACTCGATATTACACACTTGTAATATAGTCTGGAGTCTGTTTCTTATTGCCACTCACTCAGAGAATCACTGAGTAATGAACACCTGCTAAATACTCAGAAGTCTCTTTCGTAGGGAAACTCATTGAGAGCCACACTAAATGTACACACCTGGGGAAATAGTCAGGATTCTGTTTTATCCCCTCATTCAGAGTATTACTGAATAACGCACACCTTTGAAATAGTCAGGAGTCTTTTTTATGTGACATCTCATTCAGAGTGTCACTGAATAATGTGGGGTAGTCAGGAGTCTATTTCATGTGGACACACATTCAGAGCCTCAGTGAATAATACACACTCATGAAATAGTAAGAAATCTAATTAATATGGCGACATATTTTGAGCCTCACTGAATAATACACACCTGGAGAGTAATTTCGAGTCTATTTTCAATGGACATTCATTCCAAACCTTGGTGAATAATGCACACCTGTGGAGTAGCCTGGAATCTATTTCATTTGGACACTTATTCATAGCCTCAGTGGATAATATTTACATGTGGAAAAGTCAGGATTCTATTTCATATGGCCACTCATTCAGAGCCTCAGTAAATAATACACACTTGGAGAATAGTCAAGAGTCTATTTTATATGGCTACTCTCTCAGCACCTCACTGAGTGATAAACACTTGGGTAATAGTCAGGACAGTTTCATATGGACACTCAATGAGTGCCTCACTGAATTATGCACACCTTTGGAATAGTCAGGAATCTATTTCATTTGGTCACTGTTTTAGAGCCTCAGAAAATAATACACACCTAGAAAACAGTGAGGAGTCTATTTCATGTGGCCACTCATTCAGAGCCTCATGAAATAGTGCACAGCTCAGAATTCTCAAGAGTCTATTTGGAATAGCAATTCATTCAGAGACTCTGTGAAGAACACACACCTGGGAATAGTGAGGAATCTCTTCTAAATGGCCACATATTAGGGGCCTCAATAAATAATGCGCAATAGGAAAATAATCAGGATTTTATTGCTTATGCTCTCTCTTTCAGCCCCTCAGTGAATAATGCACGTCTGTAGCATACTGTAGGGTCTGTTTTTTATGGCCACTCATTTCAAGCCTCACTGAATAGTACACAATTGGAAATAAGTCAGGGGTGTATTTCACATGGCCAGTCATTCAGAGGCTCAGTGAATAATTCACAGCTCTTGAGTACTCAGGAGCCTTTCTCATATGGGGAATCATTCAGAGACTCACTGAATAATACACAGCTTGGGAATAGTCACAATTCTGTTTAATATGAACACTCATTATAAGCCTCAGTGAATAATGCATGTCTGTGGAGTACAGAGGATACTAATTCATGTCACCCCTCAATTTTGAGATTCCCTGAATATTACACACCTGTGGAATAATCAGAAGTCTATTTCATATGGAGACTCATTAGAAACCCCGAGAAATAATACACTACTGGGGAATAGTGAGGAGTCTATTTCATATGGCCACTCAGAGAATCAGTGAATAATGCACACATGAGGAATACTTAGTGAATATTAGGAGTCTACTTCATATGGCCACTCAGAGCCTCAGTGAATAATGCAATCCATGGTAATAGTAAGGATCATGTTTCATATGACCACTGATTCAGTATCTCACTGAATGATACACACCAAAAAACAGTCAAGAGTCTATTTCATAGGACCACTCATTCAGAGCCTCAATGAATAATGCAAAATGGGGCAGTAGTCAGGAGCCTATTTCATATGGCCTTTTATTCAGAGCTTCAGTGATTAATGAACACCTGCAGAATAGTTAAGACCCTATTTAAGATAGCCACAAAATAAGCACCTCCCTGAATGATACACACCTGGTTGACAGTGAGGAGTTGATTTAATATGTACGCTCATACAGAACCTCTTTAAAAAATGCACGTGAAGAATAACCACTAGTCTATTTCATAGGATGATTCCTTTAGAGAATCAATGAATAACGCACACCTGTGGAGTAAAATCAATTCTATTTCATATGACCACCCCTTCAATATTTCAGTGAATATATTTATTTGAAATAGCAAGGAATCTCTCTCATATGGCTACTCGTTCAGGGCCTCAGTGAATAATACATCTTTGAGAAGTGGTCAAAAGTCTACTTCAAATGGCCACACATTGAGATTCTCTGTATATAATGCACACCTGGGGAATAGTCAGGAGTCTCTTTCTTCTGCCCACTTATTCAGTTTCATTTAATAATACACAACTGGATAAGAGTTCAGGGTCTATTTCATATAGCCAATCATATAGAGCCTCAGTGAATAATGCACACCTGTGGAAACGACACTGGTCTATTTTGTATGGCCACAAAATCAAAACCTGAGTGAGTAATGCACAACGTTGTAGTAGTGCGGAGTCTATTCCATATTCTGACTTAATCAATAATACACACCTTAGGAATAGGTAGGAATCTATTTCATCTAATCGCTAGCTGAAAGCCTTATTAAATAATACACATCTGTGGAATAGTCAGGAGGCTATTTCATATGGCTAGACATTCAGATTCTCAGTGACTAATACATACCATGGCATACTCAGGACACTATTACATATGTTCTCTCACTCAGAGATTCACTGAATAATAAACACCTGGGGGAAAGTCAGGATTCTATTTCATAAAGACACTCTTTCAGAGCCCAACCTAAAAGTGCACTCTGGTGAGTATTCAGGAGTCTCTTTCCTATGGCTACTCATTCAGAGCCTCATTGAATAATACACATCTATGGAAATGTCAGGAGTGTATTTTTCATGTCCACTCATTCAGAGCCTCATTGAATCATACATACCTGGGGAATACTCAAAAGTCTATTTCATATGGCCACTCATTCAGAGACTCATGGAATAATGCACACCTGCGAAATAGTCTGAAGTCTATTTAATATGATGGTTCATTCAGTGTCTCAGTGGAAAATGCACACGTGAGGAACAGTCAAGAGTCTCTTTTATGTAGCCACTCATCCATAACCTTAGTAAGTAATACACACGTGGGGAATAGTCAAGAATCTATTTCATATGGCCACATATTCAGCATCTCAGTCAATGATACACACCTGTGGACTAGTTAGAGTCTATGGTATACGGCCCTTCAATCAGAGCATTACTGAATGATGTACACCTGGGAAATAGGATTCTATTTCATATGAACATTGTTTAAGAGCCTCATCGAGTAATGCACATCTGGTCAGTAATCAGGAGGCTATGTCATATGAACAGTCATTCAGAGCCTCAGTGAATAATACACACCTGTGGATTAGCCAGGAGTGTATTTCACACAGCCACTCATTTAGAGCCTCAGTAAATAATACACACCTGTGGAATTGTCAGAATTCCATTTCATATGGCCACTGACTCATAACCTCAGTGAACAATGCACAAATTTACAGTACTCATCAGTCTATCTCATATAGGCACTAATTCAGAGATTCACTGAATAATACAAATATTTGGGATAGACAGCATCCTGTTTCATATGATCACACAAGGAGAACCTCACTGAGTAATACACAACTGGGAAAGAGTTAGAAGTCTAGTTTATATAGCCACTCATTTACAGCATTAGTGAATAATGCACACGTGTTGAATAGACACTAGTCTATTTTATATGGCCACAAATCAAACCCTGAGTGTGTAATGCACAACTTAGAAATACTCAGTTGTCTACTTCATATGCCCACATATTCAGAGTCTGAGTCAATAATACACACCTAAAAAATAGTCAGAAGTCTATTCCATATGGTTACTAACTCAAAGCCTCATTGAATAATACACAACTGTGAAATAGTCAGGAGACTTTTATATGGCAAAAGTTTCAGAGCCTCAGAGAATAATGCAAACCTGGGGAATACTCAGGACACTATTACATATGGCATCTTTTTCAGAGCTTCAATGAATAAAGAACACCTGTATTGTAGTCAGAATTCTGTTTCCTATAGCCACATATTCAGAGCCTCACTGAATAACATACACCTTGGGGAAAGTAAGGATTCTGTTTTGTATAGCCTCTCATTTAGAGCTGAACCTAAAAATGCATGCCTGAGTAGTATTCAGGAGTCTCTTTTCTATGGCCACTCATTCAGAGCCTCACTGAATAATACAGACCTATGGAAATGTCAGGAGTGTATTTTACATGTCCACTCATTCACAACCTCAGTGAAGAATCATATATACCTGGAAAATACTCAGGATTCTATTTCATATAGCCACTTATTCAGAAACTCACTGAATAATGCACACCTGGGGAATAGTCTGGAGTCTATTTGATATGACCTTTCACCCAGTGCCTCAGTGGAAAATGCACAGCTGAGGAATAGTCAAAAGAATATAGTCAGGAGTCTATTTTATATGGTTCCTCATTCAGAAACTCACTGAATAATACACCCCTGGGGAATAGTCAGAGTCCATGCCATATGGCCACTCAATCACAGCATTAAAGAAAATTGCACAATGGGGCAATAGTCAAGAGTCTATTTTATATGATCTCTCATTTAAAGCTTCAGTGAATAACAAACCGCTGTGGAGTAGTCAGGACCCTATTTAAGATAGCCCCAATTTAAGCACTTCCCTGAATGATACATACATGAGTGATAGGAAACTATTTAATATGGACACTCATACAAAACCTCTTCGAATACTGCACATGTGGGGAATAATCACTAGTCTATTTTATATGGTGATTCGTTTGGAGAATAAAGGAGTAATGCATACCTGTGGAGTAAAATGGGGTCTATTTAATAAGGCCACTCTTTCAGTGTTTCAGTGAATAATATGTGTATCTGATTAGTCAGGAAGCTTTTTCATATGGCCACTCGTTTATTGCCTCAGTGAATAATACACCCCTGGAAAACAGTCAATAGACTACTTCAAATGGCTACACATTCAGAATGTCTGTAAATAACGCACACCTGGGCAATAGACAGGAGTTACTTTTTTATGCCCACTTATTCAGAGTCTCATTCAATAATACACACCTGGGGAAAAGACCAAGTGTGGGTGAAGGGGAGGAAAGCAGCAAAGCACAGTGCCATGTGTGTACCTATGCAACTATCTTGCTTGTTCTGCACATGTACCCCCAAACCTATAATGCAATAAAAATTAAAAAAAAAAAAAAAAAAAAAAGATTCTACTTTATACCGCCACTCATTTAGAGCCTCAGTGAATAATGCACACCTGTGGAACAGACACTGGTGTATTTTTTATGGCCACAAAATCAAAGCCTGAGTAAATAATGCACAACTTTGGAATATTGAGTAGTCGATTCCATATGACCACTTAATCAGTGTCTCAGTCAATAAGACACACCTTATGAATAGTAAGGAATCCATTTCATCTAATTACTAACTCAAAGCCTCATTAAATAATACACCCCTGTGGAATAGTCAGAAGGGAAAATCATGTGGCCAAACATTTAGAGCCTCAGTGACTAATACATACCGGGGCATACTCAGGACACTACTACATATGGTCTCTCATTTAGAACTTCAGTGAACAATGAACACCTATAAAAAAGTTGAGATTCTGTTTCATATAGACACTCTTTTAGAGCTCAAACTAAAAATGCGCTCCTGTGATTATTCAGGAGTCTCTTTCCTATGGCCACTCATTCAGAACCTCATTGAATAATACACATCTATGGAAATGTCAGGACTGTATTTCACATGGCCACTCATTCAGAGCCTCATTGAATTATACATACCTGGGGAATACTCAGGAGTCTATTTCATATGGCCACCCATTCAGAGACTCATGAAATAATGCACACCTCTGTAGTAGTCAAGAGTCTATTTGATATGATGGTTCATTTTGTGCCTCAGTGAAAAATGCACACGTGAGAAATAGTCAACAGGCTATTTTATGTAGCCACTCGTCCATACCTTAGTAAGTAACACACACCTAGGGAATAGGAGTCTATTTCATGTAGCCACTTATTCAGAAACTCAGTGAATGATACACACCTGTGGACTAGTTAGAGTATATGACATATGGCTCCTCAATCACCGCATTACTGAATAATGCACACCTAGGAAATAGTCAGGATTCTGTTTCATATGACCACTGTTTAAGAGCCTCATTGAGTAGTGCACATCTGGTCAGTAATCATGAGGCTATGTCATATGAACAATTATTCAGAGCCTCAGTGAATAATGCACACCTGTTGAGTAGCCAGGAGTGTATTTCACACAGCCACTCATTCAGAGCCTCAGTGAATAATACACACCTGTGGAATAGTCAGGATTCCATTTTATATGGCCACTGACTAATAGCCTCAGTGAGTAATGCACAAATGTACAGTACTCAGCATTGTATTTTATATAGCCACTCATTCAGAGATTCACTAAATAATACAAATATTTGGGATAGATAGCATCCTGTTTTATATGATCACACAAGGAGAGCCTCACTGAGTAATACAAACCTGGGGAAGAGTTAAGAGTCTACTTTATATAGACACTCATTTACAGCCTCAGTGAATAATGCACACGTGTTGGATAGACATTAGCCTATTTGGATGGCCACAAAATCAAAGCCTGAGTGAGTAATGCACAACTTTGGAATAGTCAGTAGTCTATTCCGTATGCCCACATATTCAGAATCTAAGTCAATAATCCACAGCTGGGGAATAGTCAGATGTCTATTTCTTATGGTTATGAACTCAAAGCCTCATTAAATAATACACACTTGTGGACTAGTCAGGAGACTATTTTATATGACCAAAGTTTTAGAGCCTCAGTGAATAATGCATACCTGGAGAATACTCAGGACGATGTTACATATGGCCTCTTTTTCAGAGCTTCACTGAATATGGAACACCTGTATTGTAGTCAGAATTCTATTTCATATAGCCCCATATTCAGAGCCTCACTGAGTAACATACACCTTGGGGAAAGTCAGGATTCTATTTTGTATAGCCACTCATTTACAGCCAAACCTAAAAAGGCACACCTGAGAAGTATTCAGAAGTCTTTTAACCATGGCCATTCATTCCGAGCCTCACACAATAATACAGACCTATGGAAAAGTCAGGAGTGTATTTCACATGGCCACTCATTCAGAACCTCGGTGAAGTATCATATATACCTGGGGAATACTCAGGGTTCTATTGCATATAGCCACTTATTCAGAGACTCACTGAATAATGCACACCTGGGGAATAGTCTGGAGTCTATTTGATATGACCATTCACCCAGTGCCTCAGTGAAAAATGCACAGCTGAGAAATCATCTAGATAATATAGTCAGGAGTCTAGTTTATATTGTCACTTGTTCAGAAACTCACTGAATGATACACACCTTGGGAATAGTCAGAGTCCATGCCATATGGTCACTCAATCACAGCATTACAGAATAATGCACAACAGGGCAATAGTAAGGAGTCTATTTTATATGGCCTCTCATTCAGAGCCTCAGTGGAATACTGAGGACCCTATTTAAGATAGTCCCAAATTAAGCACCTCTCTGAATGATACACACACGAGTCATAGTCAGAAGACTATTTGATATGGACACTCATACAGAACCTTGTCGAATATTGCATATGCGAGGAATGATCACTAGTATATTTCATATGGCGATTCGTTTGGAGAATCACGGAATAATGCACACTGGTAAAGTAAAATGTGTTCTATTCCATATGGCCACTCTTTCAGTGTTTCAGTGAATTATATATATATATATATATATATATATATATATATATATATATATATAATTATATATATATATATATAATTCAGGTGTCTATCTTATATATATATATATATATATCTGAATTGTCAGAAATCTCTTACATATGGCCACTCGTTCAGGGCCTCAGTGAATAATTCACCCCTGGGAAATATTCAAGAGTCTACTTCAATGACTACACATTAGGGTCTCTATAAATAATGCACACCTGTGCAATAGACAGGAGTCTCTTTTTTATGCTCACTTACTCAGAGTCTAATTCAATAATACACAGCTGAAGAAGAGTAAAGAGTCTACTTTATATAGCCACTAATTTAAAGCCTCAGTAAATAATGCACACCACAGTAATCGTCTGGAGCCTTTTTCATTTGGCCACTAATTCAGAGCCTCACTGAGTGATGCACACTTGGGGAATTATTAGGATTCTATTCCATACTACCACTCATTCAGAGTCTTATTGAAAAATTCTCAACTTGAAAATAGTCAGGTGTCTATCTTATATGGCCTCTCATTCAGAGCTTCAGTGAATAATGAACTTCTATGGAGTAGTCAGGACGCTGTTTAAGTTAGCCACGAATTATGTGACTCCGTGTATAATACACACCATGGTGATACTCAGGATTCTGTTTTATATGACCTCTTATTCTGGGAATCACTGAATAATACACACCTGGGAAAGTGTCAGGAGTCTATTTTGTATGGACACTCATACAGAACCTGTTTGAATAATGCATACGGGGAGAATAATAAAAAGTTTATGTGATATGGTTATTCATTTAGACAATCAGTGAATAATGCACACATGTGGAGTAATAAGAAGTCTGTTTCATATGGCCACTTTTTCACAGCCTCACTGAATATTTGACACTTGTGATATAGTCTGGAGTCTATTTCTTATGTCCACTCATTCAGAGAATCACTGAATAATGCACAGCTGTGGAATAGTCAGAAGTCTCTTTCCTATTGCCACTCATTGAGAGCCTCACTAAATGTACACACCTGGGGAAATAGTCAGATTTCTGTTTTATCCTCTCAATCAGAATATCACTGAATAATGCACACCTGTGGAATAGTCAGGAGTCTTTTTTATGTGGCCTCTTATTCGGAGTGTCACTGAATAATGTGGAGTAGTCAGGAATCTATCTAATGTACACATACATTAAGAACCTCAGTGAATAATACATACCCGTGGAATAGTAAGAAATATAATTAATATGGCCACGAGAATTTCCAAGATGGTGCAATAGGAACAACTCAGGATTGCAGCTCTCAGTGAAGGCGCAGAGTGTGAGACCTAGGCGCATTTTCATAAGGTTCTTTTTTGCCCACAGAATGGGAAATTCCCAGGTGTAGGACAGACAGGGGACACCAGCGCAGATTTTTTGGGTTGAGTGGCTGTTTTTGCAGTGCTGCAGCACAGTGGAACCCCGCAAAAAACGTACTTGTATGGGTGCCCTGTTAAACCTTCAATCTGAGATTTGGGAGGGCAGATTAACATATCTGTTTGATTAAATGGGACTTGGACATTGAGCCATACAAAAAGATTCCCAGGAAGTGTCATTTGAGCTGGTCCAGTGGGTCACTGCATGAGAAATCACACAGATTTCTGTGCCCTATCAGCAGGCGACTTAAACATCTGTGAGAGAGTCAAGGGTTCAACTTAAAAAATCAGAGGCAGGAAGACAGGTGATCAGGCTCAGCATGTTCGACCCCCACAGGGACAAAGAAAATGGCAATTCAAAACGCTCAGTGTTGAGAGTTTCACTGTGGGCTCAGCTGAATCCAGGATGGTGCAGCTCAGTGGCGGAGAAGTGTCCACCACTACTGATGCATTCCACTTTTACTGACTTACACTCCCATTGCTGAAGCACCCTGCCATTGCAGAGGACACCTGCCATAACAGAGAGACTCCTCCAACAGGGCAGAGCTCACAACAAAAGGGTGGAGTGCACAACAATAGGGCAAAGCCCAGGGCAACAGGGCAGAGCCCAGAACAGTAGGGAAGAGCCTATGGCAATAAGGTGGAGCCCATGTCAGCAGGGTGGAGCCCGTGGCAGCAGGGAAGAACCGACAGCAGCAGGACATGGCCCATGGCAACAGGGAAGACCCTGTGATAGCAGGGCAGAGCCTCGGCAGGCAAATAGTGACTAGTCTTCCTCCTAGACTAGCAAAACAGTGCAATGGATACTCAAAAAGAAAGCCCTAACTTCCCAAGACAGAGAATTGGAGGGAAAAAAAAGATGTGTTTTATAAGTTCTGCTGCAGCAGATCTAAACGCACCTGCCTAACAACTCTGAATGAAAAACAGAGATCACAGCTCAGCACTTAAGCTTGTATAAAGTACAGACATTCTCCTCAAGCAGCTCCCTGACCTGTACATTGAAAAAGGCACCTCAACAGAAAACTAACCATACTGATATTAGGTGGGCATTAATCTGGTTCAAAGATAGCAGAAGGAGAAACTGGTAGCATCCCTCACTGTTCTGCAGCTGCTACAGGTATAACACAGACAAGCAGGGCCTGAAGTGGACCTCAGTAGTCATACAGCAGAGGGACTAGACTATTAGAAAGTAAACTAAGTAATGAAAATACTTCATTATCAACAATCTGGGCATCCACTCAGAAACCCAATCAAAAAGTCAGCAACTACTCAGATGACAGGGGGATAAATCCAAAAAGATGGGAAGAAACCAGCTCAAAACAGAGAAAAACACCCAGAACAAAAACATCACGCCTCCTACAAAGGATGAAAACTTCTCACCAGCAAGGGAACAAAGCTGAACAGAAAAAGAGTGTGATGAAATGATGGAATCAGACTTCAGAAGGTAGATAATGAGAAACTTCTGTAAGCTAAAAGAAATGTTCTAAATCAATGCAAAGAAACTAAGAACCTTGAAAAAAGATTTGAAGAAATGATAACAAGAATGGACAACTTAGAGAGAAATATGAATGAATTGAAGGAGCTGAAAAACACAACACAAGAACTTCCTGAAGGATGCACAAGTTTCAACAGCCAAATTAACCAAGCAGAAGAAAGAATATCAGGAGTCAATGATCAACTCAATGAAATTAAACGAGAAACCAAGATTAGAAAAAAGCGCAAAAAGGAATGAACAAAGTCTCCAAGAAATGTGGGACTATGTGAAGAGACCTAACCTATGTTTGATAGGTGTACCAGAATGTGATGAAGAGAATGAATCCAAGCTGGAAAATACTCTTCAGGATATTATTCAGAAAAATGTTCCCAACCTGGCAAAACAGGCCAATACTCAACTCCAGGAAATACAGAGAACACCACAAAGATATTCTGCAAGAAGAGCAACTCCAAGGCACATAGTCGTCAGATTCACCAGGGTTGAAATAAAGGAAAAAATAATAAAGGCAGCCAGAGAGAAAGGTCGGGTCACCCACAAAGGGAAGCCCATCAGACCCACAGCAGATCTCTCGGCAGAGACCCTACAAGCCAGAAGAGAGTGGGGGCCAATATTCAACATCCTTAAGAAAAAGAACTTTCAACCCAGAATTTCATATCCAGCAAAACTGAGCTTCATAAGTGAAGGAAGAATAAAATCTTTTGCCCACAAGCAAGTACTCAGAGATTTTGTCACCACCAAGCCTACTTTACAAGAGCTCCTGAAAAAGGCACTACACATAGAAAGGAACAACCAGTAGTGGCCATTCTAAAAACATACCAAATGCTAAAGAGCATCTACAAAATGAAGAATCTGCATCAACTAACGGGCAAAACAGCTAGCTAGCAACAAAATGTCGGTATCAAATTTACACATAACAATATGAACTCTAAATGTAAATGGGCTAAATGCACCAATCAAAAGACACAGACTGGGAAATTGGATAAAAAACCAAAACCCCTAGGTGTGCTGTATCCAGTAAACCCATCTCAAATACAATAATACCCAAAAGTACAAAATAAAGGGATGGAGGAAGATTTACCAAGCAAAAGGAGAGAAAAAAAGCAGGAGTTGCAATTGTCGTCTCTGATAAAATAGACTTTAAAGCAACGAAGATCAAAAGACACAAAGAAGGTCAATACATAATGGTAAAAAGATCGATACAACAAGAAGAGCTAAAAATTCTATATATATATGGACCCAGTACAGGAGCACCCAGATATATAAGTCAAGTTCTTAAAGACTTACAAAGAGACTTAGACTCCTACACAATAATAGTGGGAGACTTTAACACTCCACTGTCAATATTAGACAGATCAACCAGACAGAAAATTAACAAGGATATCCAGAGCTTGAACTCAGACCTGGAAAAAGCAAACCGGATAAACATTTACAGAACTCTCCACTACAAATCCAGAGAATATACATTCTTTTCAGCACCACATTACACCTCCTCCAAAATTGACCACATAATTGGAAGTAAAGCACTTCTCAGAAAATGGAAAAGAACTGAAATCATAATAAAGAATCTCTCAGACCATAGTGCAATCAAGTTAGACCTCAGAATTGAGAAACTAACTCAGAACCACACAGTTCATGGAAACTGAACAACTGGGTTTTGAATGTTGATTGGATAAACAATGAAATGAAGACAGAAATAAAAAAGTTCTTTGAAACCAATGAGAATGAAGACACAACATACCAGAATCTCTGGGACACATTCAAAGCAGTCTGTAGAGGAAAATACATAGCAATAAGTGCCCACATGAGAAGAGTGGAGAGATCCAATATTGACACCCTATTGTCAAAATTGAAAGAGCTAGATGAGCTAGATCAAAAAAACTCGAAACCTAGCAGAAGACAAGAAATAACTAAGATCAGAGCAGAACTGAAGGAAATAGAGACACGAAAAACCATTCAAAAAATTAATAAATTTAAGAGCTGGTTTTTCAAAAAGATCAACAAAATAGACCACTAGCCAGACTGATAAAAGAGAAAAGAGAGAACAACGAAATAGTTGCAATAAAAAATGATAAAGGCTAAATCACCAAGATTCCACAGAAATTCAAACCATCATCAGAGAATACTACAAACAACTCTATGCACATAAACTAGTAAACCTGGAAGAAATGAATAAATTTCTGGAAACCTGTGTCCTCCCAATCCTAAACCAGGAGGAAGCTGAAACTATGAATAGACCAATAACAAGGTCTAAAGTTGAGGCGGCAATTAAGAGCCTACCACACAAAAAAAGCCCAGGTCCAGATGGGTTCACAGTCAAATTCTACCAGACACACAAAGAGGATCTGGTACCATTTTTTCTGAAACTATTTCAAATAATCCCAAAAGAGAGAATCCTTCCCAAATCATTTTATGAGACCAACATCATCCTGATACCAAAACCCGGCAGAGACTCAATAAGAAAAGAAAACTTCAGGCCAATATCCATGATGAACATAGATGCAAAAATCTTCAATAAAGTACTGGCAAACCTATTACAGCAGCAATTAGAAAACTTATCTATCATGATCAAGACGATCCATCATGGATCGTCTCGGGGATGCAAGGCTGGTTCAACATAGGCAAGTCTATACATGTAATTCACCACATAAACAGAACCAAAAACAAAAACCATATCTCAATTGACGCAGAGAAGGCATTTGACAAAATTCAACAGCTCTTTAGGCTAAAAATCCTCAATAAACTCGGTATTGATGAAACGTATGTCAAAGTAATAAAAGCTATTTATGACAAACCAACAGCCAATATCATACTGAATGGGCAAAAACTGGAAGCATTCCCTTTGAAATATGGCACTAGACAAGGATGCCCTCTCTCACCACTCCTATTTAATATAGAACTGGAAGTTCTAGCCAGCACAATCAGGCAAGAAAAAGAAATAATGCGTATTCAAAAAGAAAAATTGGAAGCCAGTTTTTTTTCTATTTGGCGACGACCTAATAGTATACCTAGAAGAACCCATCACAGACCTATGGAAAAGTCAGTAATGTATTTCACATGGCCACTCATTCAGAACCTCAGTGAAGAATTATATATATCTGGGGAATACTCAGGATTCTATTATATATAGCCACTTATTCAGAGACTCACTGAATCATGCACACATGGGAATAGTCTGAAGTCTATTTGATATGACCACTCACCCAGTGCCTCAGTGGAAAATACACAGCAGAGAAATAGCCAAGAGGTTAGACTCAGGAGGCTGTTTTATATGGTCACTCGTTCAGAAACTCACTGAATGATACACACCTGGAAAATAGTCAGAATCCATGCCATATGGCCACTCAATCAAAGCATTACTGAATAATGCACTGTGGGGCAATAGTAAGAAGTCTATTTCATATGGACTCTCATTCAGAGCTTCAGTGCATAATAAACAGCTGAGAAGTAGTTAGGACTCTATTTAAGGTAACCCCAAATGAAGCATCTTCGTGAATAATACACACATGAGTGATAGTCAGGAGACTATTTGATATTGACACTCATACAGGACCTCTTCGAATACTCCACATGTGGAAAATAATCACTAGTCTATTACATATGGTGATTCGTTTGGAGAGTCAAGAAATAATGCACACCTGTGGAGTAAAATGTGGTCTTTTTATAAGGCCACTTTTTCAGGGTTTCAGTGAATAATATGGATATCTGAATTGTCAGGAATCTCTTTCATATGACCACTCATTCAGTGCCTTTGTGAATAATACACACCTCAAAAATAGACAAGGGTCTACTTCAAATGGCTACACATTCAGTCTCTGTAAACCATGCACACCTTGGCAATAGACAGGAGTGTCTTTTTTATGCCCACCTAGTCAGAGTCTCATTCAATAATACACATCCAAGGAAGAGTTAAGAGTCTACTTTATGTAGCCACTCATTTAGAGCCTCAGTGAATAATGCACACAAGGGTAATAATCTGGAGCCTTTTTCATATAGCCACTCATTCTGTTCCTCACTGAATGATACACACCTGGGTAATCATCAGGATTTTATTCCATACTACCACTCATTTAGAACATTATTGAATAATTCACAATGAAGCAATAGTCAGGGGTCTATTTTCTATGGCCTTTCATTCAGAGTTTCAGTGAATAATAAATCTTTATGGAGTAATCAGGACGAGTTTTAAGATAGCCACGTATTAAGTGCCTCTTTGAATGGTACACACCAGGGTGATAGAATTTTATTTCATATGACCTCTCATTCTGGGAATCCCTGAGTAATACACACCTGGGGAGTGTCAGGAGTCTGTTTGATATGAACACTCATATAGAATCTGTTTGAATAATGCACACATGGAGAAAAATTAGGAGTCTATGTCATATGGCTACTCATTCAGACATCAGTGAATAATGCACATGTGGAGTAATAAGAAATCTGTTTCATATGGCTTTTTTTCACAGCCTCACTGAATATTACACACTTGTGATATAGTCTGGAGTCTATTTCTTATGGCCACTCATTCAGAGAATCACTGAATAATGCACACCTGAGGAATAGTCAGAAGTCTCTTTCCTATGGCCACTCATTTAGAGCATCACTAAATGTACACACCCAGTGAAATAGTCAGGATTCCGTTTAATCCCCTCATTCAGAGTCTTACTAAATAATGCACACCTGTGGAATAGTCAGGAGACTTTTTCATGTTGCCTTTCATTTGGAGTGTCACTGAATAATGTGGAGTAGTTAGGAATCTATTTTATGTAGAAACTCATTCAGAGCCTCAGTGAATAAGACAGCCTTGTGTGATAGTACGGAATCTAATTAATATTGCCATATATTCTGATTCTCACTGAATAATACATACCTGGAAAATTATTTGGAGTGTATTTTCAATGGAAATTCATTCAGAGCCTTGGCAAAAAATGCACACCTGTCGAGTAACTAGGAGTCTCTTTCATTTGGACACTCATTCATAGACTCAGTGGACAATATGCACCTGTGTAATAGTCAGGAGTCTATTTTATATGGCTACTCATTCAGAATGTCAGTGAATAATACACACTTGGGGAATAGTCAAAAGTCTATATTAGATAACCACTCTCTCTGAACCTCACTGAGTAATACACTGCTGATTAATAATCAAGGATAGCCTGGAGATGAATGCCAAGTGTGGGTGAAGGGGGAAAAGGCAGCAAAACACACTGCCATGTGTGTACCTATGCAACTATTTTGCACGTTCTACACATGTACCCCAAAACCTATAATGTAATAAAAATTAAAAAAAAAAGAAAGTTTCAAATGGACACTCAATGAGTGTCACACTGAGTAATAAACACCTGTGGAACAGTCAGGAATCTAAATTATTTGGTCACTTTTTTAGATCCTCAGTGAATAATACACACCTAGAAAACAGAGAGAAGTCTGTCTCATGTGGGAACTCATTCACAGCCTCACAGAAGAGTGTACACCTGGAGAATTCTCAAGAGTCTAATTGGAATGGCAATGCATTCACAGACTGTGTGGAGAACACACACCTAGGGAAGAGTAAGAAAACTATACCAGATGGCCACATATTAAAGGTCTCAGTGAATAATGTACACCGGAAAAATAATCAGGAGTCTATTGATTATGCCATCTCATTCAGCCCCTCAGTGAATAATGCACGTCTGTCGAGTACGGAGGGGTCTGTTTCATATGGTCACTCATTTCGAGCCTCACTGAATAGTACACAACGGGGAAAAAGTCAGGGGTGTATTTCACATGGCCACTCATTCAGAGGCTCAGTAAATAATTCACAGCTCTTGAGTACTCAGGAGCCTTTCTCATATGTCAAACTACTCAGAGCCTCACTGAATGATACGCAGCTTGGAAATAATCAGGATTCTGTTTAATATGAAGACTCATTATGAGCCACAGTGAATAACACATGTCTGTGGAATACTGAAAATATTAATTTATATTGCCCTGTAATTCTGAGATTCCCTTAATAGTACAAACCTGTGGAATAATCAGAAGACTATTTTATATGGTGAGTTATTAGGAACCCCAAGAAATAATACACTACTTGGGAAGAGTCAAAAGTCTATTTCATATGGCCACTCAGAGGATCAGTGAATAATACACACATGAGGAATACTCAGTGAATATTAGGAGTCTACTTCATATGGCCACTGGGGCCTCAGTGAATAAAGGTCACCACTGCAATAGTCAGGATCCTGTTTTATATGACCACTGATTCAGTATCTCACTGAATGATACACACCGATTAATAGTAAGAATTCTATTACATAGGACCACTCATTCAGAGCCTCAATGAATAATGCACAATGTGGCAATAGTAGGAGTCTATTTTGTATGGCCTCTCATTCAGAGTTTCAGTGAATAATGAACACCTATGGAGTAGTCAGAAACCTATTTAAGATAGCCACAAATTAAACACCTCCCTGAATGATACACACCTGAGTGACAGTCAGGAGTCTATTTGATATGGACACTGATACAGAACCTCTTTGAATAATGCACATGTGAAGAATAATTACTAGTCTATTTCATATGATGATTCCCTGAGAATCAATAAATAACGCAAACCTGTGGATTAAAATGGAGTCTATTTTATATGGCCACCCTTTAAGTGTTTCAGGGAATAATATATATATCTGGAATAGGCGGGAATCTCTTTCATTTGACCACTCGTTTGGGGCCTCAGTTAACAATACACCCCTGGAAAATAGTCAAGGGTCTACTTCAAATGGCCACAAATTGAGAGTCTCTGTATATAATGCACAACTGTGGAATAGTCAGGAGTGTCTTTCTTATGTTCAATTATTCAGTCGCATTCAGTAATACACACCTGGAAAAGAGTTAAGAGTCTACTTCATATAGCCACTCATTTAGAGCCTCAGTGAATAATGTACACCTGTGCAACAGACACTGGTCTATTTTGTATGGCCACAAAATCAAAGCCTTAGTGAGTAATGCACAACTTTGGAATAGGGAGTAGTCTAT
Source organism: Saguinus oedipus (assembly GCA_031835075.1). Taxonomy (NCBI): domain Eukaryota; kingdom Metazoa; phylum Chordata; class Mammalia; order Primates; family Cebidae; genus Saguinus; species Saguinus oedipus. The sequence continues at coordinate 200,418,245 of CM063171.1, forward strand.
GCCATATGCCCACTTAATCAGTGTCTCAGTCAGTATTACACACCTTAGAAATAGTAAAGAATCTACTTCATCTGATCAGGAACTCAAAGCCTCATTAAATAATACACACATGTGGAATAGTCAGGAGGCTATTTCATATGGCCAAACATTCAGAGCCTCAGTGACTAATGCATACTGGGGCATACTCAGGACACTATTACATATGGCCTTTTTTTCGAAGTTTCACTGAATAATAAACACCTGAAGGAAAGTCAAAATTCTATTTCATAAAGACACTCTTTCAGTGCTCAACCTAAAAATGTAGTTCTGCGAGTATTCAGGAGTCTCTTTCCTGTGGCCACTCATTCAGAGCCTCATTGAATAATACACATCCATGGAAATGAAAGGAATGTATTTCACATGGTCACTCATTCAGAGCCTCATTAAATTATAAATACCTGGGAAATACTTAGGAGTTTATTTCATATGGCCACTCATCCAGAGACTCATAGAATAATACACACCTGCGAAATAGTCTGGAGTTTATTTGATATGATGGTTCATTCAGTGCCTCAGTGGAAACATCACACATGATGAATAGCCAAGAGGCTCTTTAGGTGGCCACTCATCCATACCCTTAGTAAGTAACACACACCTGGGTAATAGTCAGGAGTCTATATCATGTGGCCATTTATTCAGAAACTCAGTGAGTGATACACACCCATGGACTAGGTAGTCTATCACATATGGCCACTTAATCAGGGCATTACTGAATGGTGCACACCTGGTAAATAGTCAAGATTCTATTTTGTATGACCTTTGTTTATAAGCCTCATTGAGTAATGCACATCTGGTCAGTAATCAGGAGGCTATGTCATATGAACACTCATTCAGAGCCTCAGTGAATAATGCACACCTATGGAGTAGCCAGGAGTGTATTTCACACAGCCACACATTTAGAGCCTCAATGAATAATACACACATGTAGAATACTCAGGATTCCATTTCATATGGCCACTGACTCATAGCCTCAGTGGATAATGCACAAATGTACAGTACTCAGCAGTCTATTTTATATAGTCACTCATTCAAGTATTCATTGAATAATACAAATATTAGGGATAGACAGCATATGATCACACAAAGAGAGCCTCACTGAGTAATACATTCCCAGGGAAGAGTTAGGAGTCTACTTTATACAGCCACTCATTTAACGCCTCAGTGAATAATGCCCACGTGTGGAATAGACACCAGTCTATTTTATATGGTCACAAAATTAAAGCCTGAGTGAGTAATCCACAACTATGGAATAGTCAGTAGTCTATTTTCTATTCCCACATATTCACAGTTTGAGTCAATAATACACCCTTAATGAATAGTCAGAAGTCAATTTCACATGGTCACTATCTCAAAGCCTCATTAAATAATACACTTTTGGACTAGTCAGGAGACAATTTTATATGGCCAAAGTTTCAAATCCTCAGTGAATAATGCATACCTCGTAAATACTCAGGACGATATTACATGTGGCCTCTCCTTCAGAGCTTCACTAAATAAGGAAAACCTTTATTGTAGTCAGAATTCTATTTCATATAGCCAAATATTCAGAGCCTCACTGAATAACATACGCCTTGGAAAAAGTCAGGATTCTATTTTGTATAGTCACTCATTTAGAGCCGAACCTGAAAATGCACGCCTCTGGAGTATGAAGGAGTCTCTTTCCTATGGCCACTCATTCAGAGGCTCACTGAATAATACAGACTTTTGAAAAAGTCAAGATTCTATTTCATATAGCCATTTATTCAGAGACTCACTGAATAATGCACACCTGAATAATAGTCTGGAGTCTATTCAATATGACCGTTCGCCTGGTGCCTAAGGGGACAATGCACAGCAGAGAAATAGTCAAAAGGATATAGTCAGGAGTCACTCGTTCAGAAACTCACTAAATGATACACACCATAGGAATAGTCAGAGTCAATGCCATATTACCACTCTATCACAGCATTACCGAATAATGCACAATGGGGCAATAGTCAGGAGTCTATTTCATATGGCCTGTCATTCAGAGCTTCAGTGCATAATAAACAGCTGTGGAGTAGTCAGGACCCTATTCAAGGTAGCCCCAAATTAAGCATTTCCGTGATTGATACACACATGAGTGATAGTCAGGAGAAAATTTGATATGGATACTCATACAGAACCTCTTCAAATACTGCAGCTGTGGGGAAAAATCACTAGTCTATTTCATACAGTGATTTGTTCAAAAAATCAAAGAATAACGCACACCTGTGGAGTAAAATGGGGTCTATTTTATGTGGCCACTTTTTCAGTGTTTCACTGAATAATATGTATATCTGAATAGTCAGGAATCTCTTTCATATGGCCACTCGTTCAGGGCTCAGTGAATAATGTACCCCTTGGAAAGAGTCAAGAGTCTACTTCAAATGACTACACAATCAGAGTCTCTGGAAATGATGCACACCTGGGAAATAGACAGGAGTCCCTTTTTTATTCCCACTTATTCAGAGTCTCATTCAGTAATAAACACCTGAGAAAGAGTTAAGAGTCTACTTCATAAGCCACTGATTTAGAGCCTCAGTGAATAATGCATACCAGGGTAATAGTCTGGATCCACTTTCATTTGGCCACTCATTCGGTGCCTCACTTAAGGATACACACCTGAAGAATCATTAGGATTTTCTTCCTAGCTACCACATATTTAGAACCTTATTGAATAATTCACAACGTGGCAATAGTCAGGAGTCTATTTCAGATGGCCTTTCATTCAGAGCCTCAGTGAATAATGAACACCTGTGGAGTATTCAGGACCCTATTTAAGATAGCCACAAATTAAGCACCTCCCTGAATGATACACACATGGGTGATAGTCGGAAGTATATTTGATATGGACACTCATACAGATCCTCTTTGAATAATGCACATGTAAAGAATAATCACTAGTTTATTTTATATGGTGATTCCTTTAGAGAATCAATGAATAATGGACACCGATGGAGTAAAATCGAGTCTATTTCATATGGCCACTCTTTCAGTGTTTCAGTGAATAATATATGTATCTGGAGTAGCCAGGAATCTTTTTGGCTACTCATTCAGGTCACTCGTTCAGGGCCTCTGTGAATAATAACCCCCTCGGAAATAGTTATGGGTCTACTTCAAATGGCTACACATTCAGAGTTTCTGTAAATAATGCACACACGGAAAATAGACAGGAGTCTCTTTTTTATGCTCACTTATTCAGAGTCTCATTCAATAATAAACACCTGAGAAAAAGTTAAGAGTCTACCTCATACAGCCACTCATTTAGAGCCTCAGAGAATAATGCACGCCTGTGGAAGAGACACTGGCCTATTTTTTTCTGGCCACAGAATCAAAGCCTGTGTGGGTAACATACAATTTTGGAATAGTGAGGAGTCTATTCCATATGCCCATTTAATCAATGTCTCCATCAATAATACACACCTTAGGAATAGTAAGAAATCCATTTCATCTAATTACTAACTCAAAACCTCATTAAATAATACACAACTGTTGAATAGTCAGGAGGCTATTTCATATGGCCAAACATTCAGAGCCTCAGTGACTAATGCATACCGGGGCATACTCAGGACACTATTAAATATGGCCTATCATTCAGAGATGCACTGAATAACGAACACCTAGGGGAAAGTCAGGTTTCAATTCCATAAGGACACTCTTTCAGATTCCAAACTAAAACTGCACTCCTGCGAGTATTCAGGAGTCTCTTTCTTATGGCCACTCATTCAGAGCCTCAGTGAAGAATCATATATATCTGGGGAATACTCAGGATTCTATTTCATAAAGCCACTTATTCAGAGGCTCAATGAATAATGCACACCTGGGGAATAGTCTGGATTCTATTTAATATGACTGTTCACCAAGTGCCACAGTGAAAAATGCACAGCTGAGAAATACTCAAGAGGATATAGTCAGGGGTCTATTTTATATGTTCAGTCATTCAGAAACTCACTGAATGATACACACATGGGGAATAATCAGAGTCCATGCCATATGGCCACTCAAGCGCAGCATTACAGAATAAAGCACAATGGGGCTATAGTCAGGAGTCTATTTTTTATGGCCTGTCATTCAGAGCTTCAGTGCATAATAAACAGCTGTGGAGTAGTCAGGATCATATTTAAAATAGCCCCAAATTAAGCACCTCCCTGAATAATACACACATAAATGATAGTCAGGAGACTCTTTGATATGAACACTCATAAGGAACGTCTTCGAATACTGCACATGTGGGGAATAATCATTAGTTTATTTTATTTGGTTATTTGTTTGAAGAATCAAGAAATAACACACAACTGTGGAGTAAAATGGGGTCTATTTCATACGGCCAGTCGTTCTGTGAGTAATATGTATATCTGAATAGTCAAGAATCTCTTTCATATGGCCACTTGTTCAGGGCCTTGGTGAATAAAACACCCCTGGGAAATAATCAAGAGTCTACTTCAAATGGCTACACATTCAGAGTCTCTGTAAATAACGCACACCTGGGCAATAGACAGGACTCTTCTTTTTATGCCCACTTATTCAGATTCTTATTCAGTAATACACACCTTGGGAAGAGTTAAGAGTCTACTTCATATAGCCACTTATTGAGAGCTTCAGTTAATAATGCACACCAGAGTAATATGTCCACTCATTCGGTGCATCACTGAATGATACCCACCTGGGGATCATCAGAATTATATTCCATAATACCACGCATTTGGAGCCTTATTGAATAATTCACAACGGGTCTATAGTCAGGTGTTACTTTTATATGGCCTCTTATTCAGAGCTTCAGTGAATAATGAACTTCTATGGCATAATCAGGACGCTGTTTAAGATAGCCACAAATTAAGTGCCTCCCTGAATGATACACACCTGGGTGATAGTCAGGAGTCTATTTCATATGACCTCTTATTTTGGAAATCACTGAATAATACTCACCTGTGGGAGTGTCAGGAGACTATTTGGTATGGACACTCATACAGAATCTGTTTGAATAATGCACACATGGAGAATAATGAGGAGTCTGTCATACGGCTACTTATTCAGACAAATAGTGAATAATGCACACATGTGGAGTAATAAGAAGTCTGTTTTATATGGCCACTCTTTCATAGCCTCACTCAATATTACACACTTGTAATATAGTCTGGAGTCTGTTTCTTATTGCCACTCACTCAGAGAATCACTGAGTAATGCACACCTGCTAAATACTCAGAAGTCTCTTTCGTAGGGAAACTCATTGAGAGCCTCACTAAATGTACACACCTGGGAAAATAGGATTCTGTTTTATCTCCTCATTCAGAGTCTTACTGAATAATGCACACCTGTGTAATAGTCAAAAGTCTTTTTTATGTGACCTCTCATTCGGAGTGTCACTGAATAATGTGGAGTAGTCAGGAGTCTATTTTATGTAGACACATATTCAGAGCCTCAGTGAATAATACACACCCGTGAAATAGTAAGGAATCTAATTAATATGGCGACATATTCTGAGCCTCACTGAATAATACACACATGGAGAATAATTTGGAGTCTATTTTCGATGTACATGAATTCCGAGCCTTAGTGAATAATGCACACCTGCGGAGTAGCCTGGGGTCTATTTCATTTGAACACTCATTCATATCCTCAGTGAATAATACACACCTGGAGAATAGTCAGGAGTCTATTTTATATGGCCCCTCTCTCAACACTTCACTGAGTGATAAACACTTAGGTAATAGTCAGGACAGTTTCATATGGACAATCAATAAGTGTCTCACTGAATAATTCACACCTGTGGAATAGTCAGAAATCTATTTCATTTGGTTACTGTTTTAGAGCCACAGAGAATAATACACACCTAGAAAACAGTGAGGAGTCTATTCCATGTGGCCACTCATTCAGAGCCTCATGAAATAGTGCACAGCTCAGAATTCTCAAGAGTCTATTTGGAGTAGCAATTCATTCAGTCTCTGTGAAGAACACACACCTGGGAATAGGGAGGAATCTATTCCAAATAGCCACATATGAAGGGACTTAGTAAATAATGCACAATGAGGGAAACTTCCAAGATGGCGTCGTAGAAACAACTCAGGATTTCAGCTCTCAGTAAAGGTGCAGAGGGTGAGTGCTAGCTGCATTTTCAGACGGACTTTTGTAGCCCACAGAACTTGCAAATTCCCAGGTGTAGGAGAGACACAGGAGAGCAGCACAGCCCACTTGCATGGCTGTTTTGGCCGGTGCTACATCGTGGTGCAGTGGCAGCCTGCACAAAGCTCACTGGTCTAAGTGCCCTGTTAAACCAGCAATCTGAGTTTTGGGAGGGCAGATTGACATGTCAATTTGATTGAACAGAACTCGGATGGTGAGCCAAACCGGGAGATTCCTGAGAAGAGAGATTTGTGCCAGTGAAGTGGGCCACCACAGGGGAGATAGCACGGATCCCGGTGCCCAATCAGCAGGCGACTGGGGTGCCTGTAAGAGAGTCAACCATTCAATTTGGAAAGGAAAAGAGAGAGAGAGAGGAGGGACTCTGAGGCAGGGAGCCAGGTGATTGGGCTAGGTGAGTCCAAACATCAAGGGAACAAGCAGCATGGTGATTTGAGGCACTCGGGGTTGAGAGTTTCGCTGCAGGGTCAGCTGAATTCAAACGGTGCAGCTAGGTGGGGGAGGGGCTTTCGCGACTATGTACACAATCTGCCACTACTGAAATATCGCCCACTGCTGATGCAGCCTGCTGTTGCTGAGGCAACCAGCCATAACAGAAAGACACCACCAACAGGGCAGAGCACACCACAGTAGAACAAAGATCCATGGCAGCAGGGCAAACCCATGCTAGCAGGGCAGAGCCCAGGAAAACAAATAGTGAATAGACTGCCTCCTAGCTGGGCAAGACAGTGCAACAGATACTCATAAAGAAAGCCCCAACTCCCTGAAACAGAGCATCTGAGAAAAAAAAATAAAGCGGGCTTTTATAAGTTCTGCTGCAGCAGACACATTCGCCCAGTAAACCTGAATGAACAACGGAGCTCACAGCTCAGCACTGGAGCTCCTATAAAGTACACACCATCTCCTCAAGCAGCTCCCTGACCCCCGTATATCCAAACAGCCACCTCAAAAAAGAACTGATCAGACTGACATAGGGCGGGCATCATTCTGGGACAAAGATAGCAGAAGAAGAAACTGGTAGCATCCATCACTGTTCCACAGCTGCTACAGGTGTACCCCAGACAAGCAGGGCCTGGAGTGGACCTCAGCACTCATACAGCAGAGGGCTTAAACTGTTAAAGGGAAAACTAAATAACAGAACTACTTCATCATCAACAATATGGGCATCCACTCAGAGACCCAATTGAAAAGTCAGCAACTACTAAGACAACAGGTAAATAAATCCACAAAGATGGGAAGAAACCAGCGCAAAAAGGAGGAAAACACCAGAAACCAAAACACCTCACCTCCTACAAAGGACCAACACTCCTCACCAGCAAGAGAACAAAGCTGAATGGAGAATGAGAGTGACGAAATGATGGAATCAGACTTCAGAAGGTAGATAATGAGAAACTTCAGTGAGCTAAAAAAAAATGTTCTAAATCAATGCAAAGAAACTAAGAACCGTGAAAAAAGATTTGCAATAAAATATGAGGAAATGATTACAATAATGGACAACTTAGAGAGGAATATGAATGAATTGAAGGAGCTGAAAAACACAACATGAGAACTTCGTGAAGCATGCACAAGTTTCAACAGCCAAATTGACCAGGCAGAAGAAAGAATATCAGAAGTCGAAGATCAACTCAATGGAATAAAAAGAGAAACCAAGACTAAAGAAAAAAAAAGCACAAGGAGGAATGCACAAAATCTCCAAGAAATATGGGACTATGTGAAGAGACCTAACCTCTGTTAGATAGGCATAACAGAATGTGACGAAGAGAATGAATTCAAGCTGGAAAACACTCTTCAGGATATTATCCAGGAAACTTTCCCCAACTTAGAAAGGCAGGCCAATAATCAACTTCAGGAAATACAGAGAACACCAAAAAGATATTCTGCAAGAAGAGAAACCCCAAGGCACATAATCATCAGTTTCACCAGGGTTGAAATGAAGGAGAAAATACTGAGGGCAGCCAGAGAGAAGGGTCGGGTCACCCACAAAGGGAGGCCCATCAGACTCACAGCAGATCTCTCAGCAGAAACTACAAGCCAGAAGAGAGTGGGGGCCAATATTCAACATCCTTAAAAAAAAGAACTTTCAACCCAGAATTTCATATCCAGCCAAACTGAGCTTCATAAGTGAAGGAAGAATAAAATCTTTAGCCAACAAGCAAGAACTCAGAGACTTTGTCCCCACCAAGGCTGCTTTACAAGAGCTCCTGAAAGAGGCACTACACATAGAAAGAAACAACCAGTACCAGCCATCCTAAAAGCATACCAAATGGTAAAGGGCATCAACAAAATGAAGAATCTGCATTAACCAAGGGACAAAACAGCCACATAGAATCAAAATGGCAGTATCAAACTCACACATAACAATATTAACCCTAAATGTAAATGGGCTAAATGCACCAATCAAAAGACACAGACAGGCTGATTGGATAAAAAAACCAAAACCCATTGGTGTGCTGTATCCAGGAAACCCATCTCACACGCAAGGATACACAAAGGCTCAAAATAAAGAAATAGAGGAAGATTTACCAAGCAAATGGAGAGCAAAGAAAAGCAGGAGTTGCAATTCTCATCTCTGATAAAATAGACTTTAAAGCAACAAAGATCAAAAAAGACAAAGAAGGTCATTACATAATGGTAAACGTATCAATACAACAAGAAGAGCAAACGATCCTAAATCTATGTAGACCCAATACAGGAGCACCAAAATATATAAGGCAAGTTCTTAATGACTTACAAAGAAACTTAGGCTCCCACACAATAATAGTGGGAGACTTTCACACTCCACTGTCAATATCAGACAGATCAACCAGACAGAAAATTAACAAGGATATCCAGGGTTGAATTCGGACCTGGAACAAGCAAACCTGATAGACATTTACAGAACTCTTCACCCCAAATCCACAGAATATACACTTTTCTCAGCACCACATCACACCTACTCCAAAATTGACCACATAATTGGAAGTAAAGCAGTTCTCAGCAAATGCAAAACAACGGAAATCATAACAAACTGTCTCTCAGACCATACTGCAATCAAGTTGGAACTCAGAATTCAGAAACCAACTCAGAACCGCACAGCTTCATGGAAACAGAACAACTGGCTCTTGAATGTTGACTGGATAAACAATGAAATGAAGGCAGAAATAAAGAAGTTCTTAGAAATCAATGAGAATGAAGACAAAACATACCAGAATCTCTGGGACACATTTAAAGTAGTCTGTAGAGGAAAATATATAGCAATAAGTGCCCACATGAGAAGAGTGGAGAGATCCAAAATTGACACCCTATCGTCAAAATTAAAAAAGGTAGAGGAGCAAGATCAAAAAAACTCAAAACTTAGCCGAAGACAAGAAATAACTAAGATCAGAACTAAAGGAGATAGAGACAGGAAAAACCCTTCAAAAAATAAATAAATCCAAGAGCTGTTTATTCGAAAAGATCAACAAAATAGACAGACCACTAGCCAGACTGATAAAAAAGAAAAGAGAGAACAACCAAATAGATGCAATAAAAAACGATAAAAGAACAATCACCATAGATTCCACAGAAATTCAAACCATGATCAGAGAATACTACAAACAACCCTATGCACATAATCAAGTAAACCAGGAAGAAATGGATAAATTCCTGGACACCTGCGGCCTCCCAAGCATAAACTACAAGGAAGCCGAAACTATGAATAGAACAATAACAAGGTCTGAACTAGAGGAATAAATTAAGAGCCTACCACACAAAAAAAGCTCTGGTCCAGATGGGTTAACAGCACAATTCTACCAGACACACAAAGAGGATCTGGTACCATTCTTTCTGAAACTATTTCAAATAATCCAAAAAGAGGGAACCCTTCTCAAATCATTATATGAGACCAACATCATCCTGATACCAAATCCCGACAGAGACTCAACAAGAAAAGAAAACTTCAGGCCAATATCCATGATGAACATAGATGCAAAAATCTTCAATAAAATACTGGCAAACCGATTTCAACAGCACATCAAAAAACTTATCCATCATTATCAAGAAGAATTCATCCCGGGGATGCAAGGCTGGTTTAACATACGCAAGCCTATAAACGTCATTCACCACGTTAAGAGAACCAAAAACAAAAACCGCATGCTTATCTCCATTGATGCAGAGAAGGCATTTGAAAAAATTCAACAATGCTTTATGCTAAAAACTCTCAATAAACTAAATATTGATGGAATATATCACAAAATAATAAAAGCTATTTACGACAAACCAACAGCCAATATTATACTTAATGAACAAAACTGGAAGCATTCCCTTTGAAATTGGGCACGAGACAAGGATGCCCTCTCTCACCTCTCCTATTCAACGTAGTACTGGAAGTTCTAGCCAGAGCAATCAGGCAAGAAAAAGAAATAAAGTTATTTAAATAGAAAAGATGAAAGCCAAATTGTCTCTATTCGCAGACGACATGATAGTATACCTAGGAGACCCCATCACCTTAGCCCAAAACTTCCTGAAACTGATAAGCAACTTCAGCAAAGTCTCAGGATATAAAATCAATGTGCAAAAATTACAAGCATTTTTATACACCAATAACAGACTTAAAGAGAACCACATCAAGAATGAACTGCCATTCACAATTGCTACAAAGAGAATAAAATACCTAGAAATACAACTTACAAGGAACGTAAGGGACCTCTTCAAAAAAACTACAAACAACTGCTCAACGAAATATGAGAGGACACAAACAGATAAAGAAACATTCCATGTTCATGGTTATGAAGAATCAATATCGTGAAAATGGCTATACTGCCCAAAGTAATTTACACAATCAATGCTATCCTCATCAAGCTCCCATTGAATTTTCTCACAGAACTGGAAAAAACCACCAGAAACTTTATATGGAACAGAAAGAGAGCCCACATAGCCAAGTCAATTCTAAGCAAAAAGAACACAGCGGGAGGCATCACACTACCAGACTTCAAACTATACTACAAGGCTACAGTAATCAAAACAGCATGGTACTGGTACCAAAACAGAGATATAGACCAATGGAACAGAACAGAGGCATCGGAGTCAACACAACATGTCTAAAACCATATAATCTTTGATAAACCAGACAAAAACAAGCAATGGGAGAATAATTCCCTGTTTAACAAATGGTGTTGGGAAAACTGGTTAGCCATGTGCAGAAAGCTGAAACTCGAACCATTCCTGACACCTTACACTAAAATTAACTCCAGATGGATTAAAGACTTAAATGTAAGAACTGACACCATAAAAACCCTAGAAGAAAATCTTGGCAAAATCATTCAGGACATAGGATTAGGCAAGGACTTTATGACCAAAACACAAAAAGCATTGGCAACAAAAGCCAAAATAGACAAATGGGACCTAATCAAACACACAGCTTTTGCACAGCAAAAGAAACAGTCACCAGAGTGAATCGGCAACCAACAAATTGGGAAAAATTCTTTGCAGTTTACCCAACTGACAAAGGGCAGATATCCACAATTTAGAAAGAACTCAAACAGATTTACAGAAAAAAAAACAAACAAGTCCATTCAAAAATGGGCAAAGGATATGAACAGACATTTTACAGAAGAAGACATACATGAGGCCAACAAACACATGAAAAAATGTTCATCATCACTGGTCATTAGAGAGATGCAAATTAAAACCACATTGAGATACCATCTCATGCCAGTTAGAATGGCGATCATTAAAAAATCTGGAGACAACAGATGCTGGACAGCATGTGGAGAAATAGGAACACTCTTACACTGTTGGTGGGAGTGTAAATTAGTTCAACCATTGTGGAAGACAGTGTGGCGATTCCTCAAGGACCTAGAAATAGAAATTCCATTTGACCCAGCAATCCCATTACTGGGTATATATCCAAAGGACTATAAATTGTTCTACAATAAGGACACATGAACACGAATGTTCATTGAAGCACTGTTTACAATAGCAAAGACCTGGAGCCAACCCAAATGCCCAAAGATGATAGACTGCACTTGGAAAATGTGGCACATATACACCATGGAATATTATGCAGCAATAAAAAATGACGAGTTGATGTCATTTGTAAAGACATGGATGAATCTGGAGAACATCATTGTCGGCAAACTGAACCAAGAACAGAAAAAAAATACCACATATTCTCACTAATAGGCCGGTGAGAAAAATGAGAACACATGGACACAGGGAGGTGTGTATTATACACGGGAGTCCACTGGGGGGAAAAGGGAGGAACAGTGGGGTGGGGAAGCTAGGGAGGGATACCCTGAGGAGAAATACCAAATGTGGGATAAGGGGTGGAAGGCAGCAAAACACACTGCACGTGTCCACCTATGCAACTACCTTGCACGTTCTGCACATGTACCGATAAACCTAAAATGAAATAAGAATTTAAAAAAAGAAAAATAATATCTGGTTGTAAAACCAAAACGAAGCCATCTAACAGAATGGTTTTCAATGTTTGCATTCAACTTATAGAGTTAAACAAATGTGATTATGCTGCAGTTAGGAAAAATTTCTGTGGAGAATCTCAAAAAAGGAATTTCCAGCAGAATACCCGCATTTAACAAAATAGCAGTAAAACTATTCCTAAAACACAGAAGAAACGTATCCATCAATCTGCTCTGCTGTGCGTTTGTTCAACAAATTGAGTTAAATCTCTCCTTAGATTCAGGAGTTAGAAACACGTTTCTGGTATAAGCTGCGTTTCGACATTCCTGAGTGAATGGTAATATATGGTGTAATGAGAAATATCTGTTTCTAAAACCGAAACAGAGCTATCTAACAGAATGTTTGTCAATGTGTGCATTCAACATGCAGAGTGAAACACATGTGTTTATGCAGCAGTGTGGAAACGCTTTCTGAAGGAAATCTCAATACAGGCATTTCCAGCAGAATACACGCATATAACAAAATAGCAGTAAAACTGTTCTGAAAACACAGAAGAAACGTATCCTTCAATATGCTCGGATGTGCTTTGTTTCAACTAAGTGAATTAAATCTCTGTTTAGATTCAGGATTTAGAAAGACGTTTCTGCTAAGAACTGCGTTAGGAGATTCCTGAGAGAATAAAAGTACATGGTGTAATGAAAAATACCTGGTTCTAAAACCGAAACGGAGATATCTAACAGAATGGTTGTCAATGTGTGCATTCAACTTAGAGAGTTAAACTCATGTGTTTATGCGGCAGTTTGGAAACACTTTTTGTTGAGAGTCTCAAAGCAGGCATTTTCAGGAGAATACCGCAGATAACAAAATAGCAGTAAAATTGTTCCTAAAACACAGAAGAAACGTATCCTTCAATCTCCTCTGCTGTGCATTTGCTCAACTAACTGAGTTAAATCTGTTTAGATTCAGGAGTTAGAAGCACGTTTCTGCTAGGAGCTGCGTTTGGAGATTCCAGAGTGAATGGGAGTATACGGTGTAATGAGAAATATCTGGTTCTAAAACCAAAACGGAACTAAATAGTAGAATTGTTTTCAATGTGTGCATTCAACTTACTGAGTTAAACTCATGTGTTTATGTGGCAGTTTGGAAACGCTTTCTGTGGAGAATCTCAAAACAGGCATTTCCAGCAGAATACACACATATAATAAAATAGCAGTAAAACTGTTCCTAAAACACAGAAGAAACGTATCCTTCAATCTGCTCTGCTGTGCGTTTGTTCAACTAAGTGGGTTAAGTCTTTTTTTAGATTCAGAAGTTAGAAACACGTTTCTACTAAGAGCTGCGTTTGGAGATTTCTGAGTGAATTGGAGTATACGGTGTAATTAGAAATATGTGGTTCTAAAACCAAAATGGAGCTATCTAACAGAATTGTTGTCAATGTGTGAATTCAACTTACATAGTTAAACTCATGTGTTTATGCGTCAGTTTGGAAACGCTTTCTGAAGAGATTCTCAAAACAGGCATTGCCAGAAGAATACCCACATATAACAAAATTGGAGTAAAACTCTTTTTAAAACACAGAATAAATGTATCCTTCAATCTGATTTTCTGTGCGTTTTTTCAACTAAGTGAGTTAAATCTCTGTTTAGATTCAGGAGTTAGAAACACGTTTGTACTAAGAGCTGCGTTTGGAGATTCCTGAGTGAATGGGAATTTATGGTGTAATGAGAAATATCTGGTTCTAAAAACAAAACGGAGCTATCTAACAGAATTGTTGTCAATGCGAGCATTCAACTTACAGAGTTAAACTCATGTATTTATGTGGCAGTTTGGAAACGCTTTTTGTTGACAGTCTTAAAACAGGCATTTCCAGCAGAATACTGCATATAACAAAATAGCAGTAAAATTGTTCCTAAAACACAGGAGAAACGTATCCTTCAATCTGCTCTGCTTTGCGTTTGTTCAACTAAGTGAAATAAATCTCTGTTTAGATTCAGGAGTTAGAAACACGTTTCTGCTAGGAGCTGCGTTTGGAGATTCCTGAGTGAACGGGAGTATATGGTGTAATGAGAAATACCTGGTTCTAAAACCAAAACGGAGCTAAATAATAGAATTGTTTTCAATGTGTGTATTCAACTTACAGAGTTAAACTCATGTGTTTATGTGGAAGTTTGGAAATGCTTTCTTTGGAGAATCTCAAAACAAGCATTTCCAGCAGAATACCCACATATAATAAAATAGCAGTAACACTGTTCCTAAAACACAGAAGAAACGTATCCTTCAATCTGCTCTGCTGTGCGTTTGTTCAACTAAGTGAGTTAAATCTCTGTTTAGATTCAGGAGGTAGAAACACGTTTCTGCTAAGAGCTGCGTTTGGAGATTTTTAAGTGAATGGGAGTATATGGTGTAATGAGAAATATCTGGTTCTAAAAACAAAACGGAGCTATCTAACAGAATTGTTGTCAATGCGAGCATTCAACTTACAGAGTTAAACTCATGTATTTATGTGGCAGTTTGGAAACGCTTTTTGTTGACAGTCTTAAAACAGGCATTTCCAGCAGAATACTGCATATAACAAAATAGCAGTAAAATTGTTCCTAAAACACAGGAGAAACGTATCCTTCAATCTGCTCTGCTTTGCGTTTGTTCAACTAAGTGAAATAAATCTCTGTTTAGATTCAGGAGTTAGAAACACGTTTCTGCTAGGAGCTGCGTTTGGAGATTCCTGAGTGAACGGGAGTATATGGTGTAATGAGAAATACCTGGTTCTAAAACCAAAACGGAGCTAAATAATAGAATTGTTTTCAATGTGTGTATTCAACTTACAGAGTTAAACTCATGTGTTTATGTGGAAGTTTGGAAATGCTTTCTTTGGAGAATCTCAAAACAAGCATTTCCAGCAGAATACCCACATATAATAAAATAGCAGTAACACTGTTCCTAAAACACAGAAGAAACGTATCCTTCAATCTGCTCTGCTGTGCGTTTGTTCAACTAAGTGAGTTAAATCTCTGTTTAGATTCAGGATTTAGAAACAAGTTTCTGCTAAGATCTGCCTTTGGAGATTCCTGAGTGAATGGGTGTATATGATGTAATGAGAAATATCTAGTTCTAAAAACAAAACTCAGCTATCTAACAGAATGGTTGTCAATGCAAGCATTCAACTTACAGAGTTCAACTCATGTGTTTATGCAGCAGTTTGGAAACGATTTCTGTGGAGAATCTCAAAACAGTTATTTCCAGCAGAATAAAGCATATAACAAAATAGCAGTAAAACTGTTCCTAAAACCAGAAGAAACGTATCCTTCAATCTGCTCTGCTGTGCGTTTGTTCAACAAAGTAAATTTAATCTCTGTTTAGATTAAGGATTTGGAAACACGTTTCTTCTAAGATCTGTGTTTGAAGAATCCTGAGTGAATGGGAGTATACGGTGTAATGAGAAACATCTGGTTCTAAAACCAAAACGTAACTATCTAACAGAATGGTTGTCAATGCGAGCATTCAACTTTCAGAGTTAAACTCATGTGTGTATGAGGCAGTTTGAAAACACTTTCTGTGGAGAATCTCAAAACAGGCATTTTTACCAGAATACCCGCATATAATAAAATAGCAATAAAACTGATTCTAAAACAGAGAAGAAATGTAACCTTCAATCTCCTCTGCTGTGCTTTTATTCAACTAAGTGAGTTAAATCTCTGTTTAGATTCAGGATTTAGAAACACGTTTCTGCTAAGAGCTGCCTTTAAAGATTCCTGAGCGAATTGGGTTATATGGTGTTATGAGAAATATCTGGTTCTAAAACCAAAACAGAGCTATCAAACAGAATGGTTGCCAATGTGTGCATTCAACTTACAGAGTTAAACTCCTTTGTTTATGCGGCAGTTTGTAAACTCTTTCTGTGGAAAATCTCAAAACAGGCATTTCCAGCAGAACACCGCATATAAAAATAGAGCAGTAAAAGTGTTCCTAAAATACAGAAGAAACGTATCATTCAATCTGCTCTTCTGTGCCTTTCTTCAACTAAGTGAGTTAAATCTCTGTCTGGATTCAGGAGTTAGAAACACGTTTCTGCTAAGAGCTGCGTTTGGAGATTCCTGAGTGAATGGGAGTATATGGTGTAATAGGAAATATCTGGTTCTATAACAAAAACAAAGCTATCTGACAGAATGATTGTCAATGTGAGCATTCAACTTACAGAGTTAAACTCATGTGTTTATTCGGCAGTTTGGAAATGCTTTCTGTGGAGAATCTCAAAACAGGCATTTCCAGCAGAATACCCGCATATAACAAAATAGCAGTAAAACTCTTCCTAAAACAGAGAAGAAACGTATCCTTCAATCTGCTCTGCTGTGCGTTTGTTCAACTAAGTGAGTTAAATCTCTGTTTAGATTCAGGAGGTAGAAACACGTTTCTGCTAAGAGCTGCGTTTGGAGATTTTTAAGTGAATGGGAGTATATGGTGTAATGAGAAATAACTGGTTCTAAAACCAAAACGGAACTTTCTAACAGAATGGTTGTCAACGCCAGTATTCAACGTTCAGAGTTAAACTCATGTGTGTATGAGGCAGTTTGGAAACACTTTCTGTGGAGAATCTCAAAACAGGCATTTTTTAGCAGAATACCCGCATATAACAAAATAGCAGTAAAACTGTTCCTAAAACACAGAAGAAACGTATCCTTCAATCTGCTTTGCTGTGCTTTTTTTCAACTAAATGAGTTAAATCTCTGTTAAGATTAAGGATTTAGAAACACGTTTCTGCTAAGAGCTGCCTTTGGAGATTCCTGAGCGAATTGGGGTATATGGTGTTTTGAGAAATATCTGGTTCTAAAACCAAAACGGAGCTATCAAACAGAAGGGTTGTCAATGTGTGCATTCAACTTACAGAGTTAAAATCCTTTTTTTATACGGCAGTTTGTAAATGCTTTCTGTGGAGAATCTCAAAACAGGCATTTCCAGCAGAACACCGCATATAACAATAGAGCAGTAAAAGAGTTCCTAAAAGACAGAAGAAACGTATCCTTCAATCTGCTCTTCTGTGCATTTGTTCAACTAAGTGAGTTATATCTTTCCTTAGATTCAGGAGTTAGAAACACGTTTCTGGTACCAGTTGCGTTTGGACATTCCTGAGTGCATGGGAGTATATGCTGTAATGAGAACTATCTGGTTCTAAAACCAAAATGGAGCTATGTAAACAAATGGGTGTCAATGTGTGCATTCAACTTACAGAATTAAACTCATGTGTTTATGCGGCAGTATGGAGAGGCTTTCTGTGGAAAATCTCAAAACAGGCATTTCCAGCAGAATTCCCGCATATGAAAAAATAGGAGTAAAACTCTACCAAAAACACAGAAGAAAGGTATCCTTCAATCTGTTCTGCTGTGCTTTTGTTCAACAAAGTGAATTAAATTTCTCTTTAGATTCATGAGTTAGAAACACGTTACTGGTAAAAGCTGCGTTTGTACATTCCTGAGTGAATGGGAATATATGTTGTAATAAGAAATATCTGGTTATAAAACCAAAATGGAGCTATGTACAAGAATGGTTGTAAATGTGTGCATTCAACTTACAGAGTTAAACTCATATGTTTATGAGGCAGTTTGGAAAGGCTTTCTGTGGAGTATCTGGAAGCAGGCATTTAAAGCAGAATTCCCGCATATGATGAAATAGTAGTAAAACTGATCATAAAACACAGAAGAAACGTATCCTTCAATCTGCCCTTCTGTGCATTTTTTCAATTACGTGAGGTAAAGCTCTCTTAAGATTCAGGAGTTGGAAACACGTTTCTGGAAAAAGATGCGTTAGGACATTCCTGAGTGAATGTGAGTATATGCCGTAATGAGAACTATCTGGTTCTAAAACCAAAACGGAGCTATCTAACAGAATGGTTGTCAATGTGTGCATTCAACTTACAGAGTTAAACTCATCTGTTTATGCGGTAGTTTGGAAAGGCTTGCTGTGGAGAATCTCAAAAGAGGAATTTCCAGCAGAATTCCCGCATATAACGAAATAGAAATACAACTTATCCTAAAACACAGAAGAAACGTATCCTTCAATCTACTCTATTCTGCGTTTGTTCAACTGAGATAAATCTCTCTTTAGATTCAGGATTTAGAAACACGTTTCTGGAACAAGCTGCGTTTGGAGATTCCTGAGTGAATGGGAGTATATGCTCTAATGAGAACTATCGGGTTCTAAAACCATAACAGAACTATCTAACAGAATGGTTGTCAATGTGTGCATTCAACTTACAGAGTTAAACTCATGTGTTTATGCAGCAGTTTGAAAAGGCTTTCTTTGAAGAATATTAAAACAGGAATTTCCAGCAGAATCCCGCATATAACAAAATAGTTATAAAACTGTTTTTAAAACACAGAAGAAACGTATCCTTCAATCTGCTCTGTTGTGCATTTGTTCAACTAAGTGAGTTAAATCTCTCTTTAGATTCAGGAGTTAGAAACACGTTTCCGGTAAAAGCGGCATTTGAACATTCCTGAGTGAATGGGATTATATGCTGTAATG
The DNA here is from genome assembly GCA_031835075.1 of Saguinus oedipus. Taxonomy (NCBI): domain Eukaryota; kingdom Metazoa; phylum Chordata; class Mammalia; order Primates; family Cebidae; genus Saguinus; species Saguinus oedipus. The sequence continues at coordinate 200,437,316 of CM063171.1, forward strand.
AGATATATCTGGTTCTAAAACCAAAACGGAGCTATGTAACAGAAAGGTTGTCAATGTGTGTATTCAACTTACAGATTTAAACTCATGTGTTTATGTGGCAGTTTGGAATGCCTTTCTGTGGAGAATCTCAAAACAGGCATATCCAGCTGAAATCCCGTATATAACGAAATAGCAGTAAAACTGATTCTAAAACACAGAAGAAACGTATCCTTCAATCTCCTCTGCTATGCATTTTTTTAACTACGTGAATTAAATCTCACTTTAGATTCAGGAGTTAGAAACACATTTCTGGTACAAGCTGCATTTGGACTTTTCTGAGTGAATGTGAGTATATGCTGTTAGGAGAACTATCTGGTTCTAAAACCAAAACGGAGCTCTCTAACAGAAAGGGTGTCAATGTGTGCATTCAACTAACAGGGTTAAACTCATGTGTTTATGCAGCAGTTTGGAAATGCTTTCTGTGGAGTATCTCAAAAGAGGCATTTCCAGAAGTATTCCCGCATATAACGAAATAGCAGTACAACTGATCCTAAAACACAGAAAAAACGTATACTTCAATCTACTCTACTCTATGTTGGTTCAACTAAGTGAGTTAAATCTCTCTTTAGACTCAGGATTTGAAAACACGTTTCTGGTACAAGCTGCATTTGGAGATTCCTGAGTGAATGGGAGTATATGCTGTAATGAGAACTATCTGGTTCTAAAACCATAATGGAACTATCTAACAGAATGGTTGTCAATGTGTGAATTCATCTTACAGAGTTAAACTCATGTGTTTATGTGGCAGTTTGGAAAGGCTTTCTGTGGAGTATGTAAAAACAGGCATTTCCAGCAGAATTCCCGCATATGATGAAATAGCAGAAAAACTGATCATAAAACACAGAAGAAGCGTATCCTTCAATCTGCTCTGCTGTGCATTTTTTCAACTACGTGAGTTAAATCTCTCTTTAGGTTAAGGAGTTAGAAACATGTTTCTGGAAAAATATGCGTTAGGACATTCCTAAGTGAATGTGAGTATATGCCGTAATGAGAACTATCTGGTTCTAAAACCAAAACGGAGCTATCTAACAGAATGGTTGTCAATGTGTGCATTCAACTTACAGATTTAAACACATCTGTTTATGCGGCAGTTTGGAAAGGCTTTCTGTGGAGTATCTCAAAACAGGAATTTCCAGCAGTAATCCCGCATATAACGAAATAGAAGTACAACTGATCCTAAAACACAGAAGAAACGTATCCTTCAATCTACTCTACTCTGCGTTTGTTCAACTAAGTGAGTTACATCTCTCCTTAGATTTAGGATTTAGAAACACGTTTCTGGTACAAGCTGCGTTTGGAGATTTCTGAGTGAATGGTAGTATATGCTGTAATGAGAGCTATCTGGTTCTAAAACAATAAGGAAACTATCTAACAGAATGGTTGTCAATGTGTGTGCATTCAACTTACCGAGTTAAACTCATGTGTTTATGCAGCAGTTTGGAAAGGCTTTCTGTAGAGAATCTCAAAACAGGCATTTCCAGCAGAATTCCGCATATAACGAAATAGTAGTAAAACTGTTTTTAAAACACAGAAGAAACGTATCCTTCAATCTGCTCTGCGGTGCATTTGTTCAACTAAGTAAGGAAAATTTCTCTTTAGATTCAGGAGTTAGAAACACGTTTCTGGTAAAAGCTGCATTTGGACATTCCTGAGTGAATGGGAGTATATGCTGTAATGAGATATATCTGGTTCTAAAACCAAAACGGAGCTATGTAGCAGAATGTTTGTCAATGTGTGCATTCAACTTACAGAGTTAAACTCATGTGTTTATGTGGCAGTTTGGAACGGCTTTCTGTGGCGAATTTCAAGACAGGCATTTCCAGCTGAAATTCTGTATATAACGAAATAGCAGTAAAACTGATTCTAAAACACTGAAAAAGCGTATCTTTCAATCTATTCTGCAGTGCTTTTGTTCAACACAGTGATATATATCTTTCTTTAGATTCAGGAGTTAGAAACACGTTTCTGGAACAAGCTGCGTTTGGACATTACTGCAAGAATGGGAGTATAAGCTGTAATGAGAACTATCAGGTTCTAAAACCAAAACCGAGCTATGTAACAGATTTGTTGTCCATGTGTGAATTCAACTTTCAGAGTTAAACTCATGTGTTTATGTGGCAGTTTGGAAAGGCTTTCTGCGGACTCTGCTGGGCTTTTGTTCAACTAAGTGAGTTAAATCTCTCTTTAGATTCATGAGTTAGAAACACGTTACTGGTAAAAGCTGCGTTTGCACATTCCTGAGTGAATGGAAGTATATGCTGTAATGAGAACGATCTGGTTCTAAAACCAAAACGGAGCTTTCTCACAGAATGGTTGTCAATGTGTGAATTCATCTTACAGAGTTAAACTCATGTGTTTATGTGGCAGTTTGGAAAGGCTTTCTGTGGAGTATGTAAAAACAGGCATTTCCAGCAGAGTTCCCGCATATGACGAAATAGCAGTAAAACTGATCATAAAACACAGAAGAAGCGTATCCTTCAATCTGCTCTGCTGTGCATTTTTTCAACTACGTGAGTTAAATCTCTCTTTAGATTAAGGAGTTAGAAACATGTTTCTGGAAAAATATGCGTTAGGACATTCCTAAGTGAATGTGAGTATATGCCGTAATGAGAACTATCTGGTTCTAAAACCAAAACGGAGCTATCTAACAGAATGGTTGTCAATGTGTGCATTCAACTTACAGAGTTAAACTCATCTGTTTATGAGGCAGTTTGGAAAGGCTTTCTGTGGAGTATCTCAAAACAGAAATTTCCAGCAGTAATCCCACATATAACGAAATAGAAGTACAACTGATCCTAAAACACAGAAGAAACGTATCCTTCAATCTACTCTACTCTGCGTTTGTTCAACTAAGTGAGTTACATCTCTCCTTAGATTCAGGATTTAGAAACACGTTTCTGGTACAAGCTGTGTTTGGAGATTTCTGAGTGAATGGTAGTATATGCTGTAATGAGAACTATCTGGTTCTAAAACAATAAGGAAACTATCTAACAGAATGGTTGTCAATGTGTGTGCATTCAACTTACCGAGTTAAACTCATGTGTTTATGCAGCAGTTTGGAAAGGCTTTCTGTAGAGAATCTCAAAACAGGCATTTCCAGCAGAATTCCGCATATAACGAAATAGTAGTAAAACTGTTTTTAAAACACAGAAGAAACGTATCCTTCAATCTGCTCTGCGGTGCATTTGTTCAACTAAGTAAGGAAAATTTCTCTTTAGATTCAGGAGTTAGAAACACGTTTCTGGTAAAAGCTGCATTTGGACATTCCTGAGTGAATGGGAGTATATGCTGTAATGAGATATATCTGGTTCTAAAACAAAAACGGAGCTATGTAGCAGAATGTTTGTCAATGTGTGCATTCAACTTACAGAGTTAAACTCGTGTTTATGTGGCAGTTTGGAACGGCTTTCTGTTGAGAATCTCCAGACAGGCATTTCCAGCTGAAATTCTGTATATAACGAAATAGCAGTAAAACTGATTCTAAAACACTGAAGAAACGTATCTTTCAATCTACTCTACTCTGCGTTTGTTCAACTAAATGAGTTAAATCTCTCTTTAGATTCAGTATTTAGAAACACGTTTCTGGTACAAGCTGCGTTTGGACATTCCTCAGTGAATAAGAATATATGCTGTAATGTGAAATATCTGGTTCTAAAACCAAAACGGAGCTATCTAACAGAATGGATGTCAATATGTGCATTCAACTTACAGAGTTAAACTCATGTGTTTATGCGGCAGTTTCGAAAAGCTTTCTGTGGAGAATCTCAAAAGAGGCATTTCCAGCACAATTCCCACTCATAAAGAAATAGCAGTAAAACTAATCCTAAAACACAAAAGAAATGTATCCTTCAATCTGCTCTGCTGTGCGTTTGTTCAACAACGTGAATTAAATCTCTCTTTTTATATTCATGAGTTAGAAACACGTTACTGGTAAAAGCTGCGTTTGCACATTCTTGAGTGAATGGGAGTAAATGCTGTAATGAGAAATATCTGGTCCTAAAACCAAAACGGAACTATGTAACGGAATGGTTGTCAATGTGTGCATTCAACTTACAGACTTAATCTCATGTGTTTATGCGGCGGTTTGGCATAGCTTTCTGTGGAGAATCTGAAAACAGGCATTTCCAGCAGTAATTTCGCATATAACGAAATAGCAGTAAAAGTGATTCTAAAACACAGAAGAAATGTATCCTTCAATCTGCTCTGTTGTGCATTTTTTTTAAATACGTTAGTTAAATCTCTCTTTAGATTCAGGAGTTAGAAACACGTTTCTGGAAAAAGATGCGCTAGGACATTCCTGAGTGAATGTGAGTATATGCTGTTATGAGAACTATCTGGTTCTAAAATCAAAACGGAGCTATGTAACCAAATGGTTGTCAATGTGTGCATTCAACTTACAGAGTTAAACTCATGTGTTTATGCGGCAGTTTCGAAAAGCTTTCTGTGGAGAATCTCAAAAGAGGCATTTCCAGCACAATTCCCACTCATAAAGAAATAGCAGTAAAACTAATCCTAAAACACAAAAGAAATGTATCCTTCAATCTGCTCTGCTGTGCGTTTGTTCAACAACGTGAATTAAATCTCTCTTTTTATATTCATGAGTTAGAAACACGTTACTGGTAAAAGCTGCGTTTGCACATTCTTGAGTGAATGGGAGTAAATGCTGTAATGAGAAATATCTGGTCCTAAAACCAAAACGGAACTATGTAACGGAATGGTTGTCAATGTGTGAATTCAACTTACAGACTTAATCTCATGTGTTTATGCGGCAGTTTGGCATAGCTTTCTGTGGAGAATCTGAAAACAGGCATTTCCAGCAGTAATTTCGCATATAATGAAATAGCAGTAAAAGTGATTCTAAAACACAGAAGAAACGTATCCTTCAATCTGCTCTGCGGTGCATTTGTTCAACTAAGTAAGGAAAATTTCTCTTTAGATTCAGGAGTTAGAAACACGTTTCTGGTAAAAGCTGCATTTGGACATTCCTGAGTGAATGGGAGTATATGCTGTAATGAGATATATCTGGTTCTAAAACAAAAACGGAGCTATGTAGCAGAATGTTTGTCAATGTGTGCATTCAACTTACAGAGTTAAACTCGTGTTTATGTGGCAGTTTGGAACGGCTTTCTGTTGAGAATCTCCAGACAGGCATTTCCAGCTGAAATTCTGTATATAACGAAATAGCAGTAAAACTGATTCTAAAACACTGAAGAAACGTATCTTTCAATCTACTCTACTCTGCGTTTGTTCAACTAAATGAGTTAAATCTCTCTTTAGATTCAGTATTTAGAAACACGTTTCTGGTACAAGCTGCGTTTGGACATTCCTCAGTGAATAAGAATATATGCTGTAATGTGAAATATCTGGTTCTAAAACCAAAACGGAGCTATCTAACAGAATGGATGTCAATATGTGCATTCAACTTACAGAGTTAAACTCATGTGTTTATGCGGCAGTTTCGAAAAGCTTTCTGTGGAGAATCTCAAAAGAGGCATTTCCAGCACAATTCCCACTCATAAAGAAATAGCAGTAAAACTAATCCTAAAACACAAAAGAAATGTATCCTTCAATCTGCTCTGCTGTGCGTTTGTTCAACAACGTGAATTAAATCTCTCTTTTTATATTCATGAGTTAGAAACACGTTACTGGTAAAAGCTGCGTTTGCACATTCTTGAGTGAATGGGAGTAAATGCTGTAATGAGAAATATCTGGTCCTAAAACCAAAACGGAACTATGTAACGGAATGGTTGTCAATGTGTGCATTCAACTTACAGACTTAATCTCATGTGTTTATGCGGCGGTTTGGCATAGCTTTCTGTGGAGAATCTGAAAACAGGCATTTCCAGCAGTAATTTCGCATATAACGAAATAGCAGTAAAAGTGATTCTAAAACACAGAAGAAATGTATCCTTCAATCTGCTCTGTTGTGCATTTTTTTTAAATACGTTAGTTAAATCTCTCTTTAGATTCAGGAGTTAGAAACACGTTTCTGGAAAAAGATGCGCTAGGACATTCCTGAGTGAATGTGAGTATATGCTGTTATGAGAACTATCTGGTTCTAAAATCAAAACGGAGCTATGTAACCAAATGGTTGTCAATGTGTGCATTCAACTTACAGAGTTAAACTCATGTGTTTATGCGGCAGTTTCGAAAAGCTTTCTGTGGAGAATCTCAAAAGAGGCATTTCCAGCACAATTCCCACTCATAAAGAAATAGCAGTAAAACTAATCCTAAAACACAAAAGAAATGTATCCTTCAATCTGCTCTGCTGTGCGTTTGTTCAACAACGTGAATTAAATCTCTCTTTTTATATTCATGAGTTAGAAACACGTTACTGGTAAAAGCTGCGTTTGCACATTCTTGAGTGAATGGGAGTAAATGCTGTAATGAGAAATATCTGGTCCTAAAACCAAAACGGAACTATGTAACGGAATGGTTGTCAATGTGTGAATTCAACTTACAGACTTAATCTCATGTGTTTATGCGGCAGTTTGGCATAGCTTTCTGTGGAGAATCTGAAAACAGGCATTTCCAGCAGTAATTTCGCATATAATGAAATAGCAGTAAAAGTGATTCTAAAACACAGAAGAAACGTATCCTTCAATCTGCTCTGTTGTGCATTTTTTTTTAAATACGTTAGTTAAATCTCTCTTTAGATTCAGGAGTTAGAAACACGTTTCTGGAAAAAAGATGCGCTAGGACATTCCTGAGTGAATGTGAGTATATGCTGTTATGAGAACTATCTGGTTCTAAAATCAAAACGGAGCTATGTAACCAAATGGTTGTCAATGTGTGCATTCAACTTACAGAATTAAACTCATGTGTTTATGGGGCAGTTTGGAAAGGCTTTCTGTGGAGAATCTCAAAACAGGCATTTTCAGCAGAATTCCACCTATAACGAAATAGTAGTAAAACAGTTTTTAAAAAACAGAAGAAACGTACCCTTCAATCTGCTCTGTGGTGCATTTGTTCAACTAAGTGAGGTAAATCTCTCTTTAGATTCAGGAGTTAGAAACACGTTTCTGGTAAAAGCTGCATTTGGACATTCCTGAGTGAATGGGATTATATGCTGCAATGAGATATATCTGGTTCTAAAACCAAAACGGAGCTATGTAACAGGATGGTTGTCAATGTGTGCTTTCAACTTACAGAGTTAAACTCATGTGTTTATGTGGCAGTTTGGAACGGCTTTCTGTGGAGAATCTCAAAACAGTCATTTCAAGCTGAAATCCCGTATATAACGAAATAGCAGTAAAACTGATTCTAAAACACTGAAAAAGCGTATCTTTCAATCTATTCTGCAGTGCTTTTGTTCAACACAGTGATATATGTCTTTCTTTAGATTCAGGAGTTAGAAACACATTTCTGGAACAAGCTGCGTTTGGACATTACTGCGAGAATGGGAGTATAAGCTGTAATGAGAACTATCAGGTTCTAAAACCAAAACCGAGCTATGTAACAGATTTGTTGTCCATGTGTGAATTCAACTTTCAGAGTTAAACTCATGTGTTTATGTGGCAGTTTGGAAAGGCTTTCTGCGGAAAATCTCAAAACAGGCACTTCCAGCAGAATTCCCGCATATGACGAAATAGCAGTAAAACTCTTCCTAAAACACAGAAGAAACGTATCCTTCAATCTGCTCTGCTGGGCGTTGGTTCAACTAAGTGAGTTAAATCTCTCTTTAGATTCATGAGTTAGAAACACGTTACTGGTAAAAGCTGTGTTTGCACATTCCTGAGTGAATGGAAGTATCTGCTGTAATGAGAACTATCTGTTTCTAAAACCAAAACGGAGCTTTCTCACAGAATGGTTGTCAATGTGTGCATTCAACTTGCAGAGTTAAACTCATGTTTTTTTTTTTTTTTATTAATTTTTATTGCATTATAGGTTTGGGGGTACATGTGCAGAACGCGCAAGATAGTTGCAAAGTACACAGATGGCAGTGTGCTTTGCTGCTTTCCTCCCCTTCACCCACACTTGGTATTCATCCCCAGGCTATCCTCCACAGCCCTCCCCTGATGTCCCTCCCCCATTCCCCCCAACAGTCCCCAGTGTATAGTAGACCGCCTCTCTGTGTCCACGTGTTGTCATTTTTCTCACCCACCTCTGAGTGAGTATATGTGGTATTTCTTTTTCTGTTCTTGTGTCAGTTTGCTGAGAATGATGTTCTCCAGATTCATCCATGTCCCTACAAAGGACACAAACTCATCATTTTTGATTGCTGCATAATATTCCATGGTGTATATGTGCCACATTTTCCCAGTCCAGTCTATCATCGTTGGGCATTTGGGTTGGTTCCAGGTCTTTGCTATTGTAAACAGTGCTGCAATGAACATTCGTGTGCATGTGTCCTGATAGTAGAACGATTTATAGTCCATTGGATAGATACCCAGTAATGGGATTGCTGGGTCAAATGGAATTTCTATTTCTAGGTCCCTGAGGAATTGCCACACTGTCTTACACAATGGTTGAACTAATTTACACTCCCACCAACAGTGTAAGAGTGTTCCTATTTCTCCACATCCTCTCCAGCATCTGCTGTCTCCAGATTTTTTAATGATCGCCATTCTAACTGGTGTGAGATGGTATCTCAATGTGGTTTTGATTTGCATCTCTCTAATGACCAATGACGGTGAGCACTTTTTCATAAGTTTGTTGGCCTCATGTATGTCTGCTTTCGTAAAGTTTCTGTTCATATGCTTTGCCCATTTTTGAATGGGCTTGTTTTTTTTTTTTTTTTTTTTTTTGTAAATCTGTTTGAGTTCTTTGTAAATTCTGGATATCAGCCCTTTGTCAGATGCCTAAACTGCGATTTTTTTCCCATTCTGATGGTTGCCGATTCACTTTAGTGACTGTTTCTTTTGCCGTGCAGAAGCTGTGGAGTTTGATTAGGTCCCATTTGTCTATTTTGGCTTTTGTTGCCAATGCTTTTGGTGTTTTGTTCATGAAGTCTTTGCCTACTCCTATGTCCTGAATGGTTTTGCCTAGATTTTCTTCTAGGGTTTTTATGGTGTCAGGTGTTTATGCGGCAGTTTGGCACGGCTTTCTGTGGAGAATCTGAAAACAGGCTTTTCCAGCAGTAATCCCGCATATAACGAAATAGCAGTTAAACTGATTCTAAATAACTGAAGAAACGTATCCTTCTATCTGCTCTACTGTGCATTTTTTCAACTATGTGAGTTAACTCTCTCTTTACATTCAGGTGTTAGAAACACGTTTCTGGAAAAAGATGCATTAGGACATTCCTGAGTGAATGTGAGTATATGCTGTTATGAGAACTATCTGGTTCTAAAACCAAAAGGAAGCTATCTAACAGAATAGTTGTCAATGTGTGCATTCAACTTACAGAGTTAAACTCATCTGTTTATGAGGCAGTTTGGAAAGGTTTTCTGTGGAGAATCTTAAAACAGGCATTTCCAGCACTAATCCCGCATATAATGAAATAGCAGTACAACTGATCCTAAAACACAGAAGAAACGTATCTTTCAATCTACTCTACTCTGCGTTTTTTCAACTAAGTGACTTAAAACTCTCTTTAGATTCAGGATTTAGAAACACGTTTCTGGTACAAGCTGCGTTTGGAGATTCCTGAGTGAATGGGAGTATATGCTGTAATGAGAACTATCTGTTTCTAAAACCATAATGGAACTATCTAACAGAATGGCTGTCAATGTGTGCATTCAACTTACAGAGTTAAACTCGTGTTATTGAGGCAGTTTGGAAAGTATTTCTTTGTAAAATCTAAAAGCAGGCATTTGCAGTAGAATTCCCGCATATAACAAAATAGCAGTAAAACTTTTCCTAAAACACAGAAGAATTGTATTCTTCAATCTGCTCTGATGTGTGTTTGTTCAACTAAGTCAGTTAAATTTCTCTTTAGATTCAGGAGTTACAAACACCTTTATGGTAAATACTGCGTTTAGTCTTTCCTGAGTGAATGGGAGTATATGCTGAAATGAGAAATATCTGGTTGTAAAACCAAAACGAAGCTATGTAACAGAATGGTTGTCAATGTCTGCATTCAACTTAGAGAGTTAAACTCATGTGTTTCTGCGGCAGGTTTGAAAGGCTTTTTGTGGAGAATTTCAAAACAGGCATTTCCAGCGGAATTCCCGCATATAACCAAATAGCAGGAAAACTGTCCCTAAAACACAGAAGAATTTTATCCTTCAATCAGCTCTGTTGTGCGTTTGTTCAACTACATGAGACAAATCTCTCTTTAGATTCAGCAGTTAGAAACCCATTTCTGGTAAAATCTGCATTTGGACATACCTGAGTGAATGGGAGTATATGCTATAATGAGAAATATCTGTTTCTAAAGCCAAAACGGAGCTATATAACTGAATGGTTGCCAATGTGTGCATTCAACTTACAGAGTTAAACTCATGTTTTTCTGTGGCCGCTTGGAAAGTCTTTCTTTGCAGAATTTGAAAACAGGCATTTCCATCAGAATTTCTGCATATAACAAAAAAGCAGTAAAACTGTTCCTAAAACACAGAATAAACGTATCCTTCAATCTGCTCTTCTGTGCCTTTGTTCAACTAAGTCAGTTAAATATCTCTTTAGATTCAGGAGTTAGAAACTCATTTCTGGTAAAAGCTGCGTTTGGACATTCCTGAGTGAATGGGAATATATGCTGTAATGAGAAATATCAGGTTGTAAAACCAAAACGGAGCTATCTAACAGAATGGTTGTCAATGTGTGCATTCAACTTACAGAGTTAAACTCATGTGTTATTGGAGCAGTTTGAAAAGTATTTCTTTGTAGAATCTCAATGCAGGCATTTCCAGATGAATTCCCGCATATAACAAAATAGCAGTAAAACTGTTCCTAAAACACAGAAGAAACGTATCCTTCAATCTGCTCTGATGTGGGTTTGTTCAACTAAGTCAGTTTAATTTCTCTTTAGATTCAGAAGTAACAAACACATTTTTGGTAAATGCTGCATTTAGACATTTCTGAGTGAATGGGAGTATATACTGAAATGAGAAATATCTGGTTGTAAAACCAAAATGGAGCTATCTAACAGAATGGTTGTCAATGTGTGTATTCAACTTACAGAGTTAAACTCATGTGTTTCTGTGGCAGTTTGGAAAGGATTTTGGTGGAGAATCTGAAAACAGGCATTTCCATCAGAATTCCAGCATATAACAAAATAGCAGTAAAACTGTTCCTAAAACTCAGAAGAAATGTATTCTTCAATCTTCTCTGCTGTGCGTTTGTTCAACTACGTGAGTTAGATCTCTGTTTATTATCAGGAGTTAGAAACACGTTTCTGATTAAAGCTGCATTTGGACATTCTTGAGTGAATGGGAATATATGCTTTAATGAGAAATATCTGGTTCTAAAACCAAAACGGAGCTATATGACAGAATGTTTGCCAATGTGTGTATTCAACTTACAGAGTTAAACTCATGTGTTTCAGCGGCAGTTTGGAAAGGCTTTCTGTGGAAAATCTCAAATCAGGCATTTCCATCAGAATTCCCGCATATAACAAAGTAGCAGTAAAACTGTTCCTAATACACAGAAGAAACATATCCTGCAATCTTCTCTGCTGTGCGTTTGTTCAATTAATTCAGTTAAATTGCTTTTTAGATTCAGGAGTTAGAAACACATTTCTGGTAAAAGCTGCGTTTAGACATTCCTGAGTGTATGGGAGCATATGCTGAAATGACAAATATCTGGTTCTAAAACCAAAACGGAGGTATCTAAGAGAATGGTTGTCAATGTGTGCATTCAACTTAAAGGTTTAATTTCATGTGTTTCTGTGGCAGTTTGGAACGGCTTTCGGTGGAGAATCCGAAAACGCATTTCCTGCAGAATTCCTGCATATAACAATATAGCAGTAAAACTTTTCTTAAAACACAGAAGAAACGTATCATTCAATCTCCTATGCTGTGCGTTTGTTCAACTACGTGAGTTAGATCTCTCTTTAGATTCAGGAGTTAGAAACACGTTTCTGGTAAAAGCTGTGTATGGACATTCCTGAGTGAATGGGAATATATGCTTTAATGAGAAATATCTGCTTCTAAAACCAAAACGGAGCTATCAAACACAATGGTTCTCAATGTGTGCATTCAACTTACAGAGTTAAATGCGTGTTTTTGCGGCAGTTTGGAAAGGCTTTCTGTGGAGAATCTCAAAACAGGCATTTCCAGCAGAATTCCACATATAACGAAATAGTAGTAAAACTGTTTTTAAAACACAGAAGAAACGTATCCTTCAATCTGCTCTGCAGTGCATTTGTTCAACTAAGTGAGTTAAATCTCTCTTTAGATTCAGGAGTTAGAAACACGTTTCTGGAAAAAGATGCGCTAGGACATTCCTGAGTGAATGTGAGTATATGCTGTTATGAGAACTATCTGGTTCTAAAACCAAAACGGAGCAATCTAACAGAATGGTTGTCAATGTGTGCAATAAACTTACAGAGATAAACTCATGGGTTTGTGCGGCAGTTTGGAAAGGCTTTCTGTAGAGAATCTCAAAACAGGCATTTCCAACAGTATTCACGCATATAACAAAATAGAAGTACAACTGATTCTAAAACACAGAAGAAACGTATCCGTCAACGTTCTCTGATATGCATTTGATCAACAACATGAGTTCGATCTCTCTTTAGATTCAGGAGTTAGAGACACGTTTCTGGTAAAAGCTGCGTTAGGACTTTCCTGAGTGAATTGGAGTATATGCTGTTATGTGAAATATCTGGTATTAAAACTAAAACGGAGCTATCTAACAGAATGGTTGTCATTGTGTTCATTCTACTTACAGGGTAAAACTCATGAGTTTCTGCGGCAGTTTGGAAAGGCTTTCTGTGGAAAATCTCAAAAAAGGCATTTCCAGTAGAATTTCCGCATATAACAAAATAGCAGTAAAACTGTTCCTAAAACACAGAAGAAACATATTCTTCAATATGCTCTGCTGTGCATTTGTTCAACTATGTGAGTTAGATCTCTCTTTAAATTCAGGAGTTCGCAAGAAGAGCAACCCCAAGGCACATAATCGTCAGATTCACCAGGGTTGAAACGAAGGAGAAAATACTAAGGGCAGCCAGAGAGAAAGTTCGGGTCACCCACAAAGGGAAGCCCATTAGACTCACAGCAGATCTCTCAGCAGAGACTCTACAAGCCAGAAGAGAGTGGGGGCCAATATTCAACATTCTTAAAGAAAAGAACTTTCAAACCAGAACTTCATATCCAGCCAAACTGAGCTTCATAAGTGAAGGAAAAATAAAATCCTTCACGAACAAGAAAGTACTCAGAGATTTTGTCACCACTAGGCCTGCTTTACAAGAGCTCCTGAAAGAGGCAGTACACATAGAAAGAAACAACCAGTTCCAGCCATCCTAAAAGCATACCAAATGCTAAAGACCATCAACAAAATGAAGAATCTACATGAACCAATGGGCAAAACAGCCAGCTAGCATCAAAATGCCAGTATCAAATTCACACATAACAATATTAACCCTGAATGTAAATGGGCTAAATGCACCAATCAAAAGACACAGACTGGCAAACTGGATAAAAAACCAAAACGCATCGGTGTGCTGTATCCAGGAAACCCACCTCACATGCAAAGATACACAAATTCTCAAAATAAAAGGATGGAGGAAGATTTACCAAGCAAATGGAGAGCAAAAAAAAGCAGGAGTTGCAATTCTCATCTCTGATAAAATAGACTTTAAAGCAACAAAGATCAAAAGGGACAAAGAAGGTCATTACATAATGGTAAAAGGATCAATACAACAAGAAGAGATAACGATTCTAAATACATATGGACCCAATGTAGGAGCACCCAGATATATAAGGCAAGTTCTTAATGATTTACAAAGAGACTTAGACTCCCACACAATAATAGTGGGAGACTTTAACACTCCACTGTCAATAGCAGACAGATCAACCAGAGAGAAAATTAACAAGGATATCCAGGACTTGCACTCAGACCTGGAACAAGCAAACCTGATAGACATTTACAGAACTCTCCACCCCACATCCACAGAATATACATTCTTCTCAGCACCACATCACACCTACACCAAAATTGACCACATAATTGGAAGTAAAGCACTCCTCAGCAAATGCAAAACAACTGAAATCATAACAAACAGTCTCTCAGACCATAGTGCAATCAAGTTGGAACTCAGAATTCAGGAAATAACTCAGAACCGCACAGCTTCATGGAAACTGAACAACTGGCTCTTGAATGATGATTGGATAAACAATGAAATGAAGGCAGAAATAAAGAAGTTCTTTGAAACCAACGAGAATGAAGACACAACGTACCAGAATCTCTGGGACACATGTATAGGAGTCTGTAGAGGAAAATATATAGCAATAAGTGCCCACATGAGAAGAGTGGAGAGATCCAAAATTGACACCCAATCATCAAAATTGAAAGAGCTAGAGGAGCAAGATCAAAAAAGCTCAAAACCTAGCCAAAGACAAGAAATAACTAAGATCAGAGCAGAATTGAAGGAGATAGAGACAAGAAAAACCCTTCAAAAAATCAATAAATCTAAGAGCTGGTTTTTCGAAAAGATCAACAAAATAAACAGACCACTAGCCAGACTGATAAAAAAGAAAAGAGAGAACAACCAAATAGATGCAATGAAAAATGATAAAGGGGAAATCACCACAGATTCCACAGATATTCAAACCATCATCAGAGAATACTACAAACAACTCTAAGCACACAAACTAGTAAATCAGGAAGAAATGGATAAATTCCTGGACGCCTGTGTCCTCCCAAGCCTAAACCAGGAGGAAGCCGAAACTATGAATAGACCAATAACAAGGTCTGAAGTTGAGGCAGCAATTAAGAGCCTACCACACAAAAAAAGCCCAGGTCCAGATGGATTCACAGCTGAATTCTACCAGACACACAAGAGGATCTGGTACCATTCCTTCTGAAACTATTCCAAATAATCCAAAAAGAGGGAACCGTTCCCAAATCATTTTATGAGACCAACATCATGCTGATACCAAAACCTGGCAGAGACTCAACAAGAAAAGAAAACTTCAGGCCAATATCCATTATGAACATAGATGCAAAAATCTTCAATAAAATACTGGCAAACAGATTGCCACAGCACATTAAAAAACTTATCCATTATGATCAAGTAGGATTCATCCCGGGGATGCAAGGCTGGTTCAACATACGCAAGTCTATAAATGTAATTTACCACATAAACAGAAGCAAAAGCAAAAACCACATGATTATCTCAATTGACGCAGAGAAGGCATTTGACAAAATTCAACAGCCCTTTATGCTAAAAACCCTCAATAAACTTGGTATTGTTAGAACATATCTCAAAGTAATAAAAGCTATTTATGACAAACCAACAGCCAATATCATACTGAATGGGCAAAAAGTGGAAACATTCCCTTTGAAATCCGGCACTAGACAAAGATGCCCTCTCTCACCACTTCTATTCAACATAATACTGGAAGTTCTAGCCAGAGCAATCAGGCAAGAAAAAGAAATAAAGGGTATTCAAATAGGAAAGGTGGAAGCCAAATTGTCTCTATTTGCAGACGACATGATAGTATACCTAGAAGACCGCATCACCTCAACCCAAAAGCTCCTGAAACTGATAAGCAACTTCAGCAAAGTCTCAGGATATAAAATCAATGTTCAAAAATCACAAGCATTCCTATACACCAATAACAGACTTAAAGAGAACCAAATCAAGAACGAAAGGCCATTCACAATTGCTACAAAGAAAATAAAATACCTAGGAATACAACTCACTAGGAATGTAAGGAACCTCTTTAAGGAAAACTACAAACAACTGCTCAACAAAATAAGAGAGGACACAAACAGATGGAGAATCATGCCACGCTCGTGGTTAGGAAGAATCAATATCGTGAAAATGGCTATACTGCCCACAGTAATTTACACAATCAATGCTATCCCCATCAAACTACCATTGAATTTCTTCACAGAACTGGAAAAAACCACCATGAATTTCATATGGAACCAAAAAAGAGCCCGCATTGCCAAGTCAATTCTAAGCAAAAAGAACACAGTGGGAGGCATCACGCTACCAGACTTCAAACTATACTACAAGGCTACAGTAATCAAAACAGCATGGTACTGGTACCAAAACACAGATATAGACCAATGGAACAGAACAGAAGCATCGGAGGCAACACAAAATATCTACAACCATATTATCTTTGATAAACCAGACAAAAACAGGCAATGGGGAAAGGATTCCCTATTTAATAAATGGTGTTGGGAAAACTGGCTAGCCATGTGCAGAAAGCAGAAACTGGACCCCTTCCTGACACCTTACACTAAAATTAACTCCAGATGGATTAAAGACTTAAACCTAAGACCTGACACAATAAAAACCCTAGAAGAAAATGTGGGCAAAAGCCTTCAGGACATAGGATTAGGCAAGGACTTCATGACCAAAACACCAAAAGGATTGGCAACAAAAGCCAAAATAGACAAATGGGACCTAATCAAACTCCACAGCTTCTGCACGGCAAAAGAAACAGTCACTAGAGTGAATCGGCAACCATCAGAATGGGAAAAAATCTTTGCAGTTTACACATCTGACAAAGGGCTGATATCCAGAATTTACAGATAACTCAAACAGATTTACAGGAAAAAAACAAACAAGCCCATTCAAAAATGGGCAAAGGATATGAACAGACACTTTACATAAGAAGACATACATGAGGCCAACAAACATATGAAAAAATGCTCATCATCACTGGTCATTAGAGAGATGCAAATCAAAATCACATTGAGATACCATCTCACTCCTGTTAGAATGGCGATCATTAAAAAATCTGGAGACAGCAGATGCTGGAGAGGATGTGGAGAAATAGGAACACTCTTATACTGTTGGTGGGAGTGTAAATTAGTTCAACCATTGTGGAAGACAGTGTGGCGATTCCTCAGGGACCTAGAAATAGAAATTCCATTTGACCCAGCAATCCCATTACTGGGCATATATCCAAAGGACTATAAATCGTTCTACTATAAGGACACATGCACACGAATGTTCATTGCAGCACTGTTTACAATAGCAAGGACCTGGAACCAACCCAAATGCCCAATGATGATAGACTGGACTGGGAAAATGTGGCATATATACACCATGGAATATTATGCAGCAATCAAAAATGATGAGTTTGTGTCCTTTTTAGGGACATGGATGAATCTGGAGAACATCATTCTCAGCAACCCGACACAAGAACAGCAAAAGAAATACCGCATATACTCACTCATAGGTGGTTGAAAAAAATGAGAACACATGGACACAGAGAGGCGGTCTACTATACACTGGGGACTGTTGGGGGGAATGGGGGAGGGACAGCAGGGGTGGCTGGGGGTATGGCCTGGGGATGAATACCAAGTGTGGGTGAAGAGGAGGAAGGCAGCAAAGCACACTGCCATGTGTGTACCTATGCAACTATCTTGCACGTTCTGCACTTGTACCCCCAAACCTACAATGCAATAAAAATTAAAAAAAAATAAATCAATCAAAAAAAAATAAATTCAGGAGTTAGAAACCCGTTTCTGATAAAAGCTGTGTTTGGACATTCCTGAGTGAATGGGAATATATGCTGTAATGAGAAATATATGGTTCTAAAACCAAAACAAAGCTAACCAACAGAATGCTTGTCAATGTGTGCATTCAACTTACAGAGTTAAATTCGTGTTTCTGTGGAAGTTTGGAAAGGCCTTCTGTGGAGAATCTCAAAACATGCATTTCCAGAAGAATTCCCACATATAACAAAATAGCAGTAAAACTGTTCCAAAAACACAAAAGTAACGTATCCTTCAGCCTGCTCTTCTGTGTGTTTGTTCCACAAGGTGAGTTACATCTCTCTTTAGATTCATGAGTTAGAGATACGTTTCTGGTAAAATCTGCGTTTGGTCATTCCTGAGTGAATTGGAGTATATGTTGTTATGTGAAATATCTGGTACAAAAACCAAAACGGAGCTATCTAATAGAATGGTTGTCATTGTGTGCATTCTACTTACAGGGTTAACTCGTGTGTTTCTGCGGCAGTTTGGAAAGGCTTTCTGTGGAAAATCTCAAAACATGCATTTCCAGTAGAATTCCCGCATATAACAAAATAGGAGTAAAACTGTTCCTAAAACACAGAAGAAACGTATCCTTCAATCTGCTATGCTGTGCGTTTTTTCAACTAAGTGTGTTACATCTCTCTTTAGATTCTGGAGTTAGAGACACGTTTCTGGTAAAAGCTGCGTTTGGGCATTTTTGAGTGAATTGGAGTATATGCTGATATGTCAAATATCTTACTAAAACCAAAACGGAGCTATCTAACAGAAAGTTTGTCATTGTACGCATTCTACTTACAGGGTTAAGTTCATGTATTTCTGCAGCAGTTTGGAAAGGCTAACTGCGGGAAATATCAAAACGGCCATTTCCAGGAGAATTCCCGCATATAACAAAAGAGCAGTAAAACTGTTCCTAAAACACAGAAGAAACGTATTCTTCAATCTGCTCTGCTGTGCACTTGTTCAATTATGTGAGTTAGATCTCTCTTCATATTCAGGAGTTAAAGACACTTTTATGGTAAAACCTGTATTTGTACATTACTTAGTGAATGGAAATATATGCTGTAATGAGAAATATCTGGTTCTAAAACAAAAACAGTGCTATCTAACAGAATGGTTGTCCATGTGTGCATTCAACCTACAGGGTTAAACTCATGTGTTTCTGTGGCAGTTTAGAAAGTATTTCTGTGTAGAATCTCAAAGCAGGCATTTCCAGAAGAATTCCCACATATAACAAAAGAGCAGTAAAACTTTTCTTAAAACACAAAGAAATGTATCCATCAATTTTCTCTTATGTGCGTTTGTTAAACAACGTGAGTTCGATCTCTCTTTAGATTCAGGAGTTAGAGACACGTTTCTGGAAAAAGCTGCGTTAGGACTTTCCTGAGTGAATTGGAGTATATGCTGTTATGTGAAATATCTGGTATTAAAACTAAAACGGAGCTATCTAACAGAATGGTTGTCATGGTGTTCATTCTACTTACAGGGTTAAACTCATGAGTTACTGCGGCAGCTTGGAAAGGCTTTCTGTGGAAAATCTCAAAAAAAGGCATTTCCAGTACAATTCCCGCATATAACAAAAGAGCAGTAAAAATATTCCGAAAACACATAAGAAACGTATTCTTCAATGTGCTCTGCTGTGCATTTGTTCAACTACGTGAGTTAGATCTCTCTTTAAATTCAGGAGTTAGAAATGCGTTTCTGGTAAAAGCTGTGTTTGGACATTCCTGAGTGAATGGGAATATATGCTGTAATGAGAAATATATGGTTCTAAAACCAAAACAAAGCTACCTAACAGAATGCTTGTCAATGTGTGCATTAAACTTACAGAGTTAAATTCGTGTTTCTGTGGAAGTTTGGAAAGGCTTTCTGTGGAGAATCTCAAAACATGCATTACCAGAAGAATTCCCGCATATAACAAAATAGCAGTAAAACTGTTCCAAAAACACAAAAGTAACATATCCTTCAGCATGCTCTTCTGTGCGTATGTTTCACAAGTTGAGTTAAATCTCTCTTTAGATTCATGAGTTAGAGATACCTTTCTGGTAAAATCTGCGTTTGGTCATTCCTGAGTGAATTGGAGTATATGTTGTTATGTGAAATATCTGGTACAAAAACCAAAACGGAGCTATTTAATAGAATGGTTGTCATTGTGTGCATTCTACTTACAGGGTTAACTCGTGTGTTTCTGTGTCAGTTTGGAAAGGCTTTCTGTGGAAAACCTCAAAAGAGGCATTTCCAGTAGAATTCCCGCATATAACAAAAGAGCAGTAAAACTGTTCCTAAAACACAGAAGAAACGTATCCTTCATTATGCTCTGCTGTGCGTTTGTTCAACTACGTGAGGTAAATCTCTCTTTAGATTCAGGAGTTAGATACACCTTTCTGGTAAAAGCTGCGTTTGGACATTCCTGAGTGAATTGGTGTATAGGCTGTAAAGAGAATTATCTGATTCTAAAACCAAAAGGTGCTATCTTACAGAATGTTTGTCTATGAGTACATTCAACTTACAGAATTAAAGCCATATGTTTCTGTGTCCGATTGGAAAGGCTTTCTGTGGAGAATCACAAAACAGGCATTTCCATCAGAATTCCCAAATATAACAAAATAGCAGTAAAACTGTTCCTAAAACACAGAAGAAACATATCCTTCATTATGCTCTGCTGTGAGTTTGTTCAACTACCTGAGTTAAATCACTCTTTAGATTCAGGAGTTCGAAACACGTTTCTGGTAAAAGCTGCGTTTGGACATTCCTGAGTGAATGGGAGTATATGCTGTAAAAAGAAATTCTTGTTCTAAAACAAAAACCGTGCTATCTAACCGAATGGTTGTCAATGTGTGCATTCAACTTACAGAGTTAAACTGACGTTTTTCTGTGGCACTCTGGAAAGGCTTTCTGTGGAGAATTTCAAAACAGGCATTTCCAGTAGAATTCCTGCATGTAACAAAATAGCAGTAAAACTGTTCCTAAAACACAGAAGAAACATATCTTTCAATAGGCTCTGTTGCGCGTATGTTCAACTACGTGAGAAAATCTGTCTTTAAATTCAGGATTTAGAAACAAGTTTCAGGTAAAATCTGCATTTCTACATTCCTGAGTGAATGGGAATAGATGCCTCAATGAGAAATTTCTGGTTCTAAAACCAAAACGGAGCTATCTAACAGAATGGTTGTCAATGTGTGCGTTTAACTTACAGAGTTAAACTCATGTGTTTCTGCGGCCGATTGGAAAGGCTTTCTGTGGAGAATCTGAAAAGAGGCATTTCCAGCATAATTCCCCCATATAAAAAAATAGCAGTAAAACTGTTCCTACAATACAGTAGAAACGGATGCGTCAATCTGCTCTGCTGTGCGTTTGTTCAAGTAAGTGAGTTAAATCTCTCTTTAGATTCAGGAGTTAGAAACATGTTTCTGGTAAAAGCTACATTTGGACATTCCTGAGTGAATTGGAGTATATGCTGTTATGTCAAATATCTGTTACTAAAACCAAAACGGAGCTATCTAACAGAATGGTTGTCATTGTGTGCATTCTACTTACAGGGTTAAACTCATGTGTTTCTGCGGCAGTTTGTAAAGGATTTCTATGAAAAATCTCAAAACAAGCATTTTCAGTAGAATTCCTGCATGTAACAAAATAGCAGTAAAACTGTTCCTAAAACACAGAAGAAACGTATTCTTCAATCTGCTCTGCTGTGCATTTGTTCAACTACATGAGTTAGATCTCTCTTTATATTCAGGAGTTAGAGGCACGTTTCTGGTAAAAGCTGCATTTGTACATTTTTTAGTGAATGGAAATATATGCTGTAATGAGAAATATCTGGTTCTAAAACCAAACGGAGTTATGTAACAGAATGGTTGTCAATGTGTGCATTCAAATTACAGAATAACACTCATGTGTTTCTGCAACAGTTTGAAATTTTTTTTCTGTGGAGAATCTCAAAACAGGCATTTATCTCAGAATTCCCGCATATAACAAAATAGCAGTAAAACTGTTCCTAAAACACAGAAGTAACGTACCCTTCAGTCTGATTTGCTGTGCGATTGTTCAATTAAGTAAGTTAACTCTCCTTAGATTTAGGAGTTAGAGACACGTTTCTGGAAAAAGCTGCGTTTGGACTTTCATGAGTGAATTGGAGTATATGCTGTTAGGTGAAATATGTGGTACTAAAACCAAAACGGAGCTATCTAACAGAAAGGTTGTCATTGTATGCATTCTAGTTACAGCATTAAACTCGTGTGTTTCTGCGGCAGTTTGGAAAGGTTTTCTGTGGAAAATCTCAAAACAGGCATTTCCAGCAGAATTCCCGCATATAACAAAATAGGAGTAAAACTGTTCCTAAAACACAGAAGAAACGTATCTTTTAATCTGCTATGCTGTGCATTTTTTTCAACTAAGTGAGTTAAATCTCTCTTTAGATTCTGGAGTTAGAGACACGTTTCTGGTAAAAGCTGCGTTTGGACATTTTTGAGTGAATTGGAGTATATGCTGTTATGTTAAATATCTGTTAAAAAACCAAAACGGAGCTATCTAACAGAAAGGTTGTCATTGTATGCATTCTACTTACAGGGTTAAGCTCATGTATTTCTGCAGCAGTTTGGAAAGGCTTTCTGTGGAAAATCTCAAAACAGGCATTTCCAGTAGAATTCCCGCATATAACAAAAGAGCAGTAAAACTGTTCCTAAAACACAGAAGAAACGTATTCTTCAATCTGCTCTGCTGTGCATTTCTTCAACTATGTGAGTTAGATCTCTCTTCATATTCAAAATTTAGAGACACTTTTCTGGTAAAAGCTGTATTTGTACATTCCTTAGTGAATGGAAATATATGCTGTAATGAGAAATATCTGGTTCTAAAACCAAAATGGAGTTATCTAACAGAATGGTTGTCAATGTGTGCATTCAAATTATAGGGTTAAACTCATGTTTTTCTGCATCACTTCGGAGAGGCTTTCTGTGAAGAATCTCAAAACAGGCATTTCCAGTAGAATTTCCGCCTATAACAAAATAG
Source organism: Saguinus oedipus (assembly GCA_031835075.1). Classification (NCBI taxonomy): domain Eukaryota; kingdom Metazoa; phylum Chordata; class Mammalia; order Primates; family Cebidae; genus Saguinus; species Saguinus oedipus. The sequence goes on from CM063171.1 coordinate 200,459,906, forward strand.
CAGTAAAACTGTTCCTAAACACAGAAAAAAAACGTATTCTTCAATATGCTCTGCTGTGCATTTGTTCAGCTATGTGAGTTAGATCTCTCTTTAAATTCAGGAGTTAGAAACACGTTTCTGGTAAAAGCTGTGTTTGGACATTACTGAGTGAATGGGAATATATGCTGTAATGAGAAATATATGGTTCTAAAACCATAACAATGCTACCTAACAGAATGCTTGTCAATGTGTGCATTAAACTTACAGAGTTAAATTCGTGTTTCTGTGGAAGTTTGGAAAGGCTTTCTGTGGAGAATCTCAAAACATGCATTTCCAGAAGAATTCCCGCGTATAACAAAATAGCAGTAAAACTGTTCCAAAAACACAAAAGTAACGTATCCTTCAGCATGCTCTTCTGTGCGTTTGTTTCACAAGGTGAGTTAAATCTCTCTTTAGATTCATGAATTAGAGATACCTTTCTGGTAAAATCTGCGTTTGATCATTCCTGAGTGAATTGGAGTATATGTTGTTATGTGAAATATCTGGTACAAAAACCAAAACGGAGCTATTTAATAGAATGGTTGTCATTGTGTGCATTCTAATTACAGGGTTAAACTCGTGTGTTTCTGTGTCAGTTTGGAAAGGCTTTCTGTGGAAAATCTCAAAAGAGGCATTTCCAGTAGAATTGCCGCCTATAACAAAGAGCAGTAAAACTGTTCTTAAAACACAGAAGAAACGTATCCTTCATTATGTTCTGCTGTGCGTTTGTTCAACTTCATGAGGTAAATCTCTCTTTAGATTCAGGAGTTAGATACACCTTTCTTGTAAAAGCTGCGTTTGAACATTCCTGAGTGAATTGGTGTATAGGCTGTAATGAGAATTATCTGATTCTAAAACCAAAAGGTGCTATCTTACAGAATGTTTGTCCATGAGTACATTCAACTTACAGAATTAAAGCCATATGTTTCTGTGTCCGATTGGAAAGGCTTTCTGTGGAGAATCACAAAACAGGCATTTCCATCAGAATTCCCAAATATAACAAAATAGCAGTAAAACTATTCCTAAAACACAGAAGAAACGTATCCTTCATTATGCTCTGCTGTGAGTTTGTTCAACTACGTGAGTTAGATCACTCTTTAGATTCAGGAGTTTGAAACACGTTTCTGGAAAAGCTGCGTTTGGACATTCCTGAGTGAATGGGAGTATATGCTGTAAAAAGAAATTCTTGTTCTAAAACAAAAACCGTGCTATCTAACCGAATGGTTGTCAATGTGTGCATTCAACTTACAGAGTTAAACTGACATTTTTCTGTGGCACTCTGGAAAGGCTTTCTGTGGAGAATTTCAAAACAGGCATTTCCAGTAGAATTCCCGCATATAACAAAATAGCAGTAAAACTGTTCCTAAAACACAGAAGAAACATATCTTTCAATAAGCTCTGTTGTGCGTATGTTCAACTACGTGAGAAAATCTGTCTTTAAATTCAGGATTTAGAAACACGTTTCGGGTAAAATCTGCATTTCTACATTCCTGAGTGAATGGGAATAGATGCCTCAATGAGAAATATCTGGTTCTAAAACCAAAACGGAGCTATGTAACAGAATGGTTGTCAATGTGTGCATTTAACTTACAGAGTTAAGCTCATGTGTTTCTGCAGCCGATTGGAAAGGCTTTCTGTGGAGAATCTGAAAAGAGGCATTTCCAGCATAATTCCCCCATATAACAAAATAGCAGTAAAACTGTTCCTAAAACACAGTAGAAACGGATGCATCAATCTGCTCTGCTGTGCGTTTGTTTAAGTAAGTGAGTTAAATCTCTCTTTAGAATCAGGAGTTAGAAACATGTTTCTGGTAAAAGCTACGTTTGGACATTCCTGAGTGAATTGGAGTATATGCTGTTATGTCAATTATCTGTTACTAAAACCAAAACGGAGCTATCTAACAGAATGGTTGTCATTGTGTGCATTCTACTTACAGGGTTAAACTCATGTGTTTCTGCGGCAGTTTGTAAAGGATTTCTATGAAAAATCTCAAAACAAGCATTTTCAGTAGAATTCCTGCATATAACAAAATAGCAGTAAAACTGTTCCTAAAACACAGAAGAAACATATTCTTCAATCTGCTCTGCTGTGCATTTGTTCAACTACATGAGTTAGATCTCTCTTTATATTCAGGAGTTAGAGACACGTTTCTGGTAAAAGCTGTATTTGTACATTTTTTAGTGAATGGAAATACATGCTGTAATGAGAAATATCTGGTTCTAAAACCAAAACGGAGCTATCTAACCGAATGGTTGTCCATGTGTGCATTCAACTGACAGAGTTAAGCTCATGTGTTTCTGCGGCAGTTTAGAAAGTATTTCTGTGTAGAATCTCAAAGCAGGCATTTCCAGAAGAATTCCCGCATATAACAGAAGAGCAGTAAAACTGTTCCTAAAACACAGAAGAAACGTATCCTTCAATGTGCTCTGCTGTGAATTTGTTCAAATACGTGAGTTAGATCTCTCTTCATATTCAGGAGTTAGAGACACGTTTCTGGAAAAAGCTGCGTTAGGACATTCCTGAGTGAACTGGAGTATATGCTGTTATGTGAAATATCTGGTATTAAAATTAAAACGGAGCTATCTAACAGAATGGTTGTTATTGTGTTCATTCTACTTACAGGGTTAAACTCATGAGTTTCTGCAGCAGTTTGGAAAGGCTTTCTGTGGAAAACCTCAAAAAAGGCATTTCCAGTAGAATTCCCGCATATAACAAAAGAGCAGTAAAACTGTTCCTAAAACACAGAAGAAACGTATTCTTCAATCTGCTCTTCTGTGCATTTGTTCAACTATGTGAGTTAGATCTCTCTTTAAATTCAGGAGTTAGAAACACGTTTCTGGTAAAAGCTGTGTTTGGACATTCCTCCGTGAATGGTAATATATGCTGTAATGAGAAATATATGGTTCTAAAACCAAAACAATGCTACCTAACAGAATGTTTGTCAATGTGTGCATTCAACTTACGGAGTTAAATTCGTGTTTCTGTGGAAGTGGAAAGGCTTTCTGTGGAGAATCTCAAAACATGCATTTCCAGAAGAATTCCCGTGTATAACAAAATAGCAGTAAAACTGTTCCTAAAACACAGAAGAAACGTATCCTTCAGTATGCTCTGCTGTGCATTTGTTCAACTACGTGAGTTAAATCTCTCTTTAGGTTCAGGAGTTAGAAACACCTTTCTTGTAAAAGGTGCGTTTGCATATTCCTGAGTGAATTGGAGTATAGCCTGTAATGAGAAATTTCTGATTCTAAAACAAAAAGGTGCTATATAACAGAATTTTTGTCTATGAGTTCATTCAACTTACAGAATTAAACTCATATGTTTCTGCAGCCGATTGTAAAGGCTTTCAGTGGAGAATCACAAAACAGGCATTTCCAGCAGAATTCCCGAATATAACAAAATAGCAGTAAAACTATTCCTAAAACACAGAAGAAACTTTTCCTTCATTATACTCTGCTGTGCGTTTGTTCAACTACGTGAGTTAGATCTCTCTTTAGATTCAGGAGTTAGAAACACGTTTCTGGTAAAAGCTGCGTTTGGACATTCCTAAGTGTATTGGAGTATATGCTGTAAAAAGAAGTTCTTGTTCTAATACAAAATCAGTGCTATCTAACAGAATGGTTGTCAATGTGTGCATTCAACTTGCAGAGTTAAACTCGTTTTTCTGTGGCACTTTGAAAATGCTTTCTGTGGAGAATTTCTAAACAGGCATTTTCAGTAGAATTCCCGCATATAACAAAATAGCAGTAAAACTGTTCCTAAAACACACAAAAAAAGTGTTCTTCAATCTGATCTGCTGTGCGTTTGTTCAACTCCGTGAGTTACATCTCCCTTTACATTCAGGAGTTAGAAACACCTTTCTGCTAAAAGCTGCGTTGGGACATTCCTGAGTTAATGGGTATATATGCTGCAATGAGAAATATCTGGTTCTAAAATCAAAAAGGAACTATCTAACAGAATGGTTGTCAATGTGTGCATTCAACTTAAAGAGTTAAATTCATGTTTCTGCGGCAGATTTGAAAGGCTCTCTGTGGAGAATCTCAAAACAGGCCTTTCCCGCAGAATTCCCGTGTATAACAAAATAGCAGTAAAACTGTTACTAAAACACAGAAGAATAGTATCCTTCAATCTTTTCTTCTGTTCGTTTGTTCAACGAAGTGTGTTAAATCTCTTTTTAGATTCAGGAGTTAGATGCACGTTTCTGGTAAAAGCTGCGTTTGGACATTCCTGTGTGAATTGGAGTACAGTCTTTTATAAGAAATATCTGGTAATAAAACCAAAACGGAGTTATCTAACAGAATGGTTGTCAATGTGTGCATACAAATTACAGAGTTAAACTCATTTGTTTCTGCAGCAGTTTGGAAAGCAGTTTTGGAAAGAATCTCAAAACAGGCATTTCTGGAAGAATTCCCGCATTTAACAAAATAGCAGTAAAACTGTTCCTAAAACACAGAAGAAACATATCTTTCAATAGGCTCTGTTTTGCGTATGTTCAACTATGTGAGAAAATCTGTCTTTAGATTCAGGATTTAGAAACACGTTTTAGGTAAAATCTGCATTTCTATATTCCTGAGTCAATGGGAATAGATGCTGCAATGAGAAATATCTGCTTCTAAAACCAAAACGGAGCTATCTATCAGAATGGTTGTCAATGTGTGCATTTACCTTACAGAGTTAAACTCATGTGTTTCTGCTGATGATTGGATAGGCTTTCTGTGGAGAATCTCAAAACAGGCATTTCCAGCAGAATTCCCCCATATAACAAAATAGCAGTGAAACTGTTCCTAAAACACAGAAGAAACGTATCCGTCAATCTGCTCTGCTGTGCATTTCTTCAACTAAGTCAGTTAAATCTCTCTTTAGATTCAGGAGTTAGAAACACGTTTCTGGTAAAAGCTACGTTTGGACATTCCTGAGTGAATTGGAGTATATGCTGTTATGTCAAATATCTTACTAAAACCAAAACGGAGCTATCTAACAGAAAGTTTGTCATTGTACGCATTCTACTTACAGGGTTAAGTTCATGTATTTCTGCAGCAGTTTGGAAAGGCTAACTGCGGGAAATATCAAAACAGGCATTTCCAGGAGAATTCCCGCATATAACAAAAGAGCAGTAAAACTGTTCCTAAAACAAAGAAGAAACGTATTCTTCAATCTGCTCTGCTGTGCACTTGTTCAACTATGTGAGTTAGATCTCTCTTCATATTCAGGAGTTAGAGACACTTTTATGGTAAAAGCTGTATTTGTACATTACTTAATGAATGGAAATATATGCTGTAATGAGAAATATCTGGTTCTAAAACAAAAACAGTGCTATCTAACAGAATGGTTGTCCATGTGTGCATTCAACCTACAGAGTTAAACTCATGTGTTTCTGTGGCAGTTTAGAAAGTATTTCTGTGTAGAATCTCAAAGCAGGCATTTCCAGAAGAATTCCCACATATAACAAAAGAGCAGTAAAACTTTTCCTAAAACACAAAGAAATGTATCCATCAATTTTCTCTTATGTGCGTTTGTTAAACAACGTGAGTTAGATCTCTCTTTAGATTCAGGAGTTAGAGACACGTTTCTGGAAAAAGCTGCGTTAGGACTTTCCTGAGTGAATTGGAGTATATGCTGTTATGTGAAATATCTGGTATTAAAACTAAAACGGAGCTATCTAACAGAATGGTTGTTATTGTGTTCATTCTACTTACAGGGTTAAACTCATGAGTTTCTGCGGCAGCTTGGAGAGGCTTTCTGTGGAAAATCTCAAAAAAGGCATTTCCAGTACAATTCCCGCATATAACAAAAGAGCAGTAAATATGTTCCTAAAACACAGAAGAAACGTATCCGTCAATCTTCTCTTCTGTGCGTTTGTTCAACTAAGTGAGCTAAATCTCTCTTTTGATTCAGGAGTTAGAAACATGTTTCTGGTGAAAGCTGCGTTTGGACATTCCTGAGTGAATAGAAATATATGCTGTAATGAGAAATATCTGGTTCTCAAACAAAAACGGAGCTATCTAACAGAATGGTTGTCAATGTGTGCATTCAACTTACAGAGTTAAACTCATGTGTTTATGCGGCAGTTTTGAAAGGCTTTCTGTGGAAACTCTCAAAACAGGATTTTCCTGGAGAATTCCTGCATGTAACAAAACAGCAGTAAAATTGTTCCTAAAACACAGAAGAAACGTATCCTTCATTCTGCTCTGCTTTGCGTTTGTTCAACTACGTGAGTTAAATGTCTCTTTTAATTCAGGAGTTAGAAACACGTTTCTGGTAAAAGCTGCATTTGGACATTCCTGAGTAAATGGGTATATATGCTGTTATGAGAAATATCTGGTAATAACCAGAACGGAGCTATGTAACAGAATAGTTGTCATTGTGTGCATTCAAGTTACATGGTTAAACTCATGTGTTTCTGCGGCAGTTTGGAAAGACTTTCTGTGGAGAATCTCAAAACAGGCATTTTCAGCCGAATTTCCGCATATAACAAAATAGCAGTAAAACTGTTCCTAAAACACAGAAGAAACGTATCATTCAATTAGCTCTGCTGTGAGTTTGTTTAACTAAGTGAGTTAAATCTCAATTTATATTCAGAAATTAGAAACACTTTTCTGGTACAAGCTGTTTTTGGACATTCCACAGTGAATGGGTGTTTATGCTGTAATGAGATATATCTGGTTATAACCAGAACGGAGCTATGTAACACAATGGTTTTCATTGTTTCCGTTCAACATACAGTGGTAAACTCATGTGTTTATGCGGAAGTTTGGAAACGCTTTCTGTGAATAATCTCAAAACAGGTATTTCCAGCAGAATACCTGCATGTAACAAAATAGAAGTAAAACTGTTTCTAAAACACAGATGAAATGTAACCTTCAATCTAATCTGCTGTGCGTTTGTTCAACTAAGTGAGTTAAATCTCTCTTTAGATTCAGGAGTTAGAAACGTGTTTTTGTTAAAAGCTGCATTTGGACATTCCTGAGTGAATGGGAGTGTATGCTGTAATGAGAAATATCTGGTTGTAAAACCAAAATGAAGCTACCTAACAGAATGTTTGTCTATGTGTGCATTCAATTTACAAAATTAAACTCATGTTTTTATTTGGCAGTTTGGAAACGCTTTCTGTGGAGAATTTCAAAACAGGCATTTCCAACGGAATACCCTCATATACCAAAATAGCAGTAAAATTGTTTCTAAAACACAGTAGAATCCTATCCTTCAATCCGCTCTTCTGTGCGTTTGTTCAACTAAGTGAGTTAAATCTCCCTTTATATTCAGGAGATAAAAACACTTTTCTGGTAAAAGCTGCGTTTGGAGATTATTGATTGAATGGAAGAATATGCTGCAATGAGAAATATCTGGTTTAAACCAAAACGGAGCTATGTAACACAATGGTTTTCAATGTTTGCATTCAACATACAGAGGTAAACTCATGTTTTTATGCAGAAGTTTGGAAACGCTTTCTGTGGATAATCTCAAAACTGGCATTTCCAGCAGAATACCTGCATATAACAAAATGTCAGTAAAATTGTTCCTAAAACACAGAAGAAACGTATCCTTCAATCTGCTCTGCTGTTCGTTTGGTCAACTAAGTGAGTTAAATCTTTGTTTTGATTCAGCATTTAAAAACACGTTTCTGGTAAATGTTGTGTTTGGACATTCCTGAGTGAATGGCAGTATATGGTGTAATGCGAAATATCTGGTTCTAAAAACAAAACAATGCTATTTAACAGGTTGCTTCTCAATGTATGCATTCAACTAACAGAGTTAAACACACGTGTTTATTCAGCAGTTAGTGAACGCTTTCTGTGGAGAATCTCAAAACAGGCATGTCCAGCAGAATACCCGTATATAACACAATAGCAGTAAAACTGTTCCTAAAACACAGAATAATTGTATCCTTTAATCTGCTCTGCTGTGCGTTTGTTCAAGTAACTGAGTTAAGTCTCTTTTTAGATTCAGGAGTTAGAAACATGTTTCTGGTAAAAGCTGTGTTTGGACATTCCTGAATTAATGGTTGAATATTCTGTAGTTAGAAATATCTGGTTCTAAAACCAAAACAGAGCTATCTAACAGAAGGGTTGGCAATGTGTGCATTCAACTTACAGAGTTAAACACATATGTTTATGCAGCAGTTTGGATATGCTGTCTGTGGAGAATCTCAATTCAGGCATTTCCTACAGAATTCCAGCATATAACAATATAGCCTTAAAACTGTTCCTAAAACATAGAAGAAACGTAAAACTCTTCCTAAAACACAGAAGAAACCTATCCTTCAATCTGCTCTGCTGTGTATTTGGTCAACTAAGTGAATTAAATCTTAATTTATATTCAGGAGTTAGAAACACGTTTCTGGTAAAAGCTGCATTTGGACCTTCCTGAGTGAATGGGAGTATATGGTGTAATGAGAAATATCTGGTTCTAAAACCAAAACGGAGTTATCTAACAGAATGGTTGTCAATGTGTGCATTCAACTTAAAGAGTTTAGCTCATGTGTTTATCCGGCAGTTAGAAAACGCTTTCTGTGGAGAATCTCAAAACAGGCATTTCCTGCAAAATTCCAGCATATAACACAATAGCAGGAAACTGTCCCTAAAACACAGAAGAAACGTATCCTTCCAAATGCTCTGCTATGCGTTTGTTCAACTAAGTGACTTAAATCTTTCTTTAGACTCAGGAGTTAGAAACACGTTTCTTTTAAAAGCTGCATTTGGACATTCCCGAGTTAATGGGAGAATATGCTGTAATGAGAAATATCTTGTTCTAAAACCAAAAAGTTGCTATCTAACCGAAAGGCTGTAATTTTGTGCCTTCAACTTACCGATTTAAACTCATGTGTTGATGCGGCAGTTTGGAAACGCTTTCTGTGGAGAATCTCAAAACAGGCATTTCCATCAGAATACCCGCATATAACAAAATAGCAGTTAAACTCTTCTTAAAACACAGAAGTAAGGTGTTCTTCAATCTCCTCTGCTGTGTGTTTGTTCAACTAAGTGAGTTAAATCTTTATTTAGATTCAGGAGTTAGAAACACTTTTCTGGTAAAAGCTGCGTTTGGACATTCCTGAGTGAATGACAGTATATGTTGTAATGAGAAATATCTGGTTCTAAAGCCAAAACGGAGCTATCTAACAGAATGGTTGTCAATGTGTGCATTGAACTTACAGAGTTAAACTCATGTGTTTATGTGGCAGTGTGGAAAAGCTTTCTGTGGATAATCTCAAAACAGGAATTTCCAGCAGAATACCTGCATATAAAAAATAGCAGTAAAACTCTTCCTAAAACACAGAAGAAACGTATCCTTCAATCTGCTCTGATGTGCGTTTGGTCAACTAAATGAGTTAAATGTCTATTTATATTCAGAAGTTAGAAACACTTTCTGTGGAGAATCTCAAGACAAGCATTTTCAGCAAAATACCCCCATATAACAAATATCAGTAAGACTGCCTCTAAAACACAGAAGAAACCTGGAATTGTTTTCCCTGAAATTTTTTTGACTGGAATTCACTGAAATTGCCATGCCTGAATTTTTCTAAAATTTCTTTTCTGAGTATTGCCCTCTCTGGTAGGGCTGGAATTTCATTGCTTTTAATTTTCTTGCCTGAAATTGCCTTTCCTGGAGTTTTCTGGAATTTCCTTCTATGGAATTGCCTTGTATTGTCTTGCCTGGATTTGCCTTGCTTGGTATTGCATGGAATTGCCTTGACACATATTGCCTTACATCGAATTGCCTGAAATTGCGTATGGGGTAATTTTCTTGCCTAGAATTGCCATGCCTATAATTTTCTTGGCTCAAATTTTTTACTGGAATTCACTGAAATTGCCATGCCTAAATTTTCCTAAAATTGCCTTGCCGAGTATTGCCTTGTCTGGAAGGGGCTGAAATTTCATTGCTTTTAATTTTCTTGCCTGAAATTGCCTTGCCTGAAATTTTCTGGAACTGCCTTTTATGAAATTGCCTTGTATTGTCTTGCCTGGATTTGCCTTGCTTGGTATTGTGTGGAATTGCCTTGCCACATATTGCCTTGCCTCTAATTGCCTGAAATTGCATTTGGGGTTATTTTCTTGCCTTGAATTTCCATGCCTAGAATTCTCTTGCCTGCAGTTGGCTATTATTGCCTTGAATTGCCTTAGCTGTAATTGTCTGGAGTTGCCTTTCCTGGAATTGCCTTGACGGGAATTGACAGAAATTGACTTGCCTGGAATTGTCTTGCCTTGATTTGCCTGAAATGACCTATTCTGAAATTGCCTTGCCTGAAATTCTCTTTCCTAAAACCGCTTGGAATTTTCTTGCCTAGAAATTTTTTTTTGCCTAAAATTGCCTGGAATTGTCTAGTCTAGAATTGCCTTGCCTTGATTTGCTTAGAATGGCCTTTAATGGATTTGCCTTGCCTGGAATTGCTATTCCTGGAATTGCCTTGCCTGGAATAGCCTAAAGTTTTTTTGCCTGAAATTGCCTTGACAGAAATATTCTTTTGCAAAATTGTCTGCATTTGCCTTCCCTGGAGCTGCCTTTCCGGGAATTTTCTGGAATTTTCTTGCCTGGAATTGCCTTAAAATGCCTTGCCTGGAATTGCATTAACTGAAACTGCCTGGTATTGCCTTGACTTAAATTGTTTTGCCTGCAATTGTCTTGCCTAGAATTGCTTTTTTTGGAATTGCCTTCAATTGCCTTGCCTGAAATTTCCTGGAATTGCCTTGCCTGAATATTTTGCCTGGAATTGCCTTGACTGGAATTGCCTTGCCTGGCTTTGCATTGCATGAAATTGCCAGGAATTTCTTCGCCTGAAATTGTTTTGCTTTGAATTGCCTGGAATTTTCTTGCCTGAAAATGCCTTGCTTGGAATTTCCTGAAATTGCCTTACCTGGTGTTACCTTGCCTGGAATTGTCTGCAATTGCCATGCATAAAATTTTCTTGCCTGGAGTTGCCTTGCCTTAAATTAACTTTCATGAAATTGCCTGAAATTTTGTTACCTGGAATCGCCTTGCCTGGAATGGCCTGGAATTGCCTTGTCTGGAATTGCATTTCCTGGAATTGTTTTGCCTAGAATTGCCTTGTCTGGAATTGCCTATAATTGCCTTGCTTGGAATTGCCTTGCCTAAAATTGACTGTAATTGCCTTGCCTGGAATTACCTTGCCTGGTGCTTAGTTGCTTAGAATAGCCTAGAATTCCTTTGCCTAAAATTGCCTTGCTTGTAATTGCCTGAAATTGGATTTTTAAAATTCTCTTACCTAGACTTGCCTAAAATTTCCTTGCCTGGAATTGCCTTGCCAAAAATATCCTTGACCAGAATTGTTTGGAATTGCCTAGCCTGTAATTGCCTTGCGTGGAATTTCCTGGAATTGTTTTGCCTAAAATTACCTTTTGTGAAATTTTCTTTAATTGACTTGCCTGAAATTCTCTTGCCTGTAATTGCCTGAAATTGCCTTGGCTCTAATTGCCATGACTTGTATTGCCTGGAGTTGCCTGCAATTTTCTGGAATTGTTTTGCTAATATTGTTTATTGTGGAATTTCCTCTAAATGCCTTGCCTTGAATTGCCTTTCCTGGAATTTCCTGGAGTTCCTTTACCTGGTATTACATTGCCTGGAATTGCCTGAAATTGCCTTATGTGGAATTTTCTTGCCAGGAATTGACTTTTCTTAAATTTTTGTTCTGAAATTGCCTGAAATTGCCTTGCCTGAAATTGCCTTGCCTGGAATTTCCTGTAATTTAATTGCCTGAAATCGCCTTTTCTGAAATTGTCTGTAATTACCTTGCCAAGTATTGAATTATCTAGAATTGCCTGAAATTGTCTTGTTTAGAATTGCCTTGCCTGAAATTGCCTGGAATTTCCTTGCATAAAATAGCCTGGAATTGCTTTGCCTAGAATACCCTTCCCTGGAATTGCCTGAAATTGGCTTTTCTAGAATTGCCTTTTCTAGACTTTTTTTGGAACTGCCTTGCCTGAAATTGCCTTGCAAGGAATTGTCTTGCCTAGAATTGACTGGCGTTGCCTTGCCTGGAATTGTCTTGCCTGGTATTGCCTTGCCTTGAATTGACTGGAGTTTTCTTGCCTGAAATTTTCCTGACTGAAATTGCCTTGACAAAAAATGCTTTGCCAAGAATTGGCTGGAGTTGCTTTACCTGGAATTGCCTTGCCTGAAATTGCCTGAAATTTCCTTGCCTGGAATTGTCTGAAAATGCCTTGGCAGAAATTGCCTTGCCTGGAGTTGCTTTACCTGGTATTACCTTACCTGGAATTGCCTGAAATTGCCTTGCATAAAATTTCCTTGCCTGAAATTGTTTTGCCTGGAACTGCGTTGCCTGGAATTTTATGGAGTTGCTTTAACTGGTATTACCTTGCCAGGAATTGCCTGGAATTTTCTTTCCTGGTATTCCCTGGTATTGTCTTGCCTTTAATACCCTTGTCTGGATTTGCCTGGTATTGCCTTGCCTTTAATATTCTTTCATAGAATTGCTTTACCTTAAATTATCTGGAATTTCCTTGCCTGGAGTTGCCTTGCCTAGAGTTGCTTGGATTTGCCTTGCCTGAAATTATGTTGCTTGGAGTTTCCTTTAATTGCCTTTTCTGAAAAATCCTGGAATTCCCTTGCCTGAAATTGCCTGTAATTGCCTTGGCTGAAATTGCTTTGAATAGAATTTTATGAAATTGCCTTGCCTGTAATTGCCTTTTCTGAAAATGAATGAAATTTCTTTGCTTGGAATTGCCTTGCCTGGAATTTCCAGGAATTGCCTTGATTGGAGTTGCCTTGACTGAAATTGCCTCAATTACCATGCCTGAAATTGGCTTTCCTGAAATTGGAATGGCCGTGTGTGGAATTGCCTTGCCTGGAATTTCCTTGCCTTAAATTGCCTGGCCTGGAATTGCCTAAAATTGCCTTACCTGGTATTGCTTTGCCTGGTGTTGCCTGGAATTGCCATGCTTAGAACTGCCTTGCCTTGAATTGCCTTAAATTTACTTGCCTGTAATAGTTTGGGATTGTTTTACCTTGAATTCTTTTGCCTGGAATTGCTTGAAATTGGCTTTCATAAAATTGCTTTTTCTAGAGTTGCCTTTAATTTCCTTGCCTGAAATTGCCTTGCAAGGATTTACTTTGCCTAGTATTGGCTGGTGTTGCTTTGCCTGGTATTGCCTTGACTAAAATTGCCTTGCCTGGAATTGCATTGCCAATAATTGCCTTGCATAGAATTGGGTGAAGTTTTCTTGCCTGGAATTTTATTTCCTGGAATTGCCTTGAGTGGAATTGCCTTTCGTGGAATTAAATGGTACTGTTTTGCCTGGAATTGCCTTACTTGTAATTTCCTGGAATTGCCTTGATTAGTACTGCCTCCTGAAATTGCCTGTAATTGCCTTATCTGGAATTGCCATGCCTGGAATTGCCTGGAATTGCCTTGCTTGAAATTCCCTTGCCTGAAATTGCCTGGGATTGCCTTGTGTGGAATTGCCTTGCCTGGAATTGCTTTGCCTGAAATTTTCTTGGCTGGAATTTCTTTGAATTGACTTTTTTCAAACTGCATTTCATGGACTTCTTTGGAATTGCCTGGCCTGGAATTACCTTGTCAGGAATTGCCTTGACTAGAATTTGGTGAAATTTTCTTGCTTGGAATTGCTGTGCCTGGAACTGAACGAAAATGTGTTGTCTGAAATTGCCTGGAATTTTTTTTTCCAGAAATAGAATTGCCAGGAATTGAATTGCCTGGAATTGTCTAAAATTTTCTTGCATAAAATTGGATTATGTTGAATTGCCTGGAATTGCCTTGTTTGGAATTACCTTTCATGGAATTGCCTTGCATTTAATTAACTTGTGTGGAATTGCCTTTAGTTGTTTTGAAAGAATTTGCCTGGAATTGCTTTACCTGGAATTCACTTCCCTGAAATTGCTTAAATTTGGCTTTCCTAGAATTGCCTTTTCTATACTTGCATAGAATTGCCTTGTCTGGAATTGTGTTGCAAGAAATTGTCTTGCCTAGAATTGGCTGGAGTTGCCTTGTCTGGAATTGCATTGACTGGAATAGCCTTGCCAGGAATTGCCTTACCTTGAATTGGCCAAAGTTTTATTGCCTGGAAATGCCTTGCCTGAAATTGCCTGGAATTGACATGCCTGAAATTGCCTTTCCAGGAAATACCTTGTCATAAATTGGCTGGAGTTGCCTTACCTGGAATTGCCATGCCTGGAATTTCCTTGCCTGGAATTGCTTGGAATTGCCTTGCCTGGAATTGCCTGGAAATGCCTTTTCTGAAATTGCCTTGCCTGGAATTGCCTGGAATGGTCTTGCCTGAAATTTTCTTGCCTGAAATTGCTTGGAATTGGTTTTCCTATAATGGCCTTTCCTAGACGTGTCTTGAATTGCCTTGCCTGGAATTGCCTTGAAAAAAATGGTTTTGCATAGAATTGGCTTGCATTGCCTTGCCTGGATTTGCTTAGACTGGAATTGCGTTTTCTGGAATTGTCTTGCCTGGAATTGCCTTGCAAGATATTGCCTTGCCAAAAATTGGCTAGAGTTGCCTTACCTGGAATTGCCTTGCCTGAAATTGCATTGAATTGCCTTGCCTGGAATTGCCTTTCCTTTAATTGAATGGAATTGTTTTGCCTGGAATTGCCTTGCTTGGAATTTTTTGGAATTGCCTTGCTTGCAATTGCCTTGCCTGGAATTGCCTTGCCTCGAGGTATTGCCTCGAATGGAATTAACTTGCTTGGAATTGTTTTATTTGGAATTGCCTAAAATTTTTTCCTGGAATGGCTTTACATGAAGTTGTTTGAAATTGTTTTGCCTGGAATTTCCTTGGCTTTCCTTGAATTTTTTTTCCTGGACTTGCCTGTTATTGTCTGGCCTGGAGTTTCCTTGCTTAGAGTTTGGTGGAATTGTGTTGACTGAAATTGCCTAAAATTGCCTTGTTGGGAATTGCCTGAAAATGCCTTGCCTAAAATTATTTTGCCTGGAATTGACTGGTATTTACTTGCATAGAATTGTGTAAAATTTTCTTGCCTGCAATTGCATTACGTTGAATTGCCTTGACTTTCCTTGCCTGGAATTACCTTGCCTAAAATTGCCTTGCCTGGAATTTCCTGGAATTGCCTTGACTTTAATTGTCTTGCCTGAAATTTCTTTTAATTTTTTTTTGCCAGGAATTGCCTGCAATTGCCTTGCCTGCAATTGCCTTGCCTGGAATTGCGTGGAATATCTTTGCCTTTAATTGCCTTTCCTGGAATTTTCTGAAATTGCCTTGCCTAAAATTGCCTTGCCTGGAATTGACAAGAATTACCTTGTCTAAAATTGTTTTGTGTAGAATTGCCTAAAATTGCGTTGTGTGAAATTTTTTGAAATTGTCTTACGTGGTATTGCCTTGCCTAGAATTGTATGGAATTGCTTGCATAGAATTTTCTTTCCTGGAATTCTTTTGCCTGGATTTGCCTAAAATTGCCTTACATAAAATTGCCTTTCCTGGAATTGCATGGAATTGTCATGCCTGAAAAAGCATTCCTTGGAATTTTCTAAAATTGCTTTAATTGGAATTGACCTGCTTGGGATATTTTGGGATTGCCTTGTGTGGAATTGCCTCTACTGGAATTGCTTTCCCTGGAATTGCTTGGAATTGGCTTTCCTGGAATTGCCTTTCCTGGACTTGCCTGGAATTGCCTGGCCTGGAATTGCCTTTTCAAGAATTGATTTGCCTAGAATTTGGTGAAATTGCCTTGCCTAGAATTGCCTGGAATTGCCTTGCCTGGGATTGATTGGAGATGCCTTGCATACAATTCCCTTGCCTGGAAATCCCTGGTATGGCCTTGCCTGGAATTGCCTGAAATTTCCTTTTTCTGTAATTGCATTACGTTTACTTGCCTAGCTTTTTCTTGCCTGGAATTACCTTGCCTGAAGTTGCCTTGCCTTTAATTGCCTTGCATGGAATTGCCTTTAATAGTTTTGTAAGAATTTTCCTGAAGTTGCTTAGCCTGAAATTTTCTTGCCTGGAATAGCTTGTTATTAGCTTTCCTAGAATTGCTTTTCCTAGACTTGCCTGAAATTGCCTTGCCTAAAATTTCATTTTAAGAAATTTTTTTGCCTAGAATTGGCTAGTGTTTTCTTGCCTGAAATTGTCTTGCTTGGAATTCCCTAGTATGGTTTTGCCTGGAATTGATTACCTTGAATTGCCTAAAATTGCCTTGCCTAAAATTACCTTTTCTGAAATTGCCTTGGATGAAATTGCGTTGATTCGAATTCCCTGAAATTGCATACCAGTAATTTCCATGCCTAGAATTTCCTGGAATTGCCTTCCCTTGTATTGCCTTGGCTGGAATTGGCTAAAAGTGGCTTTTTGGAAATTTCTTTTCCTGGACTTGCCTGGTATTGCCTGGCCTGGAATTGCCTTACCAGAAATTTTTTGCCTAGAATTAGGTGGAATTGCCTGGTATTTCCTTGCCAGAAATTTCCAGAAATGCCTTGCCTGGAATTGCCTTGAGTGAAATTGCCTTGCATGGAATTGCCTGGAAATACCATGCCTAATTTGTCATGCCTGGAGTAACGAATAGCCTTTTCTAGAATTATTTTGCCTTGAATTGCCTAGGATTGCCTTGCCTGAAATTATTTTTTCTCTACTGGCCTGGAATTGCCTCGCCTGGAATTGCATTGCCTGGAATTGTTTGGAGTTTCCTTTTCTGAAATTGCCTTGCCTGCAATTGTCTTGCCTTGAATTGCCTTGCCCAGAGTTGCATTGCCTGAAATGGCCTCAAATTTCTTTGCCTGGAATTGCCTTGCTTGGAATTGCCTTGCTTGGATATGCCTGAATTGCCTTGCCTGGAATAGCCTTGACTACAAATGACTGGAATTGCCTTGGCTGTAATTGCTTTGTCTGAAATTGCCTGAAAATAACATGCCTGGAATATCCATGCCTGGAACTTCTTCGAATTGACTTTCCTGAAATTTTCTTGCCTGGAGTTGTTTATAATTGCATTACCAGAAATTGTCTTTCCTGGAATTTTTTGAAATTGCATTGCCTGGAATTGCCCTGACTGGAGTTGCCTTTAAATACCATGCCTTATGAGTCGTGTTTGGTATTGCCTGAAATTGCTTCTTCTAGAATTTCCTTGCCTTGAGTTGTGTAGAATTTCCTTGCCGGAAATTGCCTTGCCTGGAATTGATTGGACTTGCCTTTACTAGAATTGCCTTGCCTAGAATAGCCTGGAATTGCACTGCCTAAACTTGCCTTGACCAGAATGCTTGAAATAGCATTGCCTAGAATCGCCTTTCCTGGAATTGTCTGGAATTGTTTTCCTGGAATTTCTTATTCTGAAATTGCCCTAATTGCCTTGCTTAGAATAGTTTTGCCTGGAATTGCCTTGCCTTTAATTGCCTAGAATTGCCTTGCCTGAAATTGCCTTTCCTAGAGTTCTTGGAAATGCCTTGCTTTGAGTTGCATGAAATTTTCTTGCCTAAAATTGCCTTCTGTGGAGTTGCCTTAAAATGCCTTGACTGGAATAGCCTTGCCAGATATTGGTTTAATGGCATTGCCTGGAATTGCCTTGTTTGGAATTGTCTTGCCTCGAATTGCCTTGCCTGAATTTACCTGGAATTGCGTTGCCTGGTATAGCCTTGCCTGGAAATGCCTGGAATGGCCTTGGCTGTAATTGCTTTGCCTGGAATTGCCTGAAAATAACACCCCTGGAATATCCATGCCTGGAATTGCCTGGAATTGACTTCCACGGAATTTCATCGCCTAGACTTTCCTTGCCTGAAATTTCCCTTATTGTAATTTTCTGGAATTGCCTTGCCTGAAATTGACTGAAGTTGCCTTGTCTGGAATTGCCATCTCTGGAATTTTCTTTAATTGCCTTGCCTTGAATTGCCATGCCTGAAATTGCCTGGATTGCTTTTCCTGGAAATGCCTGCAATTGCCTTGTCAGAAATTGTTTTGACAGAAATTAACTTGCCTGGAACTGCCTTTATTTGCCTCATTTCAAATATTTTTGCCTGAAGTTTCCTTGCCTAAAATTGCCTGGAGTGTCCTAGCCTGGATTTTTTTTTTCTAAAATTTTGTCGATTTTTTTTGCCTGAAGATTCCTTTCCTGAAATTGCCTGGAATTGCTTTGCTTATAATTGCCTTGCCTGAAATTTCCTGGAACATCCTTGCCTGGAATTGCCTTGACTGGAATTTCCTGGATTGGCTTGCCTTTAACTGCCTTGGCTGGAATTCGCTGGAATTGCCTTTACTGAAATTTCTCTGCCTTGAATAGCCTACAATTGCTTTTCCTCAAACTGCCTTGCTTGTAATTGTTGGAACTGCCTTGACTAAAATAGCCTTGCATGGAATTGCCTTGAGTGAAGTTGCCTTGCCTGGAATTGTCTGGAAATACCATGCCTGATTTGCCATGCCTGGAGTAACCTGGAATAGCCTTTTCTAGAATTGTTTTGCCTTGAATTGCCTAGAATTTCCTTGTCTGAAATTTTTTTTCCTCTGCTGGCCTGGAGTTGCCTCGACTGGGATTGTCTTGCCTGGAATTGTTTGGAGATGCCTTTTCCGAAATTGCCTTTCCTGAAATTGTCTTCTCTTGCATTGCTTTTCCCAGAATTGACTTGCCTGAAATTGCCTTGTTTGGAATTGTCTTGCTTGGATATGGCTGAATTGCCTTGACTGGAATAGTCTTGACTACAAATGCCTGGAATTGCCTTGGCTGTAATTGCTTTATCTGGAATTGCCTGAAAATATCATACCTGGAATATCTAAGCCTGGAATTTCCTGGAATTGACTTCCCTGAAATTTTCTTGCCTGGAATTGTTTAGAATTGCATTACAGAAAATTGTATTTTCTGGAATATTTCAGAATTGCATTGCCTGAAATTGCCCTGATGGGAGTTACCTAAAAATACTATGCCTTATGAGTCGTGTCTGGAATTGCCTTAAATTGCTTCTTCTAGAATTTATTGCCTTGAGTTGTGTAGAATTGCCTTGCCTAAAATTGCCTTGCCTTTAATTGCCGGGAATTGACTCACCTAAAATTAATTTGCCTGGAATTGATTGGACTTGCCTTGCCTAGAATAGCCTGGAATTGCACTGCCTGAACTTGCCTTGACCAGAATGCTTGAAATGGCCTTGCCTAGAATTGCCTTTCCTGGAATTGGCTGGAATTCTATTCCTGAAATTTCTTATTCTGGAATTGCCCTAATTGCCTTGCTTAGAATAGTTTTGCCTGGAATTGCCTTGCCTTTAATTGCCTAGAATTGCCTTGCCTGGAATTTCCTGGAATTGCCTTGCCTAGAGTTCCTGGAATTGCCTTGCCTTGAGTTGCCTGAAATTCTCTTGCCTAAAATTGCCTTCGGTGGAGTTACCTAAAAATGCCTTGACTGGAAGAGCCTTGCCAGATATTGGTTTAATTGCATTGCCTGGAATTGCCTAGTTTGGAATTGTCTTGCCTCAAATTGCCTTGCCTGAAATTACCTGGAATTGTGTGGCCGGCTATAGCCTTGCCTGGAAATGCCTGGAATAGCCTTGGCTATAATTGCTTTGCCTGGAATTGCCTGAGAATAACATGCCTGGAATTTCCGTGCCTGTAATTTTCTAAAATTGACTTCCGTGGAATTGCCTTGCCTAGACTTGCCTAGAATTGCCTTGCCTGAAATTGCACTTATTGTAATTTTCTGGAATTGCCTTGCCGGGAATTGCTATGTCTAGAATTTCCTGTAATTGCCTTGCTTTCAATTGCCTTGCCTGGAATTGCCTGGATTGACTTTTCTGGTATTGCCTGCAATTTCCTTGTCGGAAATTGTTTTGCCAGAATTTACCTTGCCTGGAAGTGCCTTTATTTGCCTCGTTTTGAATATTTTTGCCTGGAGTTTCCTTGCCTGAAATTGCCTGGAGTGTCCTAGATTGGATTTTCTTTTTCTGAAATTTTGTCTATTTTTTTTTTTGCCTGGAGATGCCTTTTCTGAAATTGCCTGGAATTGCTTTGCTTGTAATTGACTTGCCCGAATTTTCCTGGAAGTTCCTTGCCTGGGATTGTCGTGCCTATAACTGCCTTTGCTGGAATTCCCTGGAATTGCCTTTTCTGGAATTTATCTGCCTTGAATAGCCTACAATTGCTTTTCCTAAAACTGCCTTGCTTCTAATTGTTGGAATTGCCTTGCCTAAAATAGCCTTGCCTGGAATTGCCTTGAGTGAAATTGCCTTGCCTGGAATTGCCTGGAAATACCATGCCTGATTTGCCATGGCTGGAGTAACCTGGAACAGCCTTTTCTAGAATTATTTTGCCTTGAATTGCCTAGAATTGCCTTGCCTGAAATTTTTTTTTCTCCTGGCCTGGTGTTGCCTTGCCTGGGATTGCGTTGCCTGGAATTGTTTGGACTTGCCTTTTCCAAAATTGCCTTGCCTGGAATTGTCTTGCCTTGAATTGCCTTGCCCAGAGCTGCCTTGCCTGGAATGGCCTCAAATTTCTTTGCCTGGAATTACCTTGCTTGGAATTGCCTTGCTTGGATATGCCTGAATTGCCTTGCCTGGAATAGCCTTGACTACAAATGCCTGGAATTGCCTTGGCTGTAATTGCTTTGTCTGGAATTGCCTGAAAATAGCATGCCTGGAATATCCATGCCTGGAACTTCTTGAAATTTACTTCCCTGAAATTTTCTTGTCTGGAATTGTTTATAATTGCATTACCAGAAATTGTCTTTCCTGGAATTTTTTGGAATTGCATTGCCTGGAATTGCCCTGACTGGAGTTGCCTTTAAATACCATGCCTTATGAGTCATGTTTTGTATTGCCTTAAATTGCTTCTTCTAGAATTTCCTTGCCTGGAGTTGTGTAGAATTGCCTTGCCTGAAATTGCCTTGCCTGGAATTGATTGGACTTGCCTTTACTGGAATCGCCTTGCCTAGAATAGCCTGGAATTGCCCTGCCTGAACTTGCCTTGACCAGAATGCTTGAAATAGCCTTGCCTAGAATTGCCTTTCCTGGAATTGGCTGAAATACTTTTCCTGGAATTTCTTATTCTGGAATTGCCCTAATTGCCTTGCTTAGAATAGTTTTGCCTGGAATTGCTTTGCCTTTAATTGCCTAGAATTGCCTTGCCTGGAATTTCCTGGAATTGCCTTGCCTAGAGTTCCTGGAATTGCCTTGCCTTGAGTTGCCTGAAATTTTCTTGCCTAAAATTGCCTTCTGTGGAGTTGCCTAAAAATGCCTTGACTGGAAGAGCCTTGCCAGATATTGGTTTAATTGCATTGCCTGGAATTGCCTAGTTTGGAATTGTCTTGCCTCGAATTGCCTTGCCTGAATTTACCTTAAATTGCGTGACCTGGTATAGCCTTGCCTGGAAATGCCTGGAATGGCCTTGGCTGTAATTGTTTTGCCTGGGATTGCCTACAAATAACACCCCTGGAATATCCCTGCCTGGAATTGCATGGAATTGACTTCCATGGAATTGTCTTGCCTAGACTTGCTTAGAATTTTTTTGCCTGAAATTGCCCTTATTTTAATTTTCTGAAATTGCCTTGCCTGGAATTGACTAAAGTTGCTTTGCCTGGAATTGCCATCTCTGGCATTTTCTGTAATTGCCTTGCCTTGAATTGCCTTGTCTGGAATTGCCTGGATTGCCTTTCCTGGTATTTCCTGCAATTGCCTTGTCGGAAATTGTTTTGCCAGAAATTACCTTGCCTGGAAGTGCCCTTAATTGCCTCATTTCGAATATTTTTGCCTGGAGTTACCTTGCCTAAAATTGCCTTGAGTGTCCTAGCCTGTATTTTCTTTTTCTGAAATATCCTCGGATTTCTTTGCCTGGAGATTGCTTTCCTGAAATTGCCTGAAATTTCTTTGCTTGTAATTGCCTTGCCTGAAATTTCCTGGAAATTCCTTGCCTGGAATTGCCTTGCCTGGAATTTCCTGGATTGGCTTGCCTGTAACTGCCTTGGCTGGAATTCGTTGGAATTGCCTTGCCTGAAATTTCTCTGCCTTGAATAGCCTACAATTGCTTTTCCTCAAACTGCCTTGCTTGTAATTGTTGGAATTGCCTTGTCTGGAATTGTTTTGAGTGAAATTCCGTTGCCTGGAATTGCCTGGAAATACCATGCCTGATTTGCCATGCCTGGAGTAACCTGGAATAGCCTCTTCTAGAATTGTTTTGCCTTGAATTGCCTAGAATTGCCTTGTCTGAAATTTTTTTTTCTCTACTGGCCTGGAGGTGCGTCGCTTGGGATTGCCTTGCATGGAATTATTTTTAGTTGCCTTCTCCGAAATTGCCTTGCTTGGAGTTTTCTTGCCTTGAATTGCCTTGCACAGAATTGACTTGCCTGGAATTGCCTCAAGTTTCTTTGCCTGGAATTTCCTTGCTTGGAATTGCCTTGCTTGGATATGTCTGAATTGCTTTGCCTGGAATAACCTTGACTACAAATACCTGGAATTCCTTTGTCTGTAATTGCTTTATCTGGAATTGCCTGAAAATAGCATGCCTGGAATATCTATGCTTGGAATTTTCTGGAATTGACTTCCCTAAAATTTTCTTGCCTGGAATTGTTTAGAATTGCATTACCAAAAATTGTCTTTCTTGGAATTTTTCAGAATTGCATTGCCTTAAATTGCCCTGACGAGTTGCCTAAAAATACCATGCCTTATGAGTCGTGTCTGGAATTGCCTGAAATTGCTTATTCTAGAATTTCCTTTCCTTGAGTTGTGTAGAATTTCCTTGCCTGAAATTGCCTTGCCTGGAATTGCCTCGCCCGAAATTGATTTGCCTGAAATTGATTGGACTTGCCTTTACTGGAATTGCCTTGCCTAGAATAGCCTGGAATTGCACTGCTTGAACTTGCCTTGACCAGAATGCTTGAAATAGCCTTGCCAAGAATTGCCTTTCCTGGAGTTGGCTGGAATTCCTTTCCTGGAATTTTCTTTACTGGAACTGCCTTTAATTGCCTTGCCTTGAATATTTTTGGCTGAAGTTGCCTTTCATGGAATTGTCTGGAGTTGTCTTGCTTGTAATTGCCTGGAATTGTTTTGCCTAGCATTTCCTGAGATTGCCTTGTTTTAGTTGCCTGTAATATCCTTTCCTAAAATTGCCCTTTTTGGAATTGCCTAGAAATGCTTTGCCTGGAATTGCTTTGCCAGAAAATAGTTTAATTGCATTGCCTGGAATTGCCTTGTTTGAAATTGCCTTGCCTCGAATTGCTTTGCCTTTATTTACCTGAAATTGCCTTGCCTGATATAGCCTTGTCTGGGAATGCCTATAATTGCCTTGGCTGTAATTTCTTTGCCTGGAATTGTCTGGAAATTTCATGGCTGAAATATCCGTGCCGGGATTTGCCTGAATTTGACTTCACTGGAATTGGCTTGCCTGGAATTGCCTTGCCTCGTGTTGCCTGATATTGCCTTGCCAGGAATTGCCTTTTATGAAATTGCTGATAAATACCTTGCCTGGAATTGCCTTGCCTAAAGTTGGCTTTAATTGCCTTGCCTGGAATTGCCTGAAATTGCATCGCCTTGGATTGCCTTGCCTGGGACTGATTGAAATTGCCTTTTCTGTAATTGCCTTGCCTGAAATTGCTTGGAATTGCCTTGCCTTGGGTAGTCTTGCCTGGAATTGACTTGCCTGGAATTGCTTGAAAATACTATGCCTGATTTGCTGTTTCTGGAATAGCCTGGAATTGCATTTTCTGAAATTGCCTTGCCTTGAATTGCCTGGAATTATTTTTGCCTGGAATTTGTTTTTGATTGCATGGAATTGCCTAGCCTGTGATTGACTTGACTGGAATTGTTTGGACTTGCCTTTACCAGAATTGTCTTGCCTGGAATTGGCCTGTCTAGAATTGCCTTGCCTTGAATTGACTTGCCTGGAATTGCCTCAAATTGCCTTGCCTAGAATTGCCTTGCCTGGCATTGCCTGAAATTGCCTTTTCTGGAATTGTCTTGCCTAAAGTTGCCTGGAATTGCCTTCTCTGGATTTGCCTTCTCTGGATTTGCCTTTCCTTGAATTGTGTAAAATTGCCTTTCTTGGAATTGCCTTGCCTAGATTTTCCTGAAATTTTTACGCCTGAAATTGCTTTGCCTGGAATATAGTGGACTTATTTTTACTAAAATTGCCTTGCCTGGAATGAACTGAAATTGCCTTGCCTGGAATTGCCTTTAATTACCTCGCCTGAAATTTTCTTGCCTGGAATTGATTGAACTTGCCTTTACTGGAATTGCCTTGCCTAGAATTGCCTATTGCTCTGCCTGGGACTTCCTTGTGCTGAATTGCTTGCCTGTAATTGCCTCAAATTGCCATGCCTAAAATTGCTTTACCTGGAATATTTTTTCCTGGAATGTCCTGAAATTTTCTTTCCTGGAATTGACTTTTTTGGAATAGCCACAAAATGCCTTGCCTGGAATTGACTTGCCTGAAATTCGCTAAAATTGCCTTGTTTGAAATTGCCTGGAATTGCCTAGCCTAAAATTGCCTTTCTGGGAATGGATTGGAATTGCCTTTCCTGGAATTGTCTTGTCTGGAATTATCTGGAATTGCCTTGCCTGGAATTTTCTGACCTGGAGTTGCCTGAAATTAACTTTTCTGAAATTGTCTTTTTTGGAATTGTCTGGAAATGCCTTGCCAGGAATTGCCTTGCCAGGAATTCTCTTTAACCACCTTGCCTGGAATTGCCCTGCCTCGAATTTTCTTGCCCAGAATGCCTGAGTGGCATTGCCTGGAATTGTTTTTTTTTTAGAATTGCCTTGTCTGGGATTTCCTTGAATTGCCTTTTCTGTTTTTGCCTTGCCTGGAATTGCCTGGAATTGCCTTGCCTGAAATTATTCTACTGGAATGCCTGGAATTGCCTTGCCTGGAATTGCCTGGCATTCCCTTACTGATATTTACCTGGGATTGTTTTCCCTGTTATAGCTTTGCTTGGAAATGCCTGGCATATCCTTGGCCATAATTGCTTTGCCTTGAATTGCCTGGAAATACCTTGCCTGGAATATCTGTGCCTGGAATTACCTGAAATTGCCTTGCCCAGAATGCCTGAAATTGCCTTGCCTGAAATTATTATTATTATTATTATTTGGAATTGACTTGCCAGGGATTGCCTTGCCTGGAGTTGCCTCAAATTGCCTTGCCAGGAATTGCAATTTTTGGAATTGCCTATAAATGCCTTTTCTGGAATTGTCTTGCCCGGAATTGGCTTTAATTGCCTTGCCTGTAATTGCCTGAAATTGCCTCGCCTGGGATCGTCTTGCCTGGGATTGCCTAGAATTGCCTTTCCTGTATTTGCCTTTTATGGGACTGCCTGGATTTGCCTTGCCTGAAATTGCTTTGTCCAGAGTGCCTGGAATTGCCTTGCCTTTAAGTTCCTTTCCTGGAATTGCCTGGAATTCGTTTTCTGGAATTTTCTTTCCTGGAATTGCCTTTAATTGCCTTATTTCGAATATTATTGCCTGCAATTGCCTTGCCTGTAGTTGCCTGGAATTGCCTTTCTGAAATTGTTTTGCCTAGAATTTTCTGAAATTGCCTTGCCTTGAGTTGTCTGGAATTTCCTCACCTAAAATTGCCTTTTGTTGAATTGCCTAGAAATGCCTTTCCTGGAATTGCCTTTCCAGAAATTGGTTTAATTGCATTGCCTGAAATTGCCTTGTTTGGAATTGCCTTTCCTCAAAATACCTTGCCTTGATTTACCTGGAATTGTTTTGCCTGGTATAGCCTTGCCTAAGAATGCCTGTGATTGCCTTGGCTGGAATTCCCTTGCCTGGAATTGCCTGGAAATTCCATGCCTGGAATATCCGTGCCTGGAATTGTCTGGAATTGACTTCCCTGGAATTGCCTTGCCTGGCATTGCCTAAAATTGCGTTTCCTAAAATTTCCTGGAATTGCCTTGCCTGGAATTGGCTTGCCTCGAGTTGCCTGAAATTGCCTTGTCAGTAATTGCCTTTTTTGAAATTGATGATAAATAACTTACCTGGAATTGCCTGAAATTGCCTCATCATGAATTGCCTTGCCTGGAATTTATTTGAATTGCCTTTTCTGTAATTGCTTTGCCTGGAATTGCCTTGACTGAAATTGGTTATAATTGCCTTGCATAGAATAGCCTTGCCTGGAATTGCTTGAAAATACCATGCCTGATTTGCCGTGCCTGAAATAAGCTGGAATTGCCTTTTCTGGAATTGCCTTGCCTTGAATTGCCTAAAATTTTCTTCCCTGGAATATTTTTGTCTGTAATTGCCTGGAATTGTCTCGCCTAAAATTGCCTTGCCTAGAATTGTTTGGACTTGCCTTTACCGAAATTGCCTTTCCTGGAATTGCCTTGCCTAGAATTGCCTTGCCTGGCATTGCCTGAAATTTTCTCGCCTGGGATTTCCTTGCCTGGAGTTGACTGTAATTGCCTTGCCTGAAATTTCCTTTTTTGGAATTTGCTTAAATTGCCTCACCTGAAATTGCCTTGCAGGGAATTGATCGAAATTGCCTTTCCTGTAGTTGTCCTGCCTGGAACTGCCTGGAATTGCCCTGCCTAAAATTTTCTTGCTTAGAGTTGCCTGGAATTGACTTGCCTTCAATGGCCTTTTCTAAAATTTTCTGGAAATGCCTTGCCTGGAATTGCCTTTCCTGGAATTTCCTTGCCTGTGTTAGCACGAAATTGCCTTTCCTGGATTTTCCTTGCCTGAAAATGCCTTTCCTGAAATTGCCTTGCCATGAATGCCTGGAATTGCCTTGCCTGAAATTGTTTTCTTTCGGAATTGCCTTGCCTGGAATTGCCTGGAATTGACTTTCCTGCATTTGCCTTGCCTAGGATGGCCTGGTATTTCCTTTCCTGTAATTGCCTTGCCTGGAATTGCCTTGCCTGAAATTACCTTACTGGAATGCCTAGAATTGCTTTGCCTGGAGTTCCCTGTAATTGCCTTGCCTAAATTTTTTTGGAATTGTTTACTCTGGTCTAGCCTTGATTGAAAATGCCTGGCATATCTTTGGATGTAATTGCTTTTCCTTGAATTGCCTGAAAATACCTTGCCAGGAATATCCGTGCATGGAATTATCAATAATTGACTTTTCTATAATTGCCTTGAATGAAATTGCCTTGCCTTTAATTGCCTTAATTGCCTTGACTGAATTTGCCTTGCCTGGAATTTCCTATAAATGTCCTGCCTGGAATTGCCGTGCAATGAATTGGCTTTATTTGCCTTGCCTGTAATTGTCTGGAATTGCCTTGCCGGAAATTCGCTTGCCCAAAAGGCCTGGATTTGCCTTTCCTGAAATTGCCTTTCCTGAATTTACCTGAAATTTGTTTTCTGGAATTATCTTTCCTGGAATTGCCCTTAATTATGTTTCTTCGAATATCCTTGCCTGGAATTGCCTTGCCTGTATTTGCCTGAAATTGCCTCGCCTGGGATTGCCTTGCCAGAAATTGCCTAAAATTGCCTTCTCTGTAATTGCCTTTTTTGGAATTGCCTGGAATTTGTTTCTTGAAATTTCCTTTCCTGGAATTGCCTTTAATTGCCTTGCTTCAAATATCCTTGCCTCGAATTGCCTTGCCTGGAATTTTCTGGAATTTCATTGCCTGAAATTGCCTTTTGTGGAATTGCCTAGAAATGCCTTGCCTGGAATTGCCTTGCCAGAAGTTGGTTTAATTGCATTGCCTGAAATTGCCTTGTTTGGAATTGCCTTGCCTTGAATTGCCTTGCCTGGATTTACCTGAAATTGTTTTGCTTGGTATAGCCTTGCCTGAAAATGCCTGGAATTGCCTTGGCTGTAATTGCTTTGTCTGGAATTGCCTAAAGATTCAATTGCTGGAATATCTGTGCCTGGAATTGCCTGGAATTGACTTCCCTGGAATTTCTTTGGCTGGAATTGCCTAAATTTGCCTTGCCTAAAATTGCCTTTCCTGGAATTTTCTGGAATTGTTTTGCCTGGAATTGGATTGACTAAAGTTGCCTGAAATTGCCTTGCCAGGAATTGCCTTTTTTGGAATTGCTAATAAATACCTTTCCTGGAATTGCCTTGCCTAATTTTGGCTTTAATTGTTTTGCCTGGAATTGCCTGAAATTAACTAGCCTCAGATTGCCCTGCCTGGAATTGATTGGAATTGCCTTTTCTCTAATTGTTTTGCCTGGAATTGCCTGAAATTGCCTTGCCTGAAATTGCTTGGAATTGCCTTGCCTAGAATAGACTCGTCTGGAACTGCCTTGCCTAGAATTGCCTTGCCTGGAATTGCCTTGCCTGAAATTGCCTTGCCTGGTATTGCCACAAAACACCATGCCTAAATTTCTGTGCATGGAATAACCTGGAATTTATTTTCCTGAAATTGCATTGTTTTGAATTGCCTATAATTTTCTTGACTGGAATTTTTGTTTGTAATTGCCTGGAATTGTCTCTCCTGAGATTGCCTTGCCTGGAATATTTTGACTTTTCTTTACTGGAATTGCCTTGACTGAAATTGCCTTGCCTGGAATTACCTTGCTTGAATTGCCTTGCCTGGAATTGCCTCACCTAAAATTGTTTTGCATGAAATTTCCTGGAATAGTTTTGCCTGGAATTGCCTTGCCTGGGATTTCCTGGAATAGACTTACCTGGTATTACCTTGCCTGGAATTGCCTGGAATTGCCTTGCATGGAATTTTCTTGCATGGAATTGCCTTGCCTTAATTTGCCTTGCATCTAATTCTTTGTAATTGCCTTGCCTGAAATTCCCTTGCCTGGAATTGGCTTTCCTGGAATTTCCTTGCCAAGAATTGCCTTTTCTGGAATTGCCGGGAATAAGCTTGCTTGGAATTCCTTTGCCTGTAATTGCCTTGACTGGAATTGCCTGGAACTGCCTTTTCTGGCATTGACTTGCCTGGAATTGCCTGAAATTTCTTTCCTGAAATTTCCTGGAATGGTATTGCCTGGAATTGCCTGGAAATGCTCCTACTGGTATTGCCTTTCCTGGAATTGTCTGGTATTACATTTCCCAAAACTGCTTAGCTTGGAATTGCCTTGCCTCAAATTGCCTTACCTTAAATTGAATACAATTTCCACGCCTGGAATTACTTTGCCTGGAGTTGCCTTGCCTGGAATTGTCTGGAATTACCTTGCTTGGAATTCACTTGCTTTGAATTGCCTTGTCTGGAATTACCTTGCTTGGAATTGCCTTAAATTGACTCTCCTGTAACTGCCTGGAACTGTGATGACTAGAATTGCCTTGCCTAAAATTTTCTGGAATTGTCTTGCCTGGAATTGCAATACGTTGACTTGCCTGGAATTGCCTTGTCTGGAACTATTTTGCTGAAAATTGCATTGCCTAGACTTAAGGGAATTGCCTTGCCTGGAATTATATAGCCTGAATTTGCCTTTATTTGCCTTGCATGGAATTTCCTGGAATGGCCTTGCCTGGAATTCTTTTGCCTGTAATTGCCTATAATTGCTTTTCGTGGAATTTTCTGAAATTGTTTTGCCTGAAATTGCCTGGTAATGCCTTGCCTATTATTGCCTTGCCTGTAATTGCCTTGTATTGCCTTGCCTGGAGTTGTCTTGACTAGAATTTTTTTACCTTAAATTTCCTGGAATTACCTTGCCTGAAAATTTTTGCCTGTAATTTCCTTGCTTGGAATTGCCTGGAATTGCCTTGCCTGGAATTCCCTTGCCTGAAATTGCCTGGAGTTGCGTTGCCTGGCATTGCCTTGCCTGGAAATGCCTGAAATTGCCTCGCCTAAAATTGTTTTGCGTGGAATTGCTGAAGTTGCCTTGCCTAGAATTGACTGGCCTGGAATTTTCTGAAATTGTCTTACCTGGTATTACCTTGCCTCAAATTGAATGGAATTGACTTGCGTGAAATTTTCTTGCATGGAATTGCCTTGCCTTAATTTGCATTGCCTTGATTTCCCTTGCATGTAATTGCCTGTAATTGCCTTGCTTGGAATTGCCTAGAATTGTTTTGCCTGAAATTGCCTGGAAATGCCTTGCTTGGAATTGCCTTGCCTGGAAATGCCTGTGTTGCCTTTCCTAGAATTGCCTTGCCTGAATTTGCCTTGACTAAAATTTTCTTACCATGAATTGCCTAGAATTGATTGCCTGGAATTTTTGCCTGTAATTGCCCTGCTTGGAATTTTCCAGAATTGCCTTGCCTGAAATTCTCTTGCCTGTAATTGTCTGAAATTGCATTGCGTGGAATTGCCTTGCCTGAATTTGACTCGCCTAAAATTGTTTTGTGTAGAATTTCCTGGAATTGCCTTGCCTGGAAATGCCTAGAACTGTTTTGCCTGAAATTGCCTGGAAATGCCTTGCTTATAATTGCCTTGGCTGAAATTTTCTGGTGTTGCATTTCCTGGAATTGCCTTGCCTGGATTTGCCTTGACTAAATTTTTTTTTATCATGAATTGCCTTCCCTAGAAAATTTGCCTGTAATTGCCTTGCTTGGAATGGCCTGGAATTGCCTTGCCTGAAATTTCCTTGCCTGAAATTGTGTTGCATGGAATTGCATTGCCTGGAATTGACTCACCTAAATTTGTTTTACATGGAATTTCCTGAAATTGCCTTGCCTAAAATTTTCTGAAATTGCCTTACCTGGTATTACCTTGCCTGGAATTGACATGCATGGAATTTCCTTGCATGGAATTTCCTTGCCTTAATTTGCCTTGCGTCTAATTCTCTGTAATTGCCTTGACTGAAATTGTCTGGCCTGGAATTGCCTTTTCTGGTATTGCCTGGAATTGCCTTGCTTAGAATGGCCTCGTCTGAAATTCCCGGAAATAGCTATGCCTGGAATTCCCTTGCCTGTAATTGTAAACAGTGCTGCAATGAACATTTGTGTGCATGTGACCTTATAATAGAACAATTTATAGTCCTTTGGATATATACCCAGTAATGGGATTGCTGGATCCAATGGAATTTCTATTACTAAGTCCTAGAAGAATCACCACACTGTCTTCCACAATGGTTGAACTAATTTACACTCCCACCAGCAGTGTAATAGTGTTCCTATTTCTCACATCCTCTCCAGCATCAGTTGTCTCCAGATTTTTTAATGATCGCCATTCTAACTGGCGTGAGATGGTATCTCAATGTGGTTTTGATTTGCATCTCTGTAATGACCAATGATGATGAGCATTTTTTTATATGTTTGTTGGCCTCATGTATGTCTTATTTTGTAAAGTGTCTGTTCATATCTTTTGCCCATTTTTGAATGGGCTTGTTTGATTTTTCTTGTAAATATGTTTGAGTTATTTCTCAATTCTGGATATCAGCCCTTTTTCAGATGGGTAAACTGCAAAGATTTTTTCCCATTCTGTTGGTTGCCGATTCACTCTAGTGACTCTTTTTTTTTTTTGCCATGCAGAAGCTGTGGAGTTTGATTAGCTCCCATTTGTCTATTTTGGCTTTTGTTGCCAATGCTTTTTGGTGTTTTGGTCATGAAGTCCTTGCCTACTCCTATGTCCTGAATGGTTTTGCCTAGATTTTCTTCTAGGGTTTTTATGGTGCCAAGTCTTATGTTTAAGTCTTTAATCCATCTGGTGTTAATTTTACTGTAAGGTGTCAGTAGGGGGTCCAGTTTCTGCTTTCTGCACATGCTAGCCAGTTTTTCCAACACCATTTATTAAACAGGGAATCCTTTCCCCATTGCTTGTTTTTGTCAGGTTTATCAAAGATTGTATGGTTATAGATATCCTGTGTTGCCTTCGATGCCTCTGTTCTGTTCCATTGGTCTATATCTCTGTTTTGGCACCAGTACCATGCTGTTTTGATTACTGTAGCCTTGTAGTATAGTTTGAAGTCAGGTAGTGTGATGCCTCCCATTGTGTTCTTTTTGCTTAGAATTGAATTGGCTACGAGGGCTCTCTTTTGGTTCCATATAAATTTCAAGGTAGTTTTTTCCAGTTCTGTGAAGAAATTCAATGGTAGCTTGATGGGGATAGCATTTATTATATAAATTACCTTGGGCAATATAGCAATTTTCACAATATTAATTCTTTCTAACCATGAACATGGAATGTTTCTCCATCTGTTTGTGTTATCTCTTATTTCGTTGAGCAGTGGTTTGTAGTTTTTCTTGAAGAGGTCCCTTACATTCCTTGTAAGTTGTATTCCCAGGTATTTTATTTTCTTTGTAGCAATTGTGAATGGCAGTTTCTTCTTGATTTGGCTTTCTTTAAGTCTGTTATTGGTGTAGTGGAATGCTTGTGATTTTTTCACATTGATTTTATATTCTGAGACTTTGCTGAAGTTGCTTACCCGTTTCAGGAGTTTTTGGACTGAGGCGATGGGGTCTTCTAGATATACTATTATGTCATCTGCATATAGAGACAATTTGGCTTCCCCCTTTTTTATTTGAATACACTTTTTTGCCTAATTGCTCTGGCAAGAACTTCCAGTACTATATTGAATAAAAGTGGTGAGAGAGGGTTTCCTTGTCTAGTGTCGGATTTCAAAGGGAATGCTTCCAGTTTTTGCCTATTCAGTATAATATTGGCTGTTGGTTTGTTGTCAATAACTTTTATTATTTTGAGATACGTTTCATCAATACCGAGTTTATTGAGGGATTTTAGCATAAAGGGCTCTTGAATTTTGTCAAAGGCCTTCTCTACATCAATTGAGATAATCATGTGTTTTGTTGTTTTTGGTTCTCTTTACGTGGTGAATTCCGTTTATAAACTTGTGTATGTTGAACCAGTCTTGAATCTCCGGGATGAATTTTACTTGATCCTGATGTATAAGGTTTCTGATGTGCTTTTGCAATTGGCTTGCCAGTATTTTATTGAAGATTTTTGCGTCTATGTTCAATATAGATATTGGCCTGGAGTTTTCTTTTCTTGTTGAGTCTCTGCTGGCTTTGGTATCAGGATGATAGTGGTCTCATAAAATGAATTAGAAAAGATTCTCACCTTTTGGATTATTTGGAATAGTTTCAGAAAGAATGGTACCAGCTTCTTTTAGTGTGTCTTGTAAAAATAGGCTGTGAACCCATCTGGACCTGGGCTTTTTTTGTGTGTGTGGTAGGCTCTTAATTGCTGCCTTGACTTTATACCTTGTTATCAGTCTATTCATAGTTTCGGCTTCCTCCTGATTTAGGCTTGAGAGGACACAGGTGTCTAGAAATTTATCCATTTCTTCCAGGTTTACTAATTTATGTGCATAGAGTTGTTTGTAATATTCTCTAATGATGGTTTCAATTTTTGTGTAATCTGTGATGATTTCCACTTTATCGTTTTTTATTGTGTCTATTTGGTTGTTCTCTCTTTTCTTTTTTATAAGTCTAGCTAGTGGTCTGTCTATTTTGTTGATCTTTTCAAAAACAACTGCTCTTAAATTTACTGATTTTTGAAGGGTTTTTCGTGTCTCCATCTCCTTCAGTTCTGCTCTGATCTTGGTTATTTCTTGTCTTCTGCTAGGTTTTGAGTTTTCCTGATCTTGCTCCTCTAACTCTTTCAATTTTTATGCTAGGTTGTCAATTTTAAATCTCTCCACTCTTCTCATGTGGGCACTTATTGCTATATATTTTCCTCTAGAGACTGATTTAAACGTGTCCCAGATATTCTGGTATGTTGTGTCTTTCTTCTCATCGGTTTCAAAGAACTTCTTTATTTCTGCCTTTATTTTATTGTTTATCCAATCAACATTCAAGAGCCAGTTGTTCAGTTTCCATGAAGCTGTGCAATTCTGAGTTAGTTTCTGAATTCTGAGTTCCAACTTGATTGCACTATGGTCTGAGAGACTGTTTGTTATGATTTCAGTTGTTTCACATTTGCTGAGGAGTGCTTTACTTCCAATTATGTGATCAATTTTGGAGTAGGTGTGATGTGATGCTGAGAAGAATGTATATTCTGTGCATTTGGGGTGGAGAGTTTTGAAAATGTCTATCAGGTTTGCTTGTTCCAGGTCTGAGTTCAAGCCCTGGATATCCTTGTTAATTTTCTGTCTGGTTGATCTGTCTGATATTGACAGTGGAGTGTTAAAGTCTCCCACTATTATTGTGTGGGAGTCTAAGTCTCTTTGTAAGTCATTAAGAACTTGCCTTATATATCTGGGTGCTTCTGTATTGGGTTCATATATATTTAGGATTGTTAGCTCTTCTTGTTGTATTGATCCTTTTACAATTATGTAATGTCCTTTTTTGTCTCTTTTGAACTTTGTTGCTTTAAAGTCTATTTTACCAGAGACAAGAATTGCAATTCCTGATTTTTTGCTCTCCATTTGCTTGGTAAATCTTTCTCCATCTTTTTATTTTGAGCCTTTGTGCAGCCTTGGATGTGTGATGGGTTTCCTGGATACAGCACACTGATGGGTTTTGTTTTTTTATCCAATTTGCCAGTCTGTTTTTTTGATTGGTGCATTTAGCTTATTTACATTTAAGTTTAATATTGTTATGTGTGAATTTGATACTGCCATTTTGATGCTAGCTGGCTGTTTTGCCCATTAGTTGATGCAGTTCTTTATTTTGTTGATGCTCTTTAGCATTTGGTATGTTTTTGGAATGGGTGGCACTGGTTGTTTCTTTCTGTGTGTAGTGCCTCTTTCAGGAGATCTTGTAAAGCAGGCCTGGTGGTGACAAAATCTCTGAGTACTTGCTTGTTTGCAAAGGATTTTATTTTTCCTTGACTTGTGAAGCTCAGTTTAGCTGGATATGAAGTTCTGGGTTGAAATTATTTTTCTTTAAGAATGTTGAATATTGGCTCCCACTCTCTTCTGGCTTTTGAGTTTCTGCTGAGAGATCTGCTGTGAGTCTGATGGGGTATTTTTTTTGTGGGTGACCCGACCTTTCTCTCTGGCTGCCCTTAGCATTTTCTTCTTCATTTCAACCCTGGTGAATCTGACGATTATGTGCCTTGGGGTTGCTCTTTATGCAGAATATCTTTGTGGTGTTCTCTGTATTTCCTGGACATGGATATTTGTCTGCCCTGCTAGGTGTGGGAAATTTTTCTGGATAATATCCTGAAGAGTATTTTCTATCTTTCATTTACTCTCTTTGTCACTTTCTGATAGACCTATCAAATGTAGATTAGGTCTCTTCACGTAGTCCTACATTTTTTAGATACTTTGTTCTGTTTTTTGTCTGCTTTTATTTCTAATCTTGGCTTCTTGTTTTATTTCATTGAGTTGATCTTCAACTTCTGATATTCTTTCTTCTGCTTGGTCAATTTGGCTGTTGAAACTTGTGCATGCTTTACGAAGTTCTCGTGTTGTGTTTTTCAGCTCCTTCAACTCATTTATATTCCTCCCTAAGTTGGCCATTCTTCTTATCATTTTCTCAAATCTTTTTAAAATTTTTTTTCAAAGTTCTTAGTTTCTTTGCATTGATTTAGAACATGTTCTTTAACTCATGGATGTTTCTCATTACCCACTTTCTGAAATCTGATTCTGTCATTTAATCACACTCATTCTCCATCCAGCTTTGTTTCCTTTCTGGTGAGGAGTTTTGCTCCTTTGTAGGAAGCGAGGTGTTCTGGTTTTGGGTGTTTTTCTCCTATTTGCGCTGGTTTCTTTCCATGTTTGTGGATTTATCCACCTGTCGTCTGAGGAGTTGCTGACTTTTTGATTGGGTCTCTGAGTGGATTCCCAGCTCCTTGATGATGAAGAATTTCTGTTACCTAGTTTTCCTTCTAACAGTCTAGCCCCTCTGCTGTAAGACTGCTGAGGTCCACTCCAGGCCCTGCTTGTCTGGGGTACACCTGTAGCAGCTGCAAAACAGTGAGGGATGCTACCAGTTTCTTCTTTTGCTATCTTTGTCTTAGACTGATGCCCACCAAATTTCAGTCTGATCAGTCCTTTATGAGGTGACTCTTTGTATATATGGGGGTCAGAGAGCTGCCTGAGAAGATGATTGTGTACTTTATAGGAGCTCAAGTACTGAGCTGAAAGCTCCGTTGTTCATTCAGGGCTGCTATGCAGTTATGCTTAAGTCTTCTGCATAACTCATAAAACTCCATTTTTCCCTCAGATGCTCTGTGTTGGGGAGTTAGGGCTTATTTATGAGTATCTGTTGAAGTCTCCTGGCCAGCTAGGAGTCAGTGTAGTCACTATTTGCCTGTCGTGGCTCCATCCTGCTGCCGTGAGGTTCATCCTGTTGCCATGGGCTCTGCCCTGCTGCTGTGGGCTTCACCCTGTTGCTGTTGGCTCTGCCCTGCTGTTGTAGGCTCTGCCCTGTTGCCATGGGCTCTGCTCTTCTGCAGACTCTAATTCCCTGTAGTGCTGTTTATATGGGTGTGGTTAGAACTGCTGTGGTGATTGTGGCCTGCCTCTCTATTGGTGGACTCTCTCTGTTCTGGCGGGTTCCCTTGACAATGGCAGGCTGTGTCAGCAATAGGATGGTACCTCAGTAGGGGTGGAATTCCTCGGTAATGGCGGACGCCCCTCCCTTAGCAAGCTGCAGCATTCTGGTTTCAGCTGTGCCCACCATGAAACTCTCAAACCCGAGCATTTCAAATCACCATCTTATTTGTCCCTGTTGGGGTGGGACCCGCCGAGCCTGATCACCTGGCTTCCTGCCTCAGAGTCTTTTATTTTTTAAGTTGAACAGTTGTCTCTATTCCAGGTGTTTCAGTCGCCTGCTGAAAGGGCACTGGGATCTGTGTGATTTTTAATGCAGTGACCCACTACGATGGCTCAAACGTCGTTTCCTGGGAATCACCCGGCCTGGACCACTGTCCACGTCCCTATTACTTAGATAAATATGCTAATCTGCCCTTCCAAATCTCAAAATGCCATTTTAACAGGGCACCCATACCAGTGCATTTTGTGCAGAGTGCTGCTGTGCTGTGGAGCCAGCTGAAATGGCCACACCAGCTGAAACATCTGTGCTGGTGTCCCATGTCTCTCCTACACCTGAACATTTTCCCTTTCTGTGGGCAACAAAGATTCATCTGGAAATGCGGTGTGCACTCACCCTCTGTGCCTTCACTGAAAGCTGCAATCCTGAGTTGCTCCTACAGCACCATGTTCCCCCACTCCTCTCTCTTAATTTATTTTAAATAAATCTAACTTTAAATTCTGAAACAGCAAGTCATAATCTTGTATCTCTGAAAATAGAATACAGTGAAATTTGAAAGGACACCCCAACGACTCATGATCCAAAAATGACTAATGCTGGTATTCTTGGAAGAAAGAGAAAGAGAAAAAAATAAAATGGGATAGACCTAACGGTGTTGTTTGTAAGAATTGTCTTTCCAGGAGATGGAAAAAGACACTATCATGATAAGATTCATTCTTTAGTATTCAGCTACAGAAATGTAATAATTTTACTGAAGTTATTACAGTGGGTATAGTGGCAAGAGTTCTTCTGCTAAAAGTAAAAGCCAGTAATGTTAGGATTTTCTGGACAATGAAGTTGGTGAGGTTTAATCTTACAACTTGAGTGCCAGGTCTCATATCTTTTCTTTGAGTGATATTTTTATGAAATTCTTTAGGCTGTGTTTCCCACTGGGTGTGATTTATAACCACATATAATTGGTATAGTAATAGATTATGAAGGATAAATTATTTAAAAACTGTTTTCTATTTTATTTAGAAGAGAATATCTACAATTCTTAATTCTATCTTTACCACTTATAAGCAGAAAAAAAACTTTTTATTTCACTATTTTAGCAACTATTAATAAAATATTATTTAAGAAAGCCTACTCTTCAGAGATGTAATGAGAATAAATTGTAAAGTACTTTTGATATTCTAAGATAAAAGATAGTGTAGTTAGTCAATATTACAATGCTTTCCACATTATAAATTTTATCAAAATTGTGTAGTTATTAGCTCAGTCCAACAAGAAAACAGGATTATATAAAAACAAAAATATTCTGAGTCATGTCATCTTTTGTCAAATTCCTGGTAGACAGATGTATGATTTGTTCTAGTGACCTTGCTATTTCTTCATTACTGTAATATGTCTGATGTTAGACATATCAAATTAACATTGTACTAGTTCAACTGAGAATGTAGGTCTATCACACCACTCAGGCACATACTCTGATTTTTTCCACAAATATCCAAATATATTAATGTAATTTAATTAATATGTTTATACAACTATATAATTGTTCACAGCTGAGCCAGTTAGGTACTATAATTATAATTTCTATGATACACGAATTTTGTTCTACTGTGATTAAAATTACCTGATTTCTCACTTGCTGCATTTTCTGTTTATCTCTTTCGGCCCCATATCTTCTAATCTCTAAAATTTTTCTCAATATAAGTAAACTCAATATGTAATTTGTTGATTCTATTTATTTTATTTGTAGTACCTTCTCCTGAAGCCCTCTATCATCTTAGCATAAACTGAAGTTTGGTGATATGATGCACAGCTGTCATCTGAGGCCTTTCATATTTCCACTACCCTAAGAATTATCTTTTCTTTTCTCTTGTATATTACATTTAGAAATTTTAAGTCTGTTGTTGTCTGAGTTTCTTGTTTTCCTTTTTAGTTTTCTTCCCTTAGTTTGGTGAGCATATCACCAGGTAATTCCCTGAAAAAGAGGACGTTGATGATGTGCCAGTCATTTCCCTTTTTGCTGTAAGGTGTGGAAATGTCTGCTAGGCCATGCATTGCATCTGGAGGAGGGTTAAGACATCTGTGAAGGCAACACATGCCAGAGACCAAAGTTCAGAGTTTCTACTTATGACTCATGCTCAATCAGATCATGAAAAACACTTGTTTCTCCAACTCCCAATACCACACTGACAAGAGGTGAGAAAAAATAACAATAGAATCCAGTTTGATTAATGAAAGAGACATATCACTAGGGGAATATGAAGCCTTTAATGCACTAAGGGTAACTATAGCAATAACAAACTTGAAACTCTGCCTGACTCCTGGCTCGATTAGTACAAACACATCCTCACTACAGGCCCAGCAGAAGAGAAACAATTTTGTCTCTGCTATTGGTTGAAGCATTCTCCCACACACTTATATCAAAGTGCTAACTGACTAATTCAGATGTGACCTCATTTGGAAATTAGGTATTTACAAAGACAATGGATTAAGGCCTGGCGTGGTGGCTCATGCCTGTAATCCAAACATTTGGGAGGCCAAGGTGGGTGGATTATCTAAGGTCAGGAGTTCAAGACCAGCCTGGCCAAGATGGTGAAACCCCATCTCAAAAAAATAAATACAAAAATTAGCTGGCTGCAGTGGTGGGCACCTCTAATCCCAGCTACTTGGGAGGCTGAGGCAGGAGAATCTCTTGAACCTAAAATGTGAAGGTTGCAGTGAGCTGAAATGCTGCCACTGCACTTCAGCCTGGGTGACAAAAGTGAAAACTGTGTCTCAAAAACAAGTAATTAGTTAAAGTGAGGTTATAAGGGTCCACCTTAATCCAATATGACTGTTGTCCTTATAAAAAGATAAAATTTTGACACAAAAATATGCACTGAAAATAGTTATTTGCAGAAATACAAGGAAATGCCATTGGAGTAATGTGTCTGCTAGCCAAGAAAAGCCATAGATTGGCAGCAATTCATTAGAACCTGCAGCCATAGAAGAAATTCATCACAGCACTCAAAACAGCCCATTCCTCCCAACATTCATATTTTGGACTCAGGTTCCAAAACTGTGAGACAATAAATTTTCTGTTGCATAAACCACCCAGTTTATGACACTTTGTTAGGGTATTCCCTCCAAAACTAATGTAATCTACAAGTATAAAAATGTTTACCTCAGTATATATTTTTCTATACATGTCTGGTTTTTATAAAAAACGAAAACAAACAAAAAAACATATGAGGCACAGGTATTTGTAAAAGGAAACAATGTAAAAGAAAAATAAACCACACTCTAAAGAGGCAAAACGAACATCAGAACTATACTAAGCTCTAATAAAAATGTAAAAATTCTCAGGCAAAGAATGAAAAATAACTGTAATTGTTATGTCAAAGGTTTTAGTGAAAAATAAAGACAATTTGCAGAATGAGAAAGATAATCTCCTCAGAGAGTTGAAAACTGTAAAATCAAATAGAAAAGCTGGACATGGTGGCTCAGGACCCCAATCAAACCACTTTGGGAGACTGAGGCAGGTGGATCACTTGAGGTCAGGAGTTTGAAACCAGGCTGGTCAACATAGTAAAATTCTGTCTGTACCAAAAATACAAAAAATAATTAGCCTCGTGTGGTAGTGGGCACCTGTAATTCCAGCTCCTCAGAAGGCTGAGGAAGCAGAATTGCTTTAACTCAGGCGGGAGAAGTTGCATTGAGCCAAGATTGTGCCACTGCACTCCAGCCTGGGTGACAAAGTGAGACTCCATCAAAAAAAAAGCAAGTGAAAATGCTAGTGATGAAAACCACAGAAAAGATATGAAGATGCCTTCAATGGGCTCATTAGAACCCTCGACACACTTAAAGAAATAATCAGTGAACACGAAGGCATATAAACTAACTATTCAAACTTAAAAATAAAGTGAAAATAGTAAAAAACGGAGAATCTAAAAACTGTGGGACACTATCAGACAGTGTCATTTGTGGATACTTGCAGTCTCAGAAAAAAAAAGCAGAAAAAATATTTTAAAAAATTGATGGTCAAAAATTTAGTTAAAGACACCCAAAGTCTAGAACCAAAAAGCCCAGAGAACATCAAACATGATTAATATCAAAAGACACACACCAAATAAGAACAAAGAAACCCAAAACAAGAAAAAAAAATGAGAGCACATCTCCAAATATAGGTGTATCAATCAAATTCAAACTGCTGAAATTTAAAATCAAAACACAAATTTGAAGGCAGTCCAAGAAAAGAGATGTATTATTGCCGTGCATGTATTAACTATGTGAATATGTTCTGAGAAGT
This sequence comes from Saguinus oedipus, assembly GCA_031835075.1. Taxonomy (NCBI): domain Eukaryota; kingdom Metazoa; phylum Chordata; class Mammalia; order Primates; family Cebidae; genus Saguinus; species Saguinus oedipus. The sequence continues at coordinate 200,500,574 of CM063171.1, forward strand.
GCATCATTGGATGATTCTATCATTCTGTGAACATTATGGAGTATTCTTACACAAAGTTAGATTGCAATTGTGTAGCTTACTATGCCTGTAAGCTGTATGGCATAGCGTAATGCTCCTGGGCTATGAACCTGTACAGCAAGGTACTGTACTGAATATTACAGACACCTGTAACACAGTGGCAAGTATCTGTGTATCTAAGTATATCTAAGCATAGGAAGAGTTCCATGAAAATAGTTTTATACTCATATAGGACTACTGTTTTTTATGTGGCCAGTGGCTGAAATGCTGTTATGCAGTTCATGACTACTGACAAAGAAAGGAGGATAAAAATTACAACACAGGTCTCATCAGAAAATGTGAAATCAAAGAGTCAGTGGTTACTTCTGTAAATAAAAACCCCTGCCAACTCACAATTCTATAACCAGTTAGCATACTTATCAAAAGCAATGGAGAAATACTTAGAAAAAAAATGGAGGAATTTCATTTAAATCAAGCAGACACTGCAAGGAATGTTGATAAAAGTACCTCAGGTCAAAGAATATTATATATCTCAGAAACTTATGTTTACACCAAGAAATAAAGTACATAAAAATAGAGGTAACTGTTCTAAAATATAACTAGTGATTTAAAACAATAATAAATAACATATGCTGTTTTTCCAGCATATGTAAAAGTAGTGTAAAACTCCAAGGCCACAAAGGATCAGTGAGAATTAAAAATATACTGTTACAAGGTTTTTATATTGAAAGGAAAACAGTATAATTTCATTTAAAAGAGGTCTCAAATTATTTTAAACTACATATTATCAACCATTGGGAGAACCATTAAATATATTTTTAAAGATGCATAAAATAAGAAGGCCAGGGTTGGTACCATCATTTTGGGAGGCTGAAATGGACAGATCACAAGGTCAAGAGATCAAGACCATCCTGATCAACATGGTGAAACCCAGTCTCTATTTAAAATACTAAACTTAGCTGAGTGTGGTGGTGCATGCCTATACTTTGTGCTACTAGGGAGGCTGAGGCAGGAGAATTTCTTAAACCCAAAAGGTGGAGGTTGCAATGAGGAGAGATCAGGCTACTGCACTCCAGCCTGGTGACAAACACTCCATCTCAAAAAAAATTAATAGAAGAGATTAAAAAGTAATTATAACACGTGCTTGATTAAACTCATAGAAGCCAGCCATAGTGATGTGCACCTATAGTCCCAGCTTTTCTAAAGACTGAGGCAGGAGAATCTCTTGATCCCAGGAGTTTCAGGCTGCAGTGGGCTATGAATGAGCCTGTGAAGAGCTATTGAATGCCAGCCTAGACAATATACTCAGATCCTGTCTTAATCCCAGCACTTTTGAAGTCCAAGGTGGGCTGACAAGTTGAGGCCAAGAGTTGGAGACAAACCTGGACAATATTAGTGAGATCTTGTCTCCAATAAAAACAACAGAGAAGTCAAAATAAACATTCTTTTAAAATTCTATAGAACACTCAACAAGATAAACCACGTGATGGGCTATGAAACATGACTTCACACATAAAAGAATAGAAATCACGCAAATTACATTATCAGACCATACAAAATTAAAATTGATATTATAAACCTATCTGAGCATTCCACAAAAATGTGAAAATTAGAACACTTTTATTTTGTTGAAGTTACACTCTTGTTGTCCAAGCTGGAGTTCAGTGGTGTGATATGGGCTACCTGCAACCTCTGCCTCCTGGGTTCCATTGATTCTCCTGCCTCTGGCTCTGGAGCAACTGGAATTACAGGCATGAGCCACCACGTCCAGCTAATTTTGTATTTTTAATATAAATGAAATTTACACTTGTTGGTCAGGCTGGCTTCAAACTCCAGACCTCAAATGATCCACCTGCCTTGGCCTCCCAAAGTGTTAAGATTACAGGTGTAAGCCACACTGCACCTGATGAAAATTAGTACACTTCTAAATAATTCTTGGGTCAAAGAGTAAGTCTCAGGGATATTAAATATTTTGAGCAAAATAAAAATTTAATATTTCAAAGTTTGCGTAGCATAGCTAAAGCAGTGTTTACAGAAAAAATTACAGCGTAAAATTTATAACACATTATAATAAATGTAAAACAAGTAAATTAATCATTTGCCTTAATAAACTAGAGTGAAGAAAAAGCAAATGTGAAGCTTTTAATTATGAAACATGCAGGACAAAAATTAGAGCAGAAATCAATAAAACTAAAATTGGGGGAGATTTCCAAGATGGCGAGGTAGAAAGAACTCAAAATTGCAGCTCTCAGTGAAGGTGCAGAGGGTGAGTCCTAGCCGCATTTTCAGATGGACCTTTGTTGCCCATAGAATGGGGAAACTCCCAGGTGTAGAAGAGACATGGGACACCAGCGCAGCCCTTTCATCTTGTGTGTCCCTTTCAGCCAGTGCCACAGCACAGCAGCAGTCCACACAAAACTCACTGGTCTGGGTGCCCTGTTAAACTGGCAATCTGATATTTGGGAGGGTAGATTAACATATCCATCTGATTAAACAGGAATTGGACAGTGAGCCAGATTAGAAGATTCCCAGGAAGTGTGATTTGAGCCAGTGCAATGGGCCACGCCACAGGAAATCATACAGATTTCAGTGCCCTAGCAGCAGGTGACTGAAACACCTGTGAGAGAGTCAACCATTCAACTTATAAAAAAAAAGAGAGAGAGAAAGGACTCTGAGGCAGGAAGCCAGGTGATCAGGCTTGGCGGGTCCCAACCCCACAGGAACAAACAAAATGGTGAATCAAAACGCTCAGGGTTGAAAGTTTTACTGCAGACTTAGCTGAATCTAGGATGGAGCAGCTCTGTGGGGAAGGGGCATCCACCACTATAGATGCCTCCCGCTCCTCCTGGATTGGTACACGCCCATTGCAGAAGCAGCCTGCGATTGCCAAGGCAACCTGCCATAACAGAGAGACTCTGCCAACAGGGCAGATTTCACCACAGTAGGGTGGAGCCCCATGGCAGCAGGGCAGAGCACCATGGCAGCAGGGTGGACCCTGCAGTAGCAGAGAAGAGCCTTGGCAGGCAAATAGTGACTAGACTGTCTCCTAGCTGGACAGGACAGTGCAACAGATACTCATAATGAAAGCCCTAACTCCCTGAGACACAGCATCAGAGGCCAAAAAAAGAGGGTTTATTAAGTTCTGCTGCAGCAGACCTAAACAAACCCGCCCAACAACCCTGAATAGACAACGGACCTCACAGCTCCGCACTTAAGCTCCTATAAAGTACAGACTGTCTCCTCAAGCAGCTCCCTGACCCCTGTATATCCAAAGAGTCACCTCAAAAAATGACTAATCAGACTGACATTTGGAGGGCATCATTCTGGGACAAAGATAGCAAAAGAAGAAACTGGTAGCATCCCTCACTGTTCTGCAGCTGCTACAGCTGTACCCCAGACAAGAAGGGCCTGGAGTGGACCTCAGCAGTCATACAGCAGAGGGGCTAGACAGTTAGAAAAAAAAACCTAAGTAACAGAAATACTTCATCATCAACAATCTGGGCATCCACTCAGAGACCTAATCAAAAAGTCAGCAACTACTAAGACAACAGGTGAATAAATCCACAAAGATGGGAAGAAACCAGTGCAAAAAGGAGAAAAACACCTGAAACCAAAACACCTCAACTCCTAAAAAAGACCAAAACTCATCACAAGCAAAGGAAGAAAGCTGGACAAAGAATGAGTGTGATGAAATGATGGAATCAGACTTCAGAAGGTGGATAATGACAAACTTCAGTGAGCTAAAAGAATATGTTTTGAATCAATGCAAAGAAACTAAGAACCTTGAAAAAAGATTTCAAAAAAGATTAGAGAAAATAATAACAAGAATGGAAAACTTAGAGAGGAATATGAATGAATTAAAGGAGCTGAAAAACACAACATGAGAACTTTGCGAAGCATGCACAAGTTTCAACAGCCGAATTGACCAAGCAGAAGAAAGAATATCAGAAGTCAAAGATCAACTCAACGAAATAAAATGAGAAACCAAGATTAGAGAAAAAAGTGCAAAAAGAAATGAACAAAATCTCCAAGAAATGTGGGACTATGTGAAGAGACCCAACATACGTTTGATAGGTGTACCAGAATGTGACTAAAAAAATGAATCCAAGCTGGAAAACACTCTTCAGAATATTATCCAGGAAAACTTACCCAACCTAGCAAGGCAGACCAATACTCAAGTCCAGGAAATACAGAGAATACCACAAAGGTATTCTGCAAGAAGAGCAACCCCAAGGCAAATAAGAGTCAGATTCACCAGGGTTGAAAGGAAGAAAAAAATACTAAGGGCAGCAAGAGAGAAAGGTCGGGTCACCCACAAAGGGAAGCCAATCAGACTCACAGCAGATCTCTCAGCAGAAACTCTACAAGCCAGAAGAGACTGGGGGCCAATATTCAACATCCTTAAAGAAAAGAACTTTAACCCATAATTTTAAATCCAGCCAAACTGAGCTTCATAAGTGAAGGAAGAATAAAATATTTTACCAAAAAGCAAGTACTCAAAGATTTTGTCACTACCAGGCCTGCTTTACAAGAGCTCCTGAAAGAGGCACTACACATAGAAAAGGACAACAAGTACCAGCCATTCTAAAAACATACCAAATGCTAAAAAGCATCAACAAAATGAAGAATCTGCATCAACCAATGGGCAAAACAGCCAGCTACCATTAAAATGGCAGTAACAAACTTACAAATAACAGTACTAACCCTAAATGTAAATGGGCTAAATGCACCAATCAAAAGAAACAGACTGGCAAATTAGATAAAAAACCAAAACCCATCGGTGTGCTGTGTCCAGGAAACACATCTCACATGCAAGAATACACAAAGGCTCAAAATAAAGGGATGGAGGAAGATTTACCAAGCAAATGGAGAGAAAAAAAAAAAGCAGGAGTTCAATTCTCGTCTCTGATAAAATAGACTTTAAAGCAACAAAGATCAAATGATACAAAGAAGGTCATTACATAAGGATAAAAGGATAGATACAACAAAAAGAGCTAACAATCCTAAATATATATGGACCCAATACAGGAGCAACCAGATATATAAGGCAAATTCGTAACAAAGTACAAAGAGACTTAGACTCCCACACAATAATAGTGGAAGACATTAACACTCCACTCTCAATATCAGACAGATAAATCAGACAGAAAATTAACAAGGATATCCAGGGCTTGAACTCAGACCTGGAACAAGCAAACCTGATAGACATTTACAGAAGTCTCCACCCCAAATCCACAGAACATACATTCTTCTCAGCACCACATCACACCTACTCTAAAATTGACCATAAAATTAGAAGAAAAGCACTAATCAGCAAATGCAAAACAACTGAAATTATAACAAGCAGTCTCTCAGAACATAGTGCAATCAAGTTAGAACTCAGAACTCAGAAACTAATTCAGAACTGCACAGCTAAATGGAAACTGAACAACTGGCTTTTGAATGTTGATTGGATAAACAATGAAATGAAGGCAGAAATAAAGAAGTTATTCAAAACGAATGAGAACAAAGACCCAACATAAAAGAATCTGTGGGACACATTGAAAGCAGTCTCTACATGAAAAAGGGGAGAGATCTAAAATTGACACCCTATCATTAAAATTGAAAGAGATAGAGAAGCAAGATCAAAAAAACTCAATACATAGCAGAATACAAGAAATAACTAACACCAGAGCAGAACTGAAAGAGATAGAGACACGCAAAATCCTTCAAAATATCAATAAATCCAAGAGCTGTTTTTTTGAAAAGATCAACAAAATAGACAGACCACTAGCCAGAGCCAGACTAATAGAAAAGAAAGGAGAAAACAACGAAATAGATGCAATAAAAAACAATAAAGGAGAAATCACCACAGATTCCACAGAAATTCAAACCATTATCAGAGAATACTACAAACAACTCTGTGCACATAAACTAGTAAACCAGGAAGAAATGGATAAATTCCTGAACACCTGTGTTCTCTCAAGCCTAAACCAGCAGGAAGCCGAAACTATTAATTGACCAATAACAAAGTCTGAAGTTGAGGCAGCAATTAAGAGCCTACCACACAAAAAAGCCCAGGTCCTGATGGGTTCACAGCCGAATTCTACCAGACACAAAGAGAAGCTGGAAACATTCTTTCTGAAACTATTCCAAATAATTCAAAAGAGGGAACCCTCCCCAAATTATTTTATGAGACCAACATCATGCTGATACCAAAACCGGCAGAGATTCAACAAGAAAAGAAAACTCAGGCCAATATCCATGATGAACATATATGAAAAAATCTTCAATAAAATACTGGCAAACCGATTGCAACAGCACATTAAAAAACTTATCCATCATGAATAAGTAGGATTTATCCCAGTGATGCAAGGCTGGTTCAACATATGCAAGTCTGTAAACGTAATTCACTACATAAAAAGAAGCAAAAACAAAAACCACATAATTATCTTAATTGATGCAGAGAAGGCATTTGAATAAATTCAACAGCACTTTATGCTAAAAACCCTCAATAAACTTGGTATTGATGGAACACATCTCAAAGTAATAAAACTTATTTATGACAAACCAACAGCCAATATCATACTGAATGGACAAAAACTGGAAGCATTTCCTTTGAAATCCGGCACTAGACAAGAATGCCATCTCTCACCAATCCTATTCAACATAGTACTGGGAGTTCTAGCCAGAGAAATCAGGCAAGGAAAAGGAATAGAGGGTATTAGAATAGGAAAGGTGGAAGCCAAGTTGTCTCTATTTTCAGACGACATGATAGTATACCTAGAAGACCCCATCACCTCAGTCCCAAAACTCCTGAAACTGATAAGCCACTTCAGCAAAGTCTCAGAATATAAAATGAATGTGCAAAAATCACAAGCATTTTTATATACCAATAACAGACTTAAAAAGAACCAAATCAGAAACAAACTGCCATTCACAATTGCTATAAAGAAAATAAAATACCTAGGAATACAACTTACAAAGAATGTAAGGGACCTCCTCAAGAAAAACTACAAACCACTGCTCAACGAAATACGAGAGGACACAAACAGATGGAGAAACATTCATTGTTCATGGTTAGGAAGAATCAATATCATGAAAATGGCTGAGGGGGGACTTGCAAGATGGTGTCATAGAAACTACTCAGGATTGCAGCTCTCAGTGAAGGCGCAGAGGGTGAGTCCTAGCTGCAATCTCGGATGGACCTTTTTTGCCCACAGAGTCTTGAAATTCCCAGGTGTGGGAGAGACATGGAACACAAGTACAGCCAGCTAGCGCAGCCGGCTCATGCGGCCACTTCAGCCGGCGCTGCAGTGGGACCCAGCATGGAACTCACTGGTCTGGGTTCCCTGTTAAACCGGCAATCTGAGATTTAGAATGGCAGATTAGCATGTCCATCTGATTAAATGGGACTTGGAAAATGAGCCAGACCAGGAGTTTCCTGGGAAGCGTGATCTGAGCCGGTGCAGTGGGCAGCGGCATGGGAGATTGCATGGATCCCAGTGCCCTATCGGCAGGCTACTGGGGCGCCAGTGAGAGAGTCAACCTTCCAGCTTGCTGAGAGGAAGAGAGAGACAGACAGGACGGACTCTGAAATAGGGAGCTGGGTGATCAGGCTTGGCGGGTCCCACCCTCACGGGGACAAGCAGAGCGGCGACTGGAGGTTCTTGGGGCTGAGAGGTTTGCTGCCAGAATCTAGGACGGTGCAGCCTGGTGAAAGAGGGGCATCTGCCATTACTGACGCAATCCGCCCCTACTGAAGTACCGCCCAGGGCTGATGCAGCCTGCCATTGCCGAGGCAACCTGCCATAACAGAAAGACTCCGCTAGGAAGGGGAAGCACTCCACAGCAGAAGGGAGCCCAGCAGCAACAGGGTGGACCCGCGCTAGCAGGTCAGAGCCCCGGCAGGCAAATAGTGAATAGACTGCCTCCTAGTGGGGCATGACAGTGCAATAGATACTCATACAGAAAGCCCCAACTCCCTGAGACAGAGCATCTAAGGGGGAAAAAAAGGGGTGGTGTTTTATGAGTTCTATTGCAGCAGACATAAACAACCTCCCAACAACCCTGAATGAACAACGGAGCTCACAGCTCAGCACTGAAGCTCCTATAAAGCACAGACCATCTCCTCAAGCAGCTCCCTGACCCCTGTATATCCAGAGTCACCCCAAAAAAGGAATAATCAGACTGACATTTAGCGGGCATCATTCTGGAACAAAGACAGAAGAAGAAGAAACTGGTATTATTCCTCACTGTTCCGCAGCTGCTACATGTATACCCCAGACCAGCAGGGCCTGGAGTGGACCTCAGCACTCATACAACAGAGGGGCTACACCATGAGAAGGAAAACTAAGTAACAGAAATACTTCATCATCAAAAATCTCAGCGTCGACACAGAGACCCAACTGAAAAATCAGCAACTACTAAGAGGACAGGTGGATAAATCCATAAAGATGGGAAGAAACCAGCGCAACAAAGAGGCAAACACCCGAAACCAAAACAGGTCACCTCCAAAAAAAGAACAAAACTTCTCACCAGCAAGGAAACAAAGATGGATGGAGAATGAGTGTGACGAAATGATGGAATCGGACTTCAGAAAGTGGATAATAAGAAACTTCAGTGAGCTAAAAGAACGTGTTCTAAACCAGTGCAAAAAAACTAAGAACCTTGAAAAAAGATTTGAAAAAAGATTCCAGGAATTGATAACAAGAATGGAGAACTTAGAGAGGGATATGAACAAATTGAAGTAGCTGAAAAACACAAAACAAGAACTTCACGAAGCATGCACAAGTTTCAACAGCCGAATTGACCAAGCAGAAGAAAGAATATCAGAAGTTGAAGATCAACTCCATGAAATAAAACGAGAAACCAAGACTAAAGAAAAAAGCACAAAAAGGAATTAAAATCTTCAAGAAATGTGGGACTATGTGAAGAGACACAACCTTTGTTTGATAGGTGTACCAGAATATGATGAAGAGAATGAATCCAAGCTGAAAAACACTCTTCAGGATATTATCCAGGAAAATTTCCCCAACCTAGCAAGGACGGTCAATACTCAACTCCAGGAAATACAGAGAACACCACAAAGATACTCCAAATAGAGCAACCCCAAGGCACATAATCATCAGATTCACCAGGGTTGAAATGAAGGAGAAAATACTAAGGGCAGCCGGAGAGAAAGGTCGGGACACCCACAAAAAGAAGCCCATCAGACTCACAGCAGATCTCTCAGCAGAGACTCTACAAGCTAGAAGAGAGTTGGGGCCAATATGCAACATCCCTAAAGAAAAGAACTTTCAACCCAGAATTTCATATCCAGCCAAACTGAGTTTCATAAGTGAAGAAAAAATAAAATTCTTCACGAACAAGCAAGTACTCAGAGATTTTGTCACCACTAGGCCTGCTTTGAAAGAGCTCCTGAAAGAGGAACTACACATAGAAAGAAACAACCAGTACCAGCCATTTTAAAAGCATACGAAATGCTAAAGACCATCAACAAAATGAAAAATGTACATGAACCAACAGGCAAAACAGCAAGCTAGCATCAAAATGGCAGTATCAAATTCACACATAACAATATTAACCCTAAATGTAAATGTGCTAAATGCACCAATCAAAAGACAGAGACTGGCAAATTGGATAAAAAACCAAAACCCATCGGTGTGCTGTATTCAGGAAACCAACCTCACACGCAAAAATACACAAACACTCAAAATAAAGGGATGGAGGAAGACCTACCAAGCAAATGGAGAGCGAAAAAAAGCAGGAGTTGCAATTCTCATCTCTGATAAAATAGACATTAAAGCAACAAAGATCAAAAGGGACAAAGAAGGTCATTACATAATGGTAAAAGTGTCAATACAACAAGAAGAGCTAATGATTCTAAATATATATGGACCCAATGTAGGAGCACCCAGATATAAAAGGCAAGTTCTTAATGACTTACAAAGAGACTTAGACTCCCACACAATAATAGTGGGAGACGTTAACACTCCACTATCAATAGCAGACAGATCAACCAGACAGAAAATTAACAAGGATATCCAGGGCTTGAACTCAGACCTGGAACAAGCAAACCTGATAGACATTTACAGAACTCTCCACCCCAAATCCACACAATATATATTCTTCTCAGCACCACATCGCACCTACTCCAAAATTGACCACATAATTGGAAGTAAAGCAGTCCTCAGCAAATTCAAAACAACTGAAATTATAACAAACAGTCTCTCAGACCATAGTGCAATCAAGTTGGAATTCAGAATTCAGAAAATAACTCAGAACTGCACAGCTTCATGGAAACTGAACAACTGGCTCTTGAATGATGATTGGATAAACAATGAAATGAAGGCAGAAATAAAGAAGTTCTTTGAAACCAACGAGAATGAAGACACAACGTACCAGAACCTCTGGGACACATTTAAAGTAGTCTGTAGAGGAAAATATATAGCAATAAGTGCCCACATGAGAAAAGTGGAGAGATCCAAAATGGACACTCTATTGTCAAAATTGAAAGAGCTAGAGGAGCAAGATCAAAAAAGCTCAAAACCTAGCCGAAGACAAGAAATAACTAAGATCACAGCAGAACTGAAGGAGATAGAGACAACAAAAACCCTTCAAAAAATCAATAAATTCTGGAGCTGGTTTTTCGAAAAGATCAACAAAATAGACAGCCCACTAGCCAGAATGATAAAAAAGAAAAGAGAGAACAACCAAATAGATGCAATAAAAAACGATAATGGAGAAATCACCACAGATTCCACAGAAATTCAAACCATCATCAAAGAATACTACAAACACCTCTATGCACATAAACTAGTAAATCAGGAAGAAAAGGATAAATTCCTGGATGCCTGTGTCCTCCCAAGCCTAAACCAGGAGGAAGCCAAAACTATGAATAGTCCAATAACAAGGTCTGAAGTTGAGGCAGCAATTAAGAGCCTACCACACAAAAAAAGCCCAGGTCCAGATGGGTTCATAGCTGAATTCTACCAGACACACAAAGAGGATCTGGTACCATTTCTGCTGAAACTATTCCAAATAATCCAAAAACAGTGAACCCTTCCCAAATCATTTTATGAGACCAACATCATCCTGATACCAAAATCTGACAGAGACTCAACAAGAAAAGAAAACTTCAGGCCAATATCCATGATGAACATAGATGCAAAAATCTTCAATAAAATACTGGCAAACCGATTGCAACAGCACATTAAAAAACTTATCTATCATGATCAAGTAGGATTCATCCTGGGGATGCAAGGCTGGCTCAACATACGCGTCTATAAATGTAATTCACCACATAAACAGAAGCAAAGACAAAAACCACATGATTATCTCAATTGACTCAGAGAAGGCATTTGACAAAATTCACGAGCCCTTTATGCTAAAAACCCTCAATAAACTTGGTATTGATGTAACGTATCTCAAAGTAATAAAAGCTATTTACAACAAAACAACAGCCAATATCATACTTAATGGGCAAAAACAGGAAGTATTCCCTTTGAAATCCGGCACTAGACAAGGATGCCCTCTCTTACCACTCCTATTCAACATAGTACTGGAAGTTCTAGCCAGAGAAGTCAGGCAAGAAAAAGAAATAAAGGGTATTCAAATAGAAAAGGTGGAAGCCAAATTGTCTCTATTTGCAGATGACATGATAGTATACCTAGAAGACCCCATCACCTCAGCCAAAAAGCTCCTGCAACTGATAGGCAACTTCAGCAAAGTCTCAGGATACAAAATCAATGTGCAAAAATCACAAGCATTCCTATACACCAATAACAGACTTAAAGAGAACCAAATCAAGAACGAACTGCCATTCACAATTGCTACAAAGAAAATAAAATACCTAGGAATACAACTCCCAAGGAACGTAAGGGACCTCTTTAAGGAAAACTACAAACCACTGCTCAACGATACAAGAGAGGACAAAAAACAGATGGAGAAACATTTCATGTTCGTGGTTAGGAAGAATCAATATCGTGAAAATGGCTATACTGCCCAAAGTAATTTACACAATCAATGCTATCCCCATCAAACTACCATTGAATTTCTTCACAGAACTGGAATATACCACCATGAATTTCATATGGAACCAAAAAAGAGCCCGCATAACCAAGTCAATTCTAAGCAAAAAGAACACAGCGGGAGGTATCACACTACCAGACTTCAAACTATGCTACAAGGCTACAGTAATCAAAACATCACGGTACTGGTACCAAAACAGTGATATAGACCAATGGAACAGAACAGTAGCATTGGAGGCAACACAACATATCTACAACCATATTATCTTTGATAAACCAGACAAAAACAAGCAATGGGTAAAGGATTCCCTGTTTAATAAATGGTGTTGGAAAAACTGGCTAGCCATGTGCAGAAAGCAGAAACTGGACCCCTTCCTGACACCTTACACTAAAATTAACTCCAGATGGATTAAAGACTTAAACATAAGACCTGACACCATAAAAACCCTAGAAGAAAATCTAGGCAAAACCATTCAGGACATAGGAGGAGGCAAGGACTTCATGAACAAAACACCAAAAGCATTGGCAACAAAAGCCAAAATAGACAAATGGGACATAATCAAACTCCACAGCTTTTGCTCGGCAAAAGAAACAGTCACTAGAGTGAATTGGCAACCAACAGAATGGGAAAAAATCTTTGCAGTTTACCCATCTGACAAAGGGCTGATATGCAGAATTTACAAAGAACTCAAACAGATTTACAGAAATAAATCAAACAAGCCCATTTAAAAATAGGCAAAGGATATGAACAGACACTTTACAAAAGAAGACATACATGAGGCCAACACATACATGAAGAAATGCTCATCATCACTGGTCATTAGAGAGATACAAATCAAAACCACATTGAGATACCATCACGCCAGTTAGAATGGCAATCATTAAAAAATCTGGAGACAGCAGATGCTGGAGAGGATGTGGAGAAATAGGAACACTTTTACACTGTTGATAGGAGTGTAAATTAGTTCTTCCATTGTGGAAGACAGTGTGGTGATTCCTCAAGGACCTAGAAATAGAAATTCCATTTGACCCAGCAATCCCATTACTGGATATATATCCAAAGAACTATAAATCATTCTACTATAAGGACACATGCACACGAATGTTCATTGCAGCACTGTTTACAATAGCAAAGATCTGGATCCAACCCAAACGCCCATCAGTGATAGACTGCACTGGGAAAATGTGGCACATATACACCATGGAGTATTATGCAGCAATCAAAAATGATGAGTTTGTGTCCTTTGTCAGGACATGGATGAATCTGGAGAACATCATTCTCAGCAAACTGACCGAAGAACAGAAAAGGAAATACCACATATTCTCACTCATAGGCGGGTGAGAAAAATGAGAACACATGGACACAGGGAGGGGGGTACTACACACTGGGGTCTATTGGGGGGAATAGGTGAGGGACAGCGGTAGGGGAGCTGGGAATGAATAGCCTGGGGAGAAATGCCAAATGTGGGTGAAGGGTAGAAGGCAGCAAAACTCACTGCTATGTGTGTACCTATGCAACTATCTTGCACCCTGTGCATGTGTACCTCGAAAAATAAAATGCAATAAAAATTTTTAAAAAATTTAAAAAAATTACTTTTTAGACAGGAATCAAAATCACAAAATTAACAACAGAAACTTGGACATTCATTATAATCAGGAACACCTAAATTCTGAATACAATGCTTCAGTTTTATCATAATTTTGCTCTGCTAATTGAAACTAGAGTGAGAAATCTGTATGGTCTAAATATTGAATCCTAAATATTAAGTCAGTATGGCTGTTTGAAGCAATTTCTGAAAGCAGAGTTCAATTACAATCGTGCTGAAAGTAAGAAGAAAAAATAGTGCTTTTAGTGTTCACAGACTATTATCTGTGTTTCATAACCATTTTTTTGTAGAGGAGCTTTGAAGTAATGGTCCTATCAATAGCCAGTGGTCATTTCCTAGCCTTTAATTATTGCTGTTCCTTTGCTTTTGTATGGCTCTGCATTGATTTTTTTTTCTTTTAGAGACAGAGTTGTTTTTTGTTTGTTTGTTTTTGAGACAGTCTGTCACCCAGGCAAAAGTACAGTGGCACAATCTTGGCTCACTGCAACCTCTGCCTCCTAGATTCAGGTGATTCTCCTGCCTCAACCTCCTGAGTAGCTGGGATTGCAGGCATGAACCACCATGCCTGGCTAATTTTTGTGTTTTTAGTAGAGACAGGGTTTATCCATGTTGGCCAGGTGGATCTCGAAGTCCTGAACTCAAGCGATCTGGTTCCTTGACCTCCCAAAGTGCTGAGATTACAGGCATGAGCCACCACACTCAACCTGCATTAAATTTTACAAAGAAATAAATATGCCCATGTGGTAATTGGCATCCCTGCACTGCCTTGACATTTTAAGCAGCATACTATTAGAATAAAAAGCACAAGTCCAAATTGTTAAAAAATGTTTTAGTTTGAGGAAAAGTCTACTTTATACAATGCACATTGTGTCAAAAGCCAAATGAATAAGGGCAGTAGAGAGGACTTGTTACTCTGTAACAATATTGCATTTAAATTCTCTTTGAGAACCTTTATACTTAGAGCCTCTAGCACTTCCTCCTATCCTAGGCAAGAGGGTGATTTACAAAGTAAATTTATACATGTAAATAATAGAGGAAGAGAAGGGAGGAAAAATAGAAAGCAAGAGAAAGAGATCATTTATTGTGTTTATTTGTTTGATCTCTTTCTTTCTGCTGCCCTTCTTTCTTTCATCCTTCCCTCTGTCTCTCCTTTCCTGTCCCACTTCCAGAAATTACTGAATACGTACTGTGTGCTAGGGCTTCCACACTAAACAATTGAAACATACAATCTCTACCCTCATGGAATGTAAGTCCATCATACTTGGATTTTACATTCTATGTGTAAATAAAATATATCACTTTTTCCTCACCCTTGTTTACTCTTTCTCCTTCCTACTGTATATTAAAGCATATTGGGTTCACCCATTTGTTGGGCAAATGTGCTTATCATAACCCAATTAGGCTGCCTTCATTTGAAACCCAACTCTCCCATTTGATTCTTATGTACGTTTAGTCAAGGACTTAATTTG
Organism: Saguinus oedipus; assembly: GCA_031835075.1. NCBI lineage: Eukaryota > Metazoa > Chordata > Mammalia > Primates > Cebidae > Saguinus > Saguinus oedipus. The sequence continues at coordinate 200,515,679 of CM063171.1, forward strand.
CATACTTTCCATCTCTTCATTTATAAAACACACATAATAATAACACATGCCTCATAGAATATTGTGAATATTAAAGAGTCAAATTATTTAGAACTTAGAATAGATTCTCTGACACAGTGAGTTAGTTCATTTTAGCCACTGCTGTTTTACATTATGCACAGGAATAAAAAGATAAAACTGATTATATTTTCAAGGGGCTTACAGTCTTGCAGGTGGAGACAGACAGGTACAGATAAAGGCAATAAAGTGTGGTAAGTGTTGTGGTTGAAATGATGAAGAATGGAGACTACAGTGTGTGGAGGCACACAGAGAAGGAAGTGGTGAATTCTTTTGGTCAACTCTTTTGAGACAGATGTAATATCAACCCAAAGTAGTTTCTTATTTCCCTGATGCTTCAGTAAATGAGCCTTACCTATTAAAAAATAAAATAAAATAAAATAAAACTAAAATTGGAAACAAGGCAGAAAATCAGCAAAACCAAAGATGATTCTTTGAAAAGATAGAAAAAGAGGCAATAAATTGATAATGGCCACAAACAGCCCAATCTATAATTAAATTTCAAATGCCTGTCCTTTCCACCATCTTAGTGCCTTATTTTTGGCAATGAATAAGAGATAGATCAATTAGGAAGAAGACTGACTTTGTAGGGAAAGGGTTGTGATGATTTCTTGAAACATAAGGTTGGTGATGATATATTTAGCCAGAAACTGGCAAGGGGAGTGCAGAGTAGGAATAATGAAAATACACAACTCTATTTTTTATGACACTTATCAGATACAGAAATAATTCTGTCTTTAAATTATAATTTTTTTATGTAAAAGGGAGTCATTGAGTTTACCGATTCTCAAATATTTCAGTCAATCCCTGTATCTTTAATAACACTTATTTCACCAATGTTATCCTATTTTTGATGCCTCCTATAATTTATTATTGTAATTTAACCAGGAGATGTGTAATTTTCTCTAGAGTCGTGTAAGACTAAGATAACTGGCCAGGTGAGGTGGCTCATGCCTGCAATTCCATAACTTTGGAAGGCTGAGGCAGGTGGATCACTTCAGGTAAGGAGTTCAAGACCAGCCTGACCAACATGGCAAAACCCCATCTCTATTAAAAACACAAACATTGACTGGGCATGATGGCATGCATCTGTAATTCCAGCTACTCAGGAGGCTAATGTGAGAGAATTCTTGAACCCAAAAGAGAGAGGCTGCAGTTAGCAAAAATTATGCCACTGCATTGCAGCCTGAATGACAGAGCTGGAATCCATCTCAAAATAATAAAGATGACTGAAACATTGCAGTAGTATCTGGAGCTTAAATATATCCATCATAATGCCAGCTGACTTTGAGTGTGAGTTCATGATTAAATTTGTGTATTGTAGATTAAATCTCATGCTTGCAGCATATTTGTTTATGCTGATATATTTCATAATACATTGTACATATCATAACAATATATTTCCCAATTTAAAAGGTTAAAAATATGTAAGAGTAAGATGTTTTAAAACTACAATTCCAGGGATAGGTGCAACAAGATGAGTTAATAATTCTAAATATATATGCACCCAATACATGAGCACCAAGATACATAAGGCAAGTTCTTAATGCCTTACAAAGAAAGTTAGACACCCACACAATAATAGTGGGAGACTTTAACAACCCATTGTCAATATTAGACAAATCAATCAGACAGAAAATCAACAAGGATATGCAGGACATAAACTCAGAGCTGGAACAAGCAAATCTGATAGACATTTACGGAACTCTTTACCCCAAATCCACAGAATATACATTCTTCTCAGCATCACATCACACCTACTCCAAAATTGACCACATAATTGAAAGTAAATCACTCCTCAGCAAATGCAAAACAACTAAAATCATAACAAACAATCTCTCAGACCACAATGCAATTAAGTTAGAACGTAGAATTAAGAAACTAATTCAGAACCGCACAGCTTCATGGAAACTGAACAACTGGCTCTTGAATGTTGATTGGATAAACAATGAAATGAAGGCAGAAATAAAGATGTTCCTTGAAACCAACGAGAATGAAGACACAACATACCAGAATATCTGGGACACATTTAAAACAGTCTCTAGAGGAAAATATATAGCAATAAGTGCCCACATCAGAAGCAAGGAGAGATTCAAAATTGACACCCTAGTATAAAAATTGAAAGAGTTATAGGAGCAAGATAAAAAAAACTCAAAACCTAGCAGAAGACAGGAAATAACTAAGATCAGAGTAGAACTGAAAAAGACAGAGACACAAAAAGCCCTTCAAAAAATTAATAAACTCAGGAGCTGGTTTGTTGAAAAGATCAACAAAATAGGCAGACCACTAGCCAGATTAATAAAAAAGAAAAAGAGAATAACCAAATAGATGCAATAAAAAACAATAAAGGGGATATCATCATAGATTCCACAAAAATTCAAACCATCATCAAAGATTATTACAAGAAACTCTATGCACATAAACTAGTAAACCTGGAAGAAATGGATAAATTCCTGGACACTTGCCTCCTCCCAAGCCTAAACCAGGAAGAAGCCAAAACCCTGAACAGATCAATAACAAGATCTGAAGTTGAGGCAGCAATTAAGAGCCTACCACACAAAAAATGCCCAGGTCCAGATGGGTTCACAGCCGAATTCTACCAGACACACAAAAATGATTTTCTATCATTCCTTCTGAAACTATTACAAATAATCCAAAAAAAGGGTATTCTTCCCAAATCATTTTATGAGACCAAAATTATTTTTATACCAAAACATGGCAGAGACTCATCAAGAAAAGAAAACTTCAGGCCAATATCTATGGTGAACATAGACGCAAAAATCTTCAATAAAATACTGGCAAGTTGAGAACAATAGCACATCAAAAAGCTTATCCACCATGATCAAGTAGGATTCATCCCGGGGATGCAATGCTGGTTCAACAGATGCAAGTCTATAAATGTAATTCGCCACATAAACAGAACCAAAGACATAAACCACATGATTATCTCAACTGATGCAGAGAAGGCCTTTGACAAAATTCAACAACTGTTTATGCTAAAAACCCTCAATAAACTAGGTATTGATGAAATGTATCTCAAAATAATAAAAGCTATTTATGACAAATCAACAACCAATATCATACTGAATGGGCAAAAACTGGAAGCATTCCCTTTGAAATCTGGCACTAGACAAGGATGTCTTCTCTCACCACTCCTATTCAATATAGTACTGGAAGTTCTAGCCAGAGCAATCAGGCAAGAAAAAGAAATAAAGAGTATTCAAATAGGAAAGGAGGAAGCCAAATTGTTTCTATTTGTAGATGACATGATTGTATATCTAGAAGATCCCATTGTCTCAGCCCAAAATCTCCTGAAACTGATAAGCAACTTCAGCAGTCTCAGGATACAAAATCAATGTGCAAAAATTACAAGCATTCCTATACACCCATAACAGACTTAAAGAGAGCCAAATCAAGAAGAAACTGCCATTCACAATTGCTACAAAGAGAATAAAATACATAGGAATACAACTAACAAGAAATGTAAGGGACCTCTTCAAGGAGAACTACAAACCACTGCTCAACAAAATAAGAGAGGACACAATTAGATGGAGAAACTTTCCATGTTCATAGTTATGAAAAATAAATATCATGAAAATGGCCATACAACCCAAAGTAATATATAGATTCAATACTATCCCCATCAAGCTACCAATGACCTTCTTCACAGAAATGAAAAAAAAAACCACCTTAAATTTTATATGGAACCAAAAGAGAGACCACATAGCCAAGTCAATTCTAAGCAAAAAGAATACAGCAGGAGGCATCACACTACCAGACTTCAAACTATACTACAAATCTACAGTAATCAAAACAGCATGGTACTGTTACCAAAACAGAGATATAGACCAATGGAAGAAAACAAATGGCAAACACAGTTAAGCTGGTGACCAGTGGAGAAACTGAACCTTGGACATAAAAGCTCTAGTTCTTCCTGACAGAAAAAGGTCAAAACCTGATTATGCTTCTTACATACATGCTTTTCTTTCTGCCGCTTTCTCTTGCTTCTCATCTGGAGTTGCTTAGCAATTTCAGCCAAACGACCCAGTTGAAAATTGCTTGTCAATTTTCTTTCTGGACAGCAAAAGTGGCAAAAAGGGCAGGACAAATGATCATCTAGATCCTTCCAGTATATAATGATGCAGGAGAGACAGAAGTTATGCCCAGAACTGATGGTCACTGAGTCTTTTAAGTAGTCCAGACAGATGGGACAGCTAGCCACGGCTTGGAGGACATCCAGGCCTGTCACAAATTCCATTGATCCCTGAACAAAGATGATAGGTAAAGTAATTCTTTTAGCAAGGCCTAGCTCTCTAGAGCTCAAGACCCAGTAAGCAGTAGATATTATTCCTGAGACTTTGACACCTGACCAGCTTTCAGTTTTACTGACTTGACATGTTGATGGCAGCTTCTGGAAACTTGTTAAGCCCTCAGCTCCTTAGCTTCAGAGTCTACTGCCATGGACATTTCACAGGTTGCAGCCTATTTCATATTACAACACATTAGCTGGGCTGCTGCTCTTCCAAGTTAATAAAATAAAGTCAAGTTTTCTTCATGAAAGCAGCCTTAGGTCCAAGATAAGAAATCCTTCCTTTGAGTGAGAGAAGACACCATGTTACAAACCTGATTTCAAAATCACTAATGTATTTAACATTCACATACAAATCATCAATCAATGCTAAAATTACTGAGTGGATGTTCTTGAAAAAACAAGATATTCTTATTGCAGAGATTCACACCATACATGACTTATTAAAAAAAAGAAAGTGAGACAAACTTATGTGCTTCCTGATAGAATAAAATGGCAAGTATACTGCATTGCCTATACAATGTTCTTTCCAAAAATACTGACTTTCAAGGTATCCATGAGAAAATTACTCTAATTCAGATGGTGGAGCATTTCTACAAGACAACTTGTCTGTGTTCTTAAAAAAATGTCAATGTCAAAAAACCAAGCATAAAAGAAAAAGACTTCTTTTTTTTTTTTGAGATGGAGTTTCACTGTTGTTACCCAGACTGGAGTGCAATGGCATGATCTCGGCTCACTGCAACCTCTGCCTTCTGGGTTCAAGCAATTCTCCTCAGCCTCCCGAGTAACTGAAACTACAGGCGTGCACCACCATGCCCAGCTAATTTTTGTATTTTTAGTAGAGACAGGGTTTCACCTTGTTGTCCAAGATGGTCTCAATATCTTGACCTCCTGATCCACCCACCTCAGTCTCCCAAAGTGCTGGGATTATAGGCTTGAGCCACAGCGCCTGGCCAAAAAAAAAATCTCTATCTAGATTTAAGGAGAGGAAATAAATATGACAAATATAATGTGTGATATCTCACAGGGTCTGAGATTAAAAGAAAAGAAAAAACTAAACAATAAAATGCTGGGAGTAGGCCAGGTATGGTGGCTCACACCTGTAATCTTAACACTTTGGGGGGCCAAGACATGTGGCTTTCTTAAGGCCAGAAGGTCAAGACCAGTCTGGCCAACCTGGTGAAACCCCATCTCTACTAAAAATAGAAAAAAATAGCTGGATGAGCTGGCATGCATATGTTTTCAGCTGCTTGGGAGGCTAAGGCAGGAGAATTACTTCACTATACCCCAGATGGCAGAGGCTACAGTGAGCTGAGATTACAATGCAGTACTCTATTCTGGGCAACAGAGCAAAACTCTATCTCAAAAAAAAAAGTTGGGAACAAATGAATGTGAGAATCTTAGTATGGACTCTATATCACGTGATGTTGTACCAGTGTTAAATTGGGCACAATAAAATTATTGTAAGAAGTAAAATGCCACTGTTGTTAGAAGATACATATTGATGCATAGGGGGAAGGCATCTGGAAGTCTGAAGCTTTCAGAAGTTTCAACAACTTAAAAACTGTAATGCAAGGTGTGGGGGCTCACATCATTAATCCCAGCACTTCAAGAGGTCAAGGTGGGCAGATCACCTGAGGTCAAGATTTTGAGACCAGGCTGACTAACATACAGAAACCTCATCTCTACTAAAAATACAAAATTAGCCAGGTGTGGTGTCACATGCCTGTAATCCCAGCTACTCGATAGGCTGAGGCAGAATAGTGCCTGGGTGATGGAGGTTGCAGTGAGCTGAGATGGTGCCATTGAACTCCAGCCTAGGTGACAGAGTAAGACTCCATCTCAAAAAAATGTAGTATAAACAGTGAAAACTTGAATGTGACAGAAAATTAATAGTGGGAGTAATCCAGGGAAAAAGTATAAGGATACCCACCCTTTCAAACTTTCTCTAGGTCTGACACTTTCAAAATAAAAATAAGAGACCAAAACTTCCTGGCTTTCTTTCAAGACACCTACAGGTACCTGATTTTAAGCAAGTCAAATTTCTCCATCAAAGCTTGCATGACACCTAACCCAGCCTGACTAACATGGAGAAACCCCATCTCTACTAAAAATACAAAATAAGCCCGGGATGGTGGGGCATGCCTGTACTCCCAGCTACTCAGGAGGCAGAGGCAGGAGAATCATTTGAACCTGGAGGCAGACATTGCAGTGCGCCAAGATCATGCCATTGCACTCTAGCCTCGGTGACAAGAGCAAAACTGTCTCAAAAAAAGAAAGAAAGAAATGTCATGTAAATGGTAGCCAATACGTGCCATTCCTCTTGGCCAAAGAAGCTTTCAACTAGATGCATTGCAATCTGGATCCAAACAAGAGCCATGAATTGCACTTGCTTTTTAGAACTTTCTAAAATCTATTTTTTAATCTACAATAATATTCCCTGCCTCCACTTTTGTTCTAGACTACCATAAATTGAAGATTTGCCAATTGCTTAACCGGTTCTTTTTTTCTATTTTTTCACTTTTTTAAATTTTTATTTTTATTATTTTTAATAATAAAAATAGAGCAGAGCCTTGCTTTATTGTTTAGGCTAGAGTACAGTGGCCTGGTCTTGGCTCACTGCAGTCTCTAACTCCTGGGTTAAAATGATTCTCCTGCCTCAGCCTCCTCAGTAGCTGGAACTCCAGGCATACACCATCACACTCAGTTAATTTTCATATCTTTCATGGAAACGGGTTTTCACCATGTTGTCCAGGCTGGTCTTGAACTCTGTACTGCAGGTGATATGCCTGCCTCTGCCTCTTAAAGTGCTGGGATTACAGGCATGATCCACCACTCCTGACATGGCTACAGCTTGTTGGTATCATTTAATTTGTATCTCAGGCCTTCACTTTTTAAACAAATTACATGTTTCCCCTCTTTACAGTCTGTTAATAACTCTCCATAAGTCAGGCAAAGTTTTTCACCCTGAGCTCATCATTCAGAGGCTTTTCTATTTCATTATCTTCATCAGGCTACAGTCCCCTAAGGTACTTACCAATAACAAACAAGCATAGGGATCTTGCTAAATACTTTTCCTGATTATAGGCATGAGCCACTGTGCCTGGCCTATTTTTTTAATTACTTGTACTACATACATATATACAAATACCTGTATTTACTTACATATGAAGCACATTGCTGGGCATGGTGGATCACGCCTGAAATCTCAGCACTTTGGGAGGTCGACATGGGCTGATCACGAGGTCAGGAGTTCAAGACCTCCCTGACAAACACAGGGAAACCATGTCTCTACCAAAAATACAAAAAAAAAAAAAAAAAACCTGGCTGGCCATGGTGGTGCATGCCTATAATCCCAGCTACTTAGGAGGCTCAGGAATAAGAATTGCTTGAAACTGGGAGGTAAGATTGCAGTGACCCCAGATCACACCACTGTACTCCAGCCTGGACAACAAAAAGTGAGACTGTCAATCCAAGATGGCTGATGGTTAACAGCTTGGAATTGTAGCTCCCAGTGAAAGCACAGAGAAGGAGAGGACGTCACACTTTAAGAGGAATTTTCATCACCCACAAATTAGAAGATTTCCAGTGGAGGAGCCCCATGGGTCACCAGCACGATTCTTGTGGTTGGTGCCGCAATTTTGCTGGTGCCTCCATGCGGCAGCTCTTCGTGCAGAGCAAACGGGACTGGTTCCCCTTCTGACCGAAGTTTGGAGGTCTGAGAAGGCAGAGCCGCTTACTAAGGACTCAAAAAGAAAGCCAGGCTGGAGATTCCAAGGCAGAAGAGCATCATCAGTCTTAACACCGCTGTTTTAGCTGGCACAGTGGATTGTTCGGATTCCAGTACTGGGAATCAATAAACTGGATGTCCACTCAGAAACCTATTTAGAAAGGTGGTAATTGTAAAGATCACAGATGGATAAATTTATAACAAACGGAAGAAACCAGCCTAAAAATGCTGAGAATACCCCAAATCAGAACCCTTCATCCTCTACAGGGGATTACAATTCCTCATCAGAATGGAAAAAGCCCTGATGGAGAAGAACTGTGTAACATTAACAGAAGTAGGCTTCAGAAGGTGGATGATAAGAAAATTCTGGGAGTTAAAAGAACTTGTTCTAACTCAATGTAAAGAAACTAAGAACTTTGAAAAAAAGTTTAATGAAATGCTAACAAGAATAGACAATATAGAAAGGTATATAAATGAACTAACAGAGTTGAGAAACACAACACAACAACTTAGCAAAATATGTACAAGTTTGAACAGCCAAATTGATCAAGCAGAAGAAAGAATATCAGAGGTCGGACACCGACTTAATGAAATAAAATGAGAAGACAAGTATAGAGAAAAAAAGGATAAAAAGAAATGAGCAAAGTCTCCAAAAAATATGGGACTATGTGAAAAGACCGAATTTACGTTTGATAGGTGTACCTGAATGTGATGGAGAGAATGAATCCAAGCTGGAAAATACTCTTCAGGATATTATTCAGAAAAACTTTACCAATCTAGCAAAGCAGGACAATATTCAACCCCTGGTAATACAGAGAACACCACAAAGATATTCCTCAAGGAAAGCAACCCCAAGGCACATAATCATCAGATTCAGCAGGGTTGAAATGAAGGAGAAAATACTAAGGGCAGCCAGAGAGAAAGGTCAGGCTGCCCACAAAGGGAAGCCTATTAGACTTACAGCAGATCTCTCAGCAGAAACTCAATAAGCCAGAAGAGAGTGGGGGCCAATATTCAACATCCTTAAATTCAGCCCAGAATTTCATATCCTGCCAAACTAAGCTTCACAATTGTAGGAAAAATAAAATATTTTATGGACAAGCAGGTACTCAGAGATTTTGTTACCACCAGTCCTGCTTTGCAAAAGCTTCTGAAAGAAGCATATACATAGAAATTATCAACCAGTATTAGCCTTTCTAAAAATATAAGTAAGGAGCATCAACATAAAGAAGAATTTATATAAACGAACGGATAAAATAGCCAGTTAACATCAAATGGCAGTAATCCTAAATTAAAGCTGACTAAATTTCCCAATCAAAAGTTACAGCCAAAACCTAACGATATGCTGCATCCAGACCCATTTCACATCCAAAGATACACAAAGATTCAAAACAAAGAGATGCAGAAAGACTTGCTAACCAAATGGAGAGCAAAAATAAATAAATAAATAAAAAGCAGAAGTTTCAATTCTCATATCTGATAAAATAGATTTCAAAGCAACAAAGATATAGTGGTAAAAGGATCAATGCAACAATAAGAGCTAACGATCCTAACACCCAGATTTATAAGACCTAAAAAGAGATTTAGACTCAACAAGACAGAAAATTGATGAGGACAACCAGAAAATTAACTCAGATCTGGAACAGGTAAACTTAATAAATATTTATAGAGCTCTCCATTTTAAATACACAAAATATACATTTTCCACTTTAAATACACAAAATATTAATTGACCATTATTAATACTCATTTTTAGAATAAAGCAATATTCCCATTCTCCCTTCCTCTTTTTCTTCCTCTTTCTTCCTTTCCTTTACTCCTTTTTTTCTCTTTCTTTTCTTCTTTCCTTTCAAAAAAGAAAAAATCTAATTCCATCATGCCTTGCTCTCAAAAAAAAAGTAAGACTCTCGCATCAGAAAAAAGCACAAAAACAAGAAAAGCACGTTGGTTCATGAGTGGTGGCTCACATCTCTAATCCCAGCACTTTGGGAGGCAAGGCAGTGGATCACTTGAGGACACGAGTTTGAGACCAGCATGGCCAACATGGTAAAACTCCATCTCTCCTAAAAATACACAAATCAGCTAACAGTGGTGGTACATACCTGTAATTCCAGCAACTTGGAAAGCTGAGGCAAAAGAAATCACATGAACCGGGAGGCAGAGATGGCTGTGAGTGAAGATCTTGCCACTGCACTCCAGCCTGGGTGACAGAGCAAAGTTCTGTCTTCATCAAAAATAAAAAAAGCAGACCGGGTGCGGTGGCTCAACCCAGTAATCCCAGCACTTTGGGAGACCAAGGGGGGTGGATCACAAGGTCAAGAGATGAAGATCATCCTGGTCAACATGGTGAAACCCCATCTCTACTTAAAGTACAAAAGATTAGCTGGGCATGGTGGTGCATGCCTGTAATCCCAGCTACTCAGGAGGCTGAGGCAGGAGAATTGCCTGAATACAGGAGGCAGAGGTTGTGGTGAGCTGAGATTGTGCCATTGCATTCCAGCCTGGGTAACAAGAGTGAAACTTCATCTCAAAATAAATAAATAAGCAATTCACATTTCAACCTAAGAGCTGTTATGTCTTAAAAGATTTGAATCCTCAAATGATTAGTAAAGGTAGTAAATTCCAAAGGCTCACTGGAGTAATGGGGTGCTTTAGAAAATTTCCCTATGCTTCTTTTGTAAAGTGTCTGTTCATATCCTTTGCCCATTTTTGAATGGGCTTTCTTGTTTTTTTTTCCTGTAAATCTGTTTGAGTTCTTTGTAAATTCTGCATATCAGCCCTTTGTCAGATGCGTAAGCTGCAAAGATATTTTCCCATTCTGATGGTTGCCGATTCACTCTAGTGACTGTTTCTTTTGCCATGCAGAAGCTGTGGAGTTTGATTAGGTCCCATTTGTCTATTTTGGCTTTTGTTGCCAATGCTTTTAATGTTTTAATCATGAAGTCCTTGCCTACTCCTATGTCCTGAATGGTTTTGCCTAGATTTTCTTCTAGGGTTTTTATGGTGTCAGGTCTTATGTTTAAGTCTTTAATCCATCTGGAGTTAATTTTAGTGTAAGGTGTCAGGAAGGGGTCCAGTTTCTGCTTTCTGCACATGGCTAGCCAGTTTTCCCAACACCATTTATTAAACAGGGAATCCTTTCCCAATTGCTTGTTTTTGTCTGGTTTATCAAAGATTATTTGGTTTTAGACATGTTGTGTTACCTCTGATGATTCTGTTCTGTTCCTTTGGTCTATATGTCCATTTTGGTACTAGTACCATGCTGTTTTGATTACTGTAGCCTTGTAGTATAGTTTGAAGTCTGGTAGTGTGATGCCTCCCGCTGTGTTCTTCTTGCTTAGAATTGACTTGGCTATGCAGGCTCTCTTTTGGTTCCATATGAAATTCATGGTGGTTTTTCCCAGTTCTGTCAAGAAATTCAATGGTAGTTTAATGGGGATAGCATTGACTGTGTAAATTACTTTGGGCAGTATAGCCATTTTCACGATATTGATTCTTCCTAACCATGAACATGGAATGTTTCTCCATCTGTTTGTGTCCTCTCTTATTTCGTTGAGCAGTGGTTTGTAGTTTTCCTTGAAGAGGTCCCTTAGGTTCCTTGTGAGTTGTATTCCTAGGTATTTTGTTTTCTTTGTAGCAATTGTGAATGGCAGTTCGTTCTTGATTTGGTTCTCTTTAAGTCTGTTATTGGTGTATAGGAATGCTTGTGACTTTTGCACATTGATTTTATATCCTGAGATTTTACTAAAGTTGCTTATCAGTTTCAGGAGCTTTTGGGCTGAGGTGATAGGATCTTCTAGGTATACTATCATGTCATCAGCAAATAGAGACATACATGAGGCCAACAAACACAAGAAAAAATGCTCATCATCATTGGTCATTAGAGAGATGCAAAACAAAACCACATTGAGATACCATCTCACGCCAGTTAGAATGGTGATCATTAAAAAATCTGGAGACAGCAGATGCTGGAGAGGATGTGGAGAAATAGTAACACTCTCTCTCTTTTTTTTTAATAGTAACACTCTTACACTGTTGGTGGGAGTGTAAATTAGTTTAACCATTGTGGAAGACAGTGTGGTAATTCCTCAAGAACCTGGAAATAGAAATTCCATTTGACCCAGCAATCCCTTTACTGGGTATATATTCAAAGGACTATAAATCGTTCTACTATAAGGACACATGCACATGTATGTTCATTGCAGCACTGTTTACAATAGCAAAGACCTGGAACCAACCCAAATGCCCATCAATGATAGACTGGACTGGGAAAATGTGGCACATATACACCATGTAATATTATGCAGCAATCAAAAATAATTAGTTTGTGTCTTTTGTAAGGACATGGATGAATTTGGAGAACATCATTCTCAGCAAACTGACACAAGAACAGAAAAACAAATACCGCATATTCTCACTCATAGGTGGGTGAGAAAAATGAGAACACATGGACACAGGGAGGGGGTCTACTACACACTGGGGTCTGTTGGGGTGAAGGGGGCAGGGACAGTGGGGGGGGGCTGGGGAGGGATAGCCTGGGGATAAATGCCAAGTGTGGGTGAAGGGGAGGAAGGCAGCAAAGCACACTGCCATGTGTGTACCTATGCAACTATCTTGTACGTTCTGCACATGTACCCCAAAACCTATAATGCAATAAAAATTTAAAAAAAAAAGAAAGAAGGAAAATTTCCCTATGCTAATTATGGAGTAAGAAAGAAGTTTCCAAATTTTAAAATATATATTTTTTGGGGACTCGCAAGATGGCATCATAGAAGTGACTCAGGATTGCAGCTCTCAGTGAAGGCGCAGAGGGTGAGTCCTAGCCGCATTCTCCTATGGACCTTTTTTGCCCACAGAGCGTTGAAAGTCCCAGGTGTGGAAGAGACATGGGGTGCTTATGCAGCCGGCTATCACAGCTGAATCACGCGGCCGCTTCGGCCGGTGCTGCAGCGGGACCCTGCATGGAGCTCACTGGTCTGGGTGCCCTGTTGGACCAGCAATCTGAGATTTGGAAGGGCAGATTGGCATGTTCATCTGATTGAGCCAGACTTGAACAATGAGCCAGTCCAGGAGTTTCCTGGGAAGCATAATCTGTGCCAGCACAGTGGGCAGCAGCACGAGAGATTGCAAAAATCCCAGTGCCCTATTAGCAGGCTACTGGGGTGATGCCAGTGAGAGAGTCGACCTTTCAGCTTGCGGAGAGGAAGAGAGAGAGGGAGAAAAAGGACTCTGAGGCAGGGAGCTGGATGATCGGGCTCAGTGGGTCCCACCCTCACGGGGACAAACAGGGCAGCGACTGGAGGAGCTTGGGGCTGAGAGTTTTTCTGCCGGCATGTAGGATGGTGCAACCCGATGAGGGAGGGGCGTATGCCATTACTGATGCAATCCGCCCCTACAGAAGTACCACCCAGGGCTGATGCAGCCTGCTGTTGCCGAGGCACCCTGCCATAACAAAGAGACTCCACCAGGAGGGGGGAGCACTCCATAGCAGAAGGGAGCCCAGCAGCTACAGGGTGGACCCGCGCTAGCAGGGCAGAGCCCCGGCAGGCAAATAGTGAATAGACTGCCTCCTAGTGGGGCAGGACAGTGCAACAGATACTCATAAAGAAAGCACCAACTCCCTGAGACAGAGCATCTAAGGGGGGGGAAGGGTGGTGTTTCATGAGTTCTATTGCAGCAGACATAAACAACCTCCCAAAAACCCTGAAGGAACAACGGAGCTCACAGCTCAGCACTGGAGCTCCTATAAAGCACAGACCATCTCCTCAAGCAGCTCCCTAACCATTGTATATCCAAAGAGTCACCCCAAAAAAGGACTAATCAGACTGACATTTGGCGTGCATCATTCTGGAAAAAAGACAGAAGAAGAAGAAACTGGTATCATCCCTCACTGTTCTGCAGCTGCTACAGGTATAACCCAGACAAGCAGGGCCTGGAGTGGACCTCAGCACTCATACAGCAGAGGGGCTAGACCATTAGAAAAAAAACTAATAGAAATACTTCATTATCAACAATCTCAGCGTCCACACAGAGACCCAATTGAAAAATCAAAAACTACTAAAATGACAGGTGGATAAATCCATAAAGATGGAAAGAAACCAGCTCAAACAGGAGGAAAACACCCAAAACCAAAACACCTCACCTCCAAAAAAGGAGCAAAACTCCTCACCAGCAAGGAAACAAAGCTGGATGGAGAATGAGTGTGACGAAATGATGGAATCAGACTTCAGAAAGTGGATAATGAGAAACTTCAGTGAGCTAAAAGAACACGTTTTAAATCAGTGCAAAAAAACTAAGAACCTTGAAAAAAAGATTTGAAAAAAAGATTTGAGGAAATGATAACAAGAATGGACAACTTAGAGAGGAATATGAATGAATTGAAGGAGCTGAAAAACACAACACGAGAAGATATAGAAGCATGCACAAGTTTCAACAGCCGAATTGACCAAGCAGAAGAAAGAATACCAGAAGATGAAGATCAACTCCATGAAATAAAATGAGAAATCAAGATTAAAGAAAAAAGCACAAAAAGGAATGAACAAAATCTCCAAGAAATGTGGGACTATGTGAAGAGACGCAACCTACCATTGATAGGTGTACCAGAATGTGATGAAGAGAATGAATCCAAGCTGGAAAACATTATTTAGGATATTATCCAGGAAAATTTTCCCAACCTAGCAAGACAGGTTACTACTCCACTCCAGGAAATACAGAGAACACCACAAAAATACGCCACAAAAAGAGCAACCCCAAGGCACATAATCGTCAGATTCACCAGGGTTGAAATGGAGAAAATACTAAGGGCAGCCAGAGAAAAAGGTCAGGTCACCCACAAACGGAAGCCCATCAGACTCACAGCAGATCTCTCGGCAGAGACTCTACAAGCCAGAAAAGAGTGCGGGCCAATATTCAACATCCTTAAAGAAAAGAACTTTCAACCCAGAATTTCATATCCAGCCAAACTGAGCTTCATAAGTGAAGGAAAAATAAAATCCTTCATCAATAAGCAAGTACTCAGAGATTTTCTCACCACTAGGCCTGCTTTACAAGAGCTCCTAAAACAGGCACTACACATAGAAAGAAACAACCAGTACCAGCCATCCTAAAAGCATACCAAATGCTAAAGACCATCAACAAAATGAAGAATGTACATGAACCAACGGGCAAAACAGCCAGCTAGCATCAAAATGGCAGTATTAAATTCACACATAACAATATTAACACTGAATGTAAATAGGCTAAATGCACCAATCAAAAGACACAGACTGGCATATTGGATAAAAACCCAAACCCATCGGTGTGCTATATCCAGGAAACCCACCTCACACACAAAGATACACAAAGGCTCAAAATAAAAGGATGGAGGAAGATTTCCCAAGCAATTGGAGAGCAAAATAAAGCAGGAGTTGCAATTCTCATCTCTGATAAAATAGACTTTAAAGCAACAAATGTCCAAAGAGACAAAGAAGGTCATTACATAATGGTAAAAGGATCGATACAACAAGAAGAGCTAAAGATTCTAAATATATATGGACCCAATGTAGGAGCACTCAGATATATAAGGCAAGTTCTTAATGACTTACAAAGAGACTTACACTCCCACACAATAATAGTGGAAGACTTTAATACTCCACTGTCAATAGCAGACAGATCAACCAGACAGAAAATTAACAAGGATATCAAAGACTTGGACTCAGACCTGGAACAAGCAAACCTGGTAGACATTTACAGAATTCTCCACCCCACATTCACAGAATATGCATTCTTCTCAGCACCACATCACACCTACTCCAAAATTGACCACACAATTGGAAGTAAAGCACTCCTCAGCAAATGCAAAACAACTGAAATCATAACAAACAGTCTCTCAGACCATAGTGCAATCAAGTTGGAACTCAGAATTTAGATACTAACTCAGAACCGCACAGCTTCATGGAAACTGAACAACTGACTCTTGAATGTTGATTGGATAAACAATGAAATGAAGGCAGAAATAAAGAAGTTCTTTGAAACCAACGAGAATGAAGACACAACGTACCAGAATCTCTGGGACACATTTAAAGCAGTCTGTAGAGAAAAATATATAGCAATAAGTGCCCACATGATAAAAGTGGAGAGATCCAAAATGGACCCCCTATCGTCAAAATTGAAAGAGCCAGAGGAGCAAGATCAAAAAGCTCAAAACCTAGCTGAAGACAAAAAATAACTAAGATCAGAGCAGAACTGAAGGAGATAGAGACAACAAAACCCTTCAAAAAATCAATAAATTCTGGAGCTGGTTTTTCGAAAAGATCAACAAAATAGATAGACCACTAGCCAGACTGATAAAAAAGAAAAGAGATATCAACCAAATAGATGCAATAAAGAATGATAATGGGGAAATCACCACAGATTCCACAGAAATTCAAACCATCATAAGAGAATGCTACAAACAACTCTATGCACATAAACTAGTAAATCAGGAAGAAATGAATAAATTCCTGGATGCCTGTGTCCTCCCAAGCCTAAACCAGGAGGAAGCCGAAACTATGAATAGACCAATAACAAGGTCTGAAGTTGAGGCAGCAATTAAGAGCCTACCACACAAAAAAAGCCCAGGTCCAGATGGGTTCACAGCTGAATTCTAGCAGACACACAAAGAAGATCTGGTACCATTCCTTCTGAATCTATTCCAAATAATTCAAAAAGAGGGAACCCTTCCCAAATCATTTTATGTGACCAACATCATCCTGACACCAAAACCTGACAGAGACTCAACAAGAAAAGAAAACTTCAGTCCAATATCCATGATGAACTTAGATGAAAAAATCTTCAATAAAATACTGGCAAACCGATTGCAACAGCATATTAAAAAACTTATCCATCATGATCAAGTAGGATTCATCCCGGGGAGGCAAGGCTGGTTCAACATACGCAAGTCTATAAATGTAATTCACCACATAAACGGAAGCAAAAACAAAAGCCACATGATTACCTCAATTGACACAGAGAAGGCATTTGACAAAATTCCATAGCCCTTTGTGCTAAAAACCCTCAACAAACTTTTTATTGATGGAACATATCTCAAAGTAATAAAAGCTATTTATAACAAACCAACAGCCAATATCATAATAAATGAGCAAAAACTGGAAGCATTCCCTTTGAAATCTGGCACTAGATGAGGATGCCCTCTCTCATCACTCCTATTCAACATAGTACTGGAAGTTCTAACCAGAGCAATCAGGCAAGAAAAAGAAATAAACGGTATTCAAATAGGAAAGGTGGAAGCCAAATTGTCTCTATTTGCAGACGCCATGATAGTATACCTAGAATACCCCATCACTTCAGACCAAAAGCTCCTGAAACTGATATGCAAATTCAGCAAAGTCTCAGGATATAAAATCAATGTTCAAAAATCATAAGCATTCCTATACACCAATAACAGACTTAAAGAGAACCAAATCAAGAACGAACTGCCATTCACAATTGCTACAATGAAAATAAAATACTTAGGAATACAAATCACAAGGAATGTAAGAAACCTCTTTAAGGAAAACTACAAACCACTGCTAACGAAATAAGAGAGGACACAAAGAGATGGAGAAACATTCCATGTTCATTGTTGGGAAGAATAAATATCATGAAACAGGCTATACTTCCCAAAGTAATTTACACAACCAATGCTATCCCCATCAAACTACCATTGAATTTCTTCAAAGAACTGGAAAAAACCACCATGAATTTCATATGGAACCAAAAAAGAGCACGCATAGCCAAGTCAATTCTAAGCAAAAAGAACACAGCGGGAGGCATCACAATACCAGACTTAAAAATATACTACAAGGCTACAGTAATCAAAACAGCATGGTACTGGTACCAAAACAGAGATATAGACCAATGCAACCAAACAGAAGCATCGGAGGCAACACAACATATCTACAACCATATTATCTTTGATAAACCAGACAAAAACAGGCAATGGGGAAAGGATTCCCTATTTAATAAGTGGTGTTGGGAAAACTGGCTAGCCATGTGCAGAAAGCAGAAACTGGACCCCTTCCTGACACCTTACACTAAAATTAACTCCAGATGAATTAAAGACTTAAACATAAGACCTTACACCATAAAAACCCTAGAAGAAAATCTAGGCAAAACCATTTAGGACATAGGAGTAGGCAAGGACTTCATGAACAAAACACCAAAAGCATTGGCAACAAAAGCCAAAATAGACAAATGGGACCTAATCAAACTCCACAGCTTCTGCACGGCAAAACAAACAGTCACTAGAGTGAATCGGCAACCATCAGAATGTGAAAAAATCTTTGCAGTTTACCCATCTGACAAAAGGCTGATATCCAGAATTTACAAAGAACTCAAACAGATTTACAGGAAAAAAACAAACAAGCCCATTCAAAAATGGGCAAAGGATATGAACAGACACTTTACAAAAGAAGACATCCGTGAGGCCAAGAAACATATGAAAAAGTGCTCATCATCCCTGGTCATTAGAGAGATGCAACTCAAAACCACATTGATATACCATCTCACGCCAGTTAGAATGGCGATCATTAAAAACCTGGAGACAGCAGATGCTGGAGAGGATGTGGAGAAATAGTAACATTATTACACTGTTGGTGGAGTGTAAATTAGTTCAACCATTGTGGAAGACAGTGGGGCCATTCCTCAGGGACCTAGAAATAGAAATTCCATTTGACCCAGCAATCCCATTACTGGGTATATATCCAAAGGACTATAAATCGTTCTACTATAAGGACACATGCACACGAATGTTCATTGCAACACTGTTTACAATAGCAAAGACCTGGAACCAACCCAAATGCTCATCGATGATAGACTGGACTGGGAAAATATGACACATATACACCATGGAATATTATGTAGCAATCAAAAATGATGAGTTTGTGTCCTTTGTAAGGACATGGATGAATTTGGAGAACATCATTCTCAGCAAACTGACACAAGAACAGAAAAACAAATACCGCATATTCTCACTCATAGGTGGGTGAGAAAAATGAGAACACATGGAGACAGGGAGGGGATCTACTACACACTGGGTTCTATTGGGGGGAATGGGGGAGGGACAGTGGGGGCGTTCTGTGGAGGGATAGCCTGGGGATGAATGCCAAGTGTGGGTGAAGGGGAGGAAGGCAGCAAAGCACACTGACATGTGTGTACCTATGCAACTATCTTGCACCCTCTGCACATGTACCCCAAAACCTATAATACCTTAAAAATTTAAAAAATTTAAAAAAAGAATCAAAAATATATATTCCTGGGATGCAGAACCTGCATCCACTGGTCTTGGGCATTCACGAATTTTGGTATCTTCAGGGTGCCCTTGAACTGACACCCTGTGTATATCCAGGAATGAAAGTACATTTAACTTGTGAAAAATTGTAACACCAACTACATAAAGTATGAACTAACGACCAGGAGTGGTTGCTCAGTTCTGTAATTCCAGAATTTTGGGAGGCCAAAATGGGCAGATCACTTGAGCCAAGGAGTTCTAGACCAGCCTGAGCAACAGGAAAAATTCCCATCTCTAAGAAAAGAAAGAAAGGAAAGAAGAAAAAAGAAAAGTAAAGAAAAAAGAAAAGAAAACCACTATAAAGAATACTGTCTCTTGCAAACCACTCTTCCCACTTACGCACACTAAGTGTGGCTATGGTCATACCAATACATGCTTAATACTTTCAAATGGGTACTTTTGAAATGAACAAGAACGTTAGAAAGTGCATGGGAATGGGGTGAGGTTGCATAGGGTGCTCAGAGATGGAAAAAGTGGAAGCTGGAGAAGTTTTAACAATCTTGCATGGCCAGGTGTGCTGGCTCACACTTGTCATTCCAGCACTTTGGGAGGCCAAGGCAGGAGGATCACCTGAGGTCAGGTGTTTGAGACCAGCTTAGACAACATGGTGGAGCCCAGATTGCACCACTTTACTCCAGTCTGGGCAGCAGAGCAAGACTCCATCTCAAAAAAAATAAATAAAAGAAAGAAAAAGAAAGAAAGAAAGAAAGAAAGAAAGAAAGAAAGAAAGAAAGAAAGAAAGAAAGAAAGAAAGAAAGAAAGAAAGGAAGGAAGGAATCTTGCCCAGTGTCACATAGTAAACGGCAGAGCATTATTAGCAAAAACTGTAAAATTAGATTTAAAAATAGACTTTTCATCTATTTTAGAAAACAGCTGGGCTTCATGGCTGATGTCTGTAATTCCAGCACTTTGAGAGGCCAAGGCTGGCAGATCACCTGAGGTAATGAGATCCAGACCAGCCCCTAACTACATGGTAAAACCCTGTTACCTTTTTCTTTTGTTTTCTTTTCATTTTTTCTTTTTTTTTGTGATACAGTCTCACTCTGTCACCAGACTGGAGTGTAGTAGCACAATCTCAGCTTACTGCAACATCTATCTCCCGAGTTCAACTGATTCTCTTGCCTCAGCCTTCCTAATATCTGGGACTACAGGTGCATACCACCACATCTGGCTAATCTTTGTATTATCATTTTTTTTAAGACACAGTTTTGCTCTTGTTGCCCATGCTGAAGTGTAGTGGTGAGATCTTGGCTCACTGCAACCTTCGCCTTGAGGGTTCAAACAATTCCCCTGCCTCAGTCTCTCCAGTAGCTGAGACTACAGCTGTGTGCCACCATGACCAACTAATGTTTGTATTTTTAGTAGAGACAGGGTTTCACCATGTTAGCCAGGATTGTCTCGATCTCTTGACCTCGTGATCCACCAACCTTGGCCTTCCAAAGTGATGGGGTTAAAGGCATGTGCCACTGTGACCAGCTTAATCTTTATATTTTTAGTAGAGATGCAGTTTCATCATGTTGGCCATGATAGTCTTGATATTCTGACCTCGTGATCTGCCTGCCTTGGCCTCCCAAAGCGCTGGGTACAGGTGTAAGCTCCACTCCTGAACAGTTAACCCCGTTTTTACTAAAAATACAAAAAAATAGCTGAGTGTGGTGGCACAAGCCTGTAATCCCAGCTACTCTGGAGGCTGAATCAGGAGAATAGCTTGAACTCAGGAGGCAGAGGTTGCTGTGAGCAGAGATCGAGCCATTGCACTCTGGCTTGGGCAACAAAAAAGGAGCTCTACCTCGAACAAGAAAAGAAAACATGTACAAAGAAAAGGACACAAGAGATATTCACTCCAGGTATCATTGTGCTCCCCTTCCCCCAAGAAACACACACAAAGCAGTCTTCTCTATTTAAAATCAGGATATTAAACAGCTCTGTAGGTGGGATCACCACCTATTTTAAGCCACCTAGGTCTCTTTTCTACATACACAATGGTGCATCCAATTTTCTAATTCTGTAGCTAAATTGATCTTTTTAAATACAAATACCATTCTTTCATCTTGAAACAAAAAAACATTCCACTGATCTTTTACTACTTTGTGGAAGCAGTTCTTAAACCCTACCTTGCACTATAATCTCCTGGAGGTGCTGGTAAAAGATTGCCTGGGCCACTGCCTCAGTTTCTGAATCAGTAGAGATCTGTGTTTTGTTTTTTTTCCCCTAAGAATCCAGATGATGCTGCTGGCCTACAGACTGTACTTTGTGAACCTATACTTTAAGGAAAACAAAGCAAAAAGATCCGTTAAGATCTAGTCAAAGTTTTTTACCTAGCTCACCATCACATCATATATCACAACTATAATGTGATTTTACAGCTACTCTGCAATTCTTTACCTAAGCTGCAAAAATCCTTCACTAGGCAGCAACCTTCTTGGTGGGAATATGTATCTAGCTTGCCTGAAGAATCAATAAAAACCGTGGTAGATTTCAAGATCTCAGTTTCAACCATCATCATACTGGATGATTCTTAACATGCCTTCACCTAAAGCGCCTCATCTACAACAGTGAAATGATAATTTAAACCTGTAAGACCCTCGTGAGGATTAAAGGATGCTTCCATAGGTCAGGGGTGCAGGTGATGTAGACCAGTGGGCTCTCAGCTGTCAGTTAACACTTCACTCTCTTAACTCTCCACCCTGAGTCTCAAACACGTACATTAATTTTTTGAAGATAACATGGCACCTTCGTTAACCCCAATTCAGATCATAATATTTAAAGCTTAATTGGGCCAGGTGTGGTGGGTGGATCATGCCTATAATCCCAGCACTTTGGGAGGGAGAGGTGGGTGGATCACGAGGTCAAGAGATCGAGACCATTCTGGTCAACAAGGTGAAACACCGTCTCTACTAAAAATACAAAAATTAGCTGGGCACGGTTGCATGCACCTGTAGTCCCAGCTACTCGTGAGGCTGAGGCAGGACAATTGCTTGAACCCTGAAGACAGAGGTTGTGGTGAGCCTAGATGGCACCATTGCACTCCAGCCTGACTAACAAGAGCAAAACTCTGTCTCAAATAAAAATGAAATAAAAAAGTTTAATTGACTCAGAACTTCCATCCTCATTCTAACTCTACAATCTTGATTTTTTCACAAGACTTTCACCAAAGACTAAGGAGATCCCATTGTGGGCAGGCTGCCACTCCGAGGTTTAGACAAGAGAATGTTCAGGAAGCTGCTGCCTAGTTAACCCTCCTGGTGAGGCCCTCCTGGGCCTTTCCTATGGCCTTCCCAGCTCACCTGGAGGAGTCAGATCAGTGACCCTGGCCAGGGAGTTTGCAGGACTCACCAAGAACCGGCAAGGGAAAACTCAGACCTCACTCCCACCAAGTGCGTGCCTTCCTGCCTTTGGCTTAGTCTTTGCAGGGACAGTATAAAACTTATGAGAGCTTAAGATATGTTTCTTCTGTGTTTTAGGGGCAGTTTTACTTCTATTTTGTTATATGCGAGTATTCTGCTGGAAATGCCTGTTTTGAGATTCTCCACAGAAAGCGTTTCCAAACCGCTGCATAAACACATGAATTTTACTCTGTAAGTTGAATGCACACGTTGACAACCATTCTGTTAGACAGCTCCATTTTGGTTTTAGAACCAGATATTTCTCATTACAGGATATACTCCCATTCACGCAGGAATATCCAAACGCAGCTTTTACCAAAAATGTACAGATCCAAGATGGCTGATCGCTAACAGCTGGGATTGTACCTCCCAGTGAAAGCCCAGAAAACAAAAGGATGCCACACTTTCAGATGAATTTTCATTGCTCACGGACAAGAAGATTTCCAGTGGAGGAGCCCCGCGGGTCGCCAGCGCATCTCTTGTGGCCGTCGCAGCGGTTTTGCCGTCGCCTCAGCGCAGCATCTCTTTGTGCAAAGTAAACGGGACTGGTTCCCCTACTGACTGGCATTCGGAGCTCTGGGAAGTCAAAGACACTTGTTGCAGACTCAAGAAGGAAGCCAGACTGGAGATTCCCAGGCAGAAGAGTACCAACAGTCTTATCGCTGCTGTTTTGGCTGGTGCAGTGGGTTGCTCGGATTCCAGCACTGAGAATCAATAAATTGGACGTCCACTTGGAAACCTAATTAGAAAGGTGGTAATTGTAAAGAAAACAGAGGGATAAATTCATAATAAAGAGAAAAAGCCAGCCTAAAAAGGCCGAGAATACCCAAAATCAGAATCACTCTCCCTCTAGAGGGGACTGCAATTCCTCATCAGCAACAAAACAAGCCCTGATGGAAAAGGACTGTGTTCCATTATCTGAAGTAGGCTTCAGAAGGTGAATGATAAAAAAACTTTTGGGAGTTGAAAGAACTTGTTCTAACCCAATATAAAGAAACTAAGAACTTTGAAAAAATGTTTGATGAAATGCTGAAAAGAATGGAAAATATAGAGAGTAAAATCTTTCTTTAGATTCAGGAGTTAGAAACACATTTCTTTTATGAGGGTGGGGCTTGGAAGAGAAGGATTGGAAAAGTGCAGTAATTTGGGGAGTGGAAAAGGGAAAGTAATGGAAGGTGTTGGAGGGCTGGAGTGTAAATTGGGGACAGGTTATGAAATGACAACACACCATTTTTTTTTTTTGAAAAAAAGAAGAGAAAGAGAGGAAGGAAGAGGAAGGAAAAGAGGGAGAGAGAACAGGAATATTGCTTTAGTCTATGAATGGGTATTAATAATGGCCGATCAACATTTTGTGTATTTAAAGTGGAGAATGTATATTTTGTGTATTCAAAGTGGAGAGCTCTACAAATACTTATTAAATTTACTTGTTCCAGATCTGAGTTCAAGTTCTGGATATCCTTATTAATTTTCTGTCTCTTTGAGTCTAAATCTCTTTATGGGTATTATGTATCTGAGTGTTAGGAACCTTAGCTCTTATTATTGCATTGATCCTTTTACCCCTGTATCTTTGTTGCTTTGAAATCTGTTTTATCAAATGCGTGAATTGCAATTCCTGCTTTTTGTTTATGTATTGATTTTTGCTCTCCATTTGATTGGTAAATCTTTCTCCAACACTTTGTTTTGAGTCTTTGTGTATCTTTGAATATAAAATGGGTCTGAATGTAGTATACCATTAGGTTTTGGCTGTATCTTTTGATTGGGGGATTTAGTCGATTTAAATTTAGGGTTACTGCCATTTGATGTTAACTGGCTATTTTATCCATTCGTTGATGTAAATTTTTCTCTGTGTTGATGCTCTTTATTTTTTGGTATATTTTTAGAAAGGCTAATACTGGTTGTTCCTTTCTGTGTGTAATGCTTCTTTCAGAAGTTTTTGTAAAGCAGGCCTGGTGGTAATAAAATCTCTGAGTACTTGCTTGTTCATAAAAGATTTTATTTTTCCTTCAATTGTGAAGCTTAGTTTGGCAGGATATGAAATTCTGGGTTGAAAGTTCTGTTCTTTAAAAATGTTAAATATCAGCCCCACTCCCTTCTGGCTTGTAGGGTTTCTGCTGAGAGATCTGCTGTAAGTCTGTTAGGCTTCCCTTTGTGGGTAACCTGACCTTTCTCTCTGGCTGCCCCTAGTATTTTGTCCTTCGTTTCAACCCTGGTGAATCTAACAATTATATGCCTTGGGGTTGCTCTTCTTGAGGAATGTCTTTGTGGTGTTATCTGTATTACCTGGGGTTGAATAATGTCCTGCTTTGCTAGATTGGGAAAATTCTCCTGAATAATAACCAGAAGAGTATTTTCCAGCTTGGATTCATTATCTCCATTACATTCAGGTACACCTATCAAACGTAGATTAGGTCTTTTCACATAGTCCCATATTTCTTGGAGACTTTGCTCACTTCTTTTTATCCTTTTTTCTCTATTCTTGTCTTCTCATTTTATTTCATTAAGCTGGTCTTTGACCTCACCATCTGGGAGGGGATGCTGTGCTGGTGAAGCTTTTAATCAGCTTGCAGCTGATTAAAAGCAAACTCACGTGGACCCTCAAGTTTGCTCATAAAAATAAAAAAAAAAATTGTAAAAATATGAAAAGATAGCCAGGGGAATTAAAAGCTACTTGGGGCCAACTGAGCCCTGAACATGGAGGAGGTCACCCAGCTCTCATAAGCTTTATACTGACCTCTGATATCCTTTCTTCTGCTTGATTAATTTGGCTATTCAAACTTGTGCATATTTCACTAAGTTCTCGTGTTGTATTTTTCAACTCCGTTTGCAGGGTGAAGTGCTTCCCATAGCCTGGGGCCACAGGGTGGAGTCATTGAGCATCCTTCACCATTGCAAGAAAAACAAACACCCCTTTGGTTCTGTGGGTGACTGTCTCCCACACATGGGATTGTGCCTCACCCTACCAACTCACGTTTACCTGAGGAAGGGACCTTTCAGGAAGAATTTGAGGGAAAATGAGGCATCAGTTAGACAAAGTTCATGGTCACATTCTTCAAGGCTGAAAGAAGAGCTAATGTGGAGCACTTCAACTTTAAAGAATTTAGTACAGGCTCGGCATGTTGGTGCACACCTGTAATCCAAGCAGGTTCAGAGGCAGAGGTGGGAAGATAGATTACCTGATGCCAAAAGTTTAGGACAAGCCTGGATAACATAGCCAGACTCTTTCTCTACAAAAATAATTTAGAAATGATGATTTTTGAAAACTTGGTACAAGAGGAACTGAAAGTCATTTGGCTGGCACTAAATGCAAGAAGGTAAATGCAAGTAGTAAAAGAGATGGAAAATGGCCTTTGTGAGGATTATGAGATAGGTGAGAATAAATGTTGCAACACACTTTGGGCAAAGTTGAGAATTTTGGCTTTTATCAAATGCAACAGTAAGCCGGTGAAGCATTTTAAACATGACTGAATATGATTTGAATTGTGATATAATGACTTTACAATTCAGGAAGATCATCTGTTGATGCCTTTAATAAATCCTAGAAAGGGTATGTTGTTGGAAGTTAAATACAGGTGTGACCTAGAAAATCAACAAATAAAGCCCTGGTCCCTTAACCTTTTAAAATTTCAGTGGCTTCTGAAAAAGAAAGAAAAAGAAATACCACTGGCAGCATCATCACACATATTACTTTGTGGTGAGGTGAGTGTGTGGCTTCTATTTATTTATTTATTTTGCCCAGGCTGGAATGCAGTGGCACCATCTTGGATCACCACAATCCCTGCCTCCTGGATTCAGCCTGGGTTCAAGCAATTCTCCACATCAGCCACTCAAGTATCTGGGATTACAGGCACACACCACCACACATAGCTAATTTTCTAAGTTTTCAGTACAAATGGGGGTTTCACTATGTCGGCCAGGCTGATCTTGAACTCCTGAGCTCAAGCGATCCACATGCCTCGGGCTCCCAAAATGCTAGGATTACTTGCAGATGTGAGCCACTGCTCTCAACCTGTATATTGTAGTATTTAAACTGAAACTATACAGCCAGGCACAGAGGTTTTTTTCCTGTCACATTATGTGGAATTAAAAAAATTGCTTAAGATACCCAAAGGATTATAAATTATACTGCTATAAAGACACATGCACACATATGTTTATTGCAACACTATTTACAACAGCAAAGACTCAAACAACCCAAACGCCTGTCAGTGATAAAAGAAAATGTGCCACATATACACCATGGAATACTATGCAGCCATAAAAAAGAATGAGATCATGTCCTTTTCAGGGACATGGATGAATACGAAGCCATCATTATTAGCAAACTAACACAGAAACAGAAAACCAAACACTGCTTGTTTGCATTTGTAAGTGGGAGTTGAACAATGAGAACATATAGACACAGGGACAACACACACCAGGACTGCTGGGGGTGGTGGGGGTGAGGAAAGAGAGAGCATTATAACAAATACCTAATGCATGTGGGGCTTAAAATGTAGATAATGGGTTGATAGGTGCAGCAAACAACTATAGTGCACGTCTATGTAACAAACTTGTACATTCTGCACATGTATCATGGAAATTAAAACTAAAAAAAAAATAAAATTACATAAGAGGCCAGAAATTGTGGCTCACTTCTGTTATTCCAGCACTTTGGGAGGCCAAAGCAGGCAATCACTTGAGGTCAGAAGTTTGAGACCAGCCTGGTCAACATGGTGAAACCCTGTCTCTACTAAAAACACAAAAAGTAGCCAGGCCTGATAATGGGTGCCTATAATCCTAGCCACTCAGGAGGCTGAAGCAGAAGAATGACTGGAACTCAGAGAATCACTTGAATCAGGGAGGCAGAGGTTGCAGTGAGCCCATACGGCAAGAGTACACTCCAGCCTGAGTGACAGAGAGATACTCGGTCTTTAAAACAACAGAAAAATTACTTAAGATAGGAACCCCATCTGCCAGGTGAGGCAGCTTACGACAGCAATTCTACCATTTTGGGAGGCCGAGGTGGGTGAATCACATGAGTCAGGAGTTTGAGACCAGCCTGGCCAACGTGGTGAAACCCCATCTCTACAAAAAATACAAAAATTAGCTTAGGGTGGTGGCAGGCTTCTGAATTTTCAGCTACTGTGGAGCCTGAGGAAGGAGAATCTCTTAAACATGGGAGGTGGAGGTCACAGTGTGCCTAGATTGGGACACTGAATTCCAGCCTGGATGACAGAGGGAGACTCTGTCTCAAAAAAAAAAAAAAAAAAAAAAACTCCATCAATATAGCAATGATTCCTGCAAGGCTGACCACACCTCATAAAGTACAGGGTAATTTAACAGGATGAGGCCCACCTGCTAGGTACTAATTAACCTGAAGAGATGTGATTCATTTAAATATCCTTATGGACCATTTGTTCTTAAGAATTTTGTTCTTCCCTAAAAGCAGAGTTCAGAAGCAATCTGGCTTTCACCCTTACTCCTCCACTGAGACTGTACCAAGTTTATCAGTAATCAGCCAAAGAATATTTTTCATGCCTGTCACATTCTAAGATGCTTTGTAGCTGTGCTCTGTGTCTGTTCCATCTGGATTTAACAGGTCACTCACCTTCTTTCTGTCAATATATGTATATATATAAAGGTCTGCAAGGACATATGACAGACTTTTCACAGTTTGAAATATGTATGTATGTGTATATGTGTGTGTACACATGTGTGTGCCTGTGTACTCCTGCAGGTTAAAGGAATGAAGTAAAGAGTGGTGGTGAAGGCTTTTTAGAACAAGGCTTCCAGGGTTTCACACCCATGCTCTGTCCTCCTCTATCTTATGTGACCTTACCCATTATCATTTTTGCCTTTCTCATCCAGTTAAATAAAAAGGATGGATGGGGCAATCATAGTTCAACTTGTTTCTTTTGTTGTTGTTGTTGTTGTTGTTTTTGAGCCAGAGTATCGCTCTGTCACCCAGGCTAGAGCACAGTGGTGTGATCGATCTGGCTCACTGTAATCTCTGCCTCTTGGGTTCAAGCGATTCTCCTGCCTCAGCTTCCTGAATAGCTGGGACTACAGGCATGTGCCACCATGCCTGGCTAACTTTATCAATTTTTAGTGTAGGTGGGGTTTCACCATGTTAGCCAGGCTAGTCTCGATCTCGTGACCTCATGATGTACTTGCCTCCACCTCCTAAAGTGCTGAAATTACAGGTGTGAGCCACCGTGCCCCACCCTAGTTCAGCTTACTTCTTATATTTGTGAAGACTAAGTGAGTTTTCATAAATTAAGGCACTTTGAACAGTGATTGGCCCAGTGAATGTCATATAAAATATACCTAAAACATATTTTATTAATATAAATACATACTGGTTATAAATTTAAAAAAAGTAAAATTGTGATTCTCTCTGAGGGCATAAGTAAAATTATAGAGGACGATATTTGTGTACCATTTTCCTCTGTATCATTTTGAATATTATTTTTTAATTAAAATTATTATTATTATTATTAATTTTTATTGCATTTTAGGTTTTGGGGTACATGTGCAGAATGTGCAAGATAGTTGCATAGGTACACACATGGCATTGTGTTTTGCTCTCTTCCTCCCCTTAACCCACATTTGGCATTTCTCCCGAGGCTATCCCTCCCAAGCTCCCCCCATGCTGTCCCTCTCCTATTCCCCCCAATAGACCCCAGTGTGTAGTACCAACCTCCCTGTGTCCATGTGTTCTCATTTTTCTCACCCACCTATGAGTGAGAATATGTGGTATTTCCTTTTCTGTTATTGTGTCAGTTTGCTGAGAATTATGTTCTCCAGATTCATCCATGTCCCTACAAAGGACATGAACTCATCGTTTTTCACTGCTGCATAATATTCCATGGTGTATATGTGCCACATTTTCCCAGTCCAGTCTATCATCGATGGGCATTTGGGTTGGTTCCAGGTCTTTGCTATTGTAAACAGTGCTGCAATGTACATTTGTGTGCCTGTGTCCTTATAGTAGAACGATTTATATTTCTTTGGATATATACCCAGTAATGGGATTGCTGGGTCAAATGGAATTTCTATTTCTAGGTCCTTGAGGAAGCACAACTCTGTTTTCCACAATGGTTGAACTAGTTTACACTCCCACCAACAGTGTAAGAGTGTTTCTATTTCTCCACAACCTCTCCAGCATCTGTTGTCTCCAGATTTTTTAATGATCACCATTCTAACTGGTGTGAGATGGTATCTCAATGTGGTTTTGATTTTCATCTCTCTAATGACCAGTGATGATGAGCATTTCTTCATGTGTTTGTTGGCCTCATGTATGTCTTCTTTTGTAAAGTGTCTGTTCACGTCCTTTGCCCAGTTTTGAATGGGCTTGTTTGTTTTTTCCTGTAAATCTGTTTGAGTTCTTTGTAAATTCTGGATATCAGCCCTTTGTCAGTTGGGTAAACTGCAAAGATTTTTTTCCAATATGTTGGTTGCCGTTTCACTCTAGTGACTTTTCTTTTGCCATGCAAAAGCTGTGGAGTTTGATTAGGTCCCATTTTTCTATATTGGCTTTTGTTGCCAATGCTTTTGGTGTTTTGTTCATGAAGTTCTTGCCTACTTCTATGTCCTGAATGGTTTTGCCTAGATTTTCTTCTAGGGTTTTTATGGTGCCAGGTCTTATGTTTAAGTCTTTAATCCATCTGGAGTTAATTTTAGTGTAAGGTGTCAAAATGTTTATATTTTCTTCTCTGCTTGAAAATAATTTTTGAAAGAAAAAAAAGCCAAGCATTCTTTTCCTTCAAAATTATTTGCAAAACACACAACAACTTTTCTGAGCTGTATTTTGTTTGTTTGTTTGATTGTTTTGAGATGAGTCTCTCCTTGTTGCCCAGAACTGGAGTGCACTGGCACAATCATGGTTAACTGCAACCTCTGCCTTTTGGGTTCAAGCAATTCTCCTGCTTCAGCCTCCTGAGTAGCTGGGATTACAGGTGCTTGCCACCACACTCAGCTAATTTTTTTTGTATCTTTAGTAGAGACAGGGTTTCACCATGTTGTCCAGGCTGGTCTCAAACTCCTGAATTTGTGTTCTGCCTGCCTCAACTCCCAAAGTGCTGGAATTACAGGCGTGAGCCACAGTGCACAGCTGGAAGAGCTGTTTTGTGAAAATACCTTTTTTTAATGGAAAGCAGTTAAAGCTGCCAGGTGAGATGGCTTATGCCTGCAATCCCAGCACTTTGGGAGACAGAGGTGGGAGGATCGCTTGAGCTCAGGATTTTGATGTCAGCCTTGGCAACATCTCGAGACCTGTCTCAAAAAACATATATATATTTTATGTATATACATATATATACACATATATGTTTTATTTAACTATGTATATTTAAATAAACAAATTTTTTAAAAAATGCTAAACAACAGAATAATGTTTAAGTTTCCTTAAAAGGGAGAGAAGCAAAGTTGAAAAGGAATGAATTTAAGCTTTGTTGAATTGAGTCATATGCAGAGAAATACACACGTCCTGGCTAAACTATAGTGATCAATACACTGATCTGCCTTCCAGAAGAGGGATAAGTCTGTGTCCCAAAAATAGTTTTTAGTTTTTTATTTGCAGGTCACAAGACTGTATTTTGTTCCATTAAAAAAAATATGGCTTTAAAAAGTAATTTAAAACTCCTTCTTATATCCTAGAACTTAAGCCCACAACTTGGCAGCCACTTGGATTGGTATTCCAATTCTACCAGTATAATAACATGTAATTTTAGGATACTTCCCTTTTACTTTTTTCTTTCTTTCTTCTTTTTTCTTTCCTTTTCTTTCTTTCTTTCTTTTTTTTTTTTTTTTGTTAAGAGACAGGGTCTCATTCTCTTGCCCAGGCTGGGATGCAGTTTCACAATCATAGCTCACTGTAGCCTGAATAACTAGGCTCAGACCATCTTCCTGCCTTAGCCTCCCAGGCCACTAAGACTATAGGCATGGGCTTCCATTTTTGGCTATTTTTTTTTTTAGAAGGAGTCAAGTTCTGTTCATCCAGGCTGGAGTGCCATGGTGCAATCTTGATTCACTGCAACC
Organism: Saguinus oedipus; assembly: GCA_031835075.1. NCBI lineage: Eukaryota > Metazoa > Chordata > Mammalia > Primates > Cebidae > Saguinus > Saguinus oedipus. The sequence goes on from CM063171.1 coordinate 200,547,487, forward strand.
TCCGCCTCCCAGGTTTAAATGATTGTCCTGCTTTAGCCTCCTGAGTAGCTGGGATTACAGACATCTACCATCATTCCCAGCTAAGTTTTTTATATTTTTGTAGAGATGGGGTTTCACCATGTTGACCAGGCTGATCTCCAACTCCTGATTTCAGGTGATCTGCCTGCCTTGGCTTTCCCAAGATGCTGAGATTACAGGTGTGAGCCACCACACCCAGCCTATTTTTATTTTTGAGCCACCACACCCAGCCTACTTTTATATTTTTTAGAGATGAGAGGCATCTCACTATGTTGCCTAGACTGGTTTTGAACTCCCGGCCTTAAGCAATCTGCTCACTTTCGCCTCCTAAATTTCTGGGAATACAAATATAAGCCATTGTGCCTCACCACTTTTGTTTTCTAAGTTTTTATTTTCTCGTCTAAAATGAGCAAAATAATACTTAATCTCACAGTTATTGGGAAGCAGCTTTGCAGAGACTGAAGCCCTTTCTTCCTCCTTTTTTTTTCTTTCTAACAAGTGCAATGACTTTTCTAATTAAATAAAATATCTAAACAATTTTTCTAGGGAGCTTAGAGACCCTAAAAACATAACTTCAAAAGTTCTAATACAGAGAATAAACACCTATCTTGTACAATCCCATAATCTGGAAGAGATTCTTAACAGAAAACATCTCTCTTTTTTCTTTTTCTTTCTTTATTTTTGTCTTTTTTTTTTTTTTTTTGAGAAAGAGAACCTTGCTCTGTTGCCGAGGCTGCAGTGTAGTGATGTGATCTCAGAACACTGCAGCTCTGACCTCCCAGGCTCAAGTGATTCTCCCACCTCTGCCTCCCAAGTAGCTGGGACCACAGGAATGTGCCACTATGCCTCAAAATTTTTCTTTTTTTCATCTTTTATTTTATTTCGTTTTATTTTTGTAGAGACAGGCTTTTGCCATGTTGCTTAGACTGGTCTCCAAGTCTTGTGTTCAAGCAATCTACACACTGTTGGCCACCCACAGTGCTGGAATTACAGATATATACCACAGTGCTCAGCCTTAACACAAAACATCTTTATCTTCTGTAAAATTGCAAGTTAATCTTCAGAGGTAGCTACAGTAGAAAAAAAAATTTAAAAAGTTTTTAGCTAAACATGGTGGCTCATGCCCCTAATCTCAGCACTTTGGGTGGCTGAGGCAGGTGGACAACCTGAGGTCAGGAGTATGAGACAAGCCTGGCTAGTGACATCCCATCTACACTAAAAATACAAAAATTAGTTTGAACTGGTGGCATGCACCTGTGGTCCCAGCTACTTGGGAGGCTGAGGCAGGAGAATCCCTTGAACCAAGAAGGCAGAGGTTGCAGTGAGCCAAGATTGCACTATTGCACTCCAGCCTGGGCAACAGGAGTAAAACTCTGTTTCAAAAAACAAATAAAGAAATAAAAATAAAAATAAATGGAAAACCAAGAAATGGAGCTGGATTTGAACGTGGACAATGGACTCCATATTTCTATCAATGAATTATGTCACTTTCCTTCTGGACATGAAAATAGTCATGAACCACTCTACAAATAAAAAACACATTGACAACATTAACAACTAGTGCTCATTGATAATTACTATTTATTAATCAACAGTAAGATTAAAAAAGTAGACCAACAGAAAGCCTGTCAGGCAGAGCACCTAACATTTTTCTGTGATCTGAGAAAGGGTCCCTGTGGTGAAGCTGGGAAGATGAGGTGAACAGGACACAGGACAAGGTCTGTTTAATGCAGAGAAGCAGGGGCAGCCAGCCCGATCACTCTGCCACCACTTAACACTCCTATTTCTTGTCATGGCCCTTTAGAGGGGAGCACTTGAATACCATGAGATTACAGTTCCAGGGTAGCTGGTGACTTCAGGCTAAGGGCAGTGAGTGGCCCCACTACCCAAAAATTCCTCCTGACCCTGTTCCCACTGCAGCAGGTATCATTGCACTAAATAACTCTGTTCTGTTGTCACCTCCTGCAGACAACCAATCAAGTGGGCAGTACTTTAGGGTGTGCAGAGACCCCCTCTTGGGACAAGGACTCACACTGGGTCTAGATAATCTCTGAAAGTTGAGGCTGACATGATCCATTGCTGAGCCAGGGCAATGTGTGAGTGCTTTTCATGCATCAGCTCATTAATGCTCCCTAATGCCCCATGGGTTTTATCTGTCTGACCTTGTTCATAGATGAAAACACTTAAATGGAGACTTTGTACCTTGTCCAATATTTGAGCTGAGGGTTGAACCCAGGTGGATGTCCTGAGGTGGGGCATCAGTTGTGGAATTCCTAACAAGCCAAGTGATCCACTTGCTGGTTTCTGTGGATGAATCCTGGATGGAGCCTGGATTCAGGACAATGCACACAGGACATTACCATTTGCAGGAGGCCCCTTCTCTTTCCAAATATCTCCACTCCATCTTCACCTGCCTCATCTGGAGGATGAGGAGCAGCTGCTGGGCTGCCTCTAAGAACATCCTGGGTCTCCACTATACACAACCTCCCCTTGCTCTCCTTCCTCAGAAGCACAAGATCTAAAGCTGCCAACTCTCCACATAAAGAGTTGAGATTAAAAAGAAAACACTGAGCCTGGCCAAGAAGTTTTTCCACCTGTCCACTGCCTAAAGACTCAAGGCATGGAGCAGAGGGAGAAGCTTAGCAGGGTCTGAGATTGTTCATGGTTCTGGGAGCCAGGAGGGACCAGAGCTGCCCTGGGATCAGGAGTAGAGGCTGCACTGAGGCACAGTGAGGGAAGTCTTGAGGGGCAGGGACTTCAGATAACTCCTGAGGAGCAGAAGATGCAAGGCAGAAGTCATAATAACTATAGTTATACCTTAGAAAACCCCTTTTGGCTGCTAACATTTGCCGAGGTTCTACATGGCTTTTTTTTTTTAGATAAAATTTCACTCTTGTTGCCTAGACTGGAGTGCAATGGTGCTTACTGCAACCTCTGCCTTCTGGGTTGGGTTCAAGCAATTATCCTGCCTCAGCCTCTCAAGTGGCTGAGATTATAGGCCTGAGCCACCACACCTGGCTAATTTTGTATTTTTAGTAGAGATAGGGTTTCACTATATGTTGGCCAGGCTGATCTCAAACTCCTGACATCAGATGATCCACCCACCTCGGCCTCCCAAAGTGCTGGGATTACAAGTGTGAGCCACTGCACCTGGCCTCTACACACTTTACAAACTGCTCATATCTCATTTTAAAGAGGAGAAAACTGAGCCTTGATGAGGTTAACAAGCCAAAGCCACAGAGTCAGCAGCAGAGCCCAGAACTGCTCAGTTGGCCACCTGTGACATGTAGGGCCAAGGCAGTAGCAGCAGTGTCAAATTCTGCCCACTCTCAAAACCTTCAAATTGCATCCCCAGGATGGCAGAGCTGTCAGGTGACCAGAACAACACACTGGCTTGCCTCTAGGTGTGCCTACTTGGACACATGCTCATCAACAACCAAGGGTAGGCTGTCCTGCCCTGCTTGGTGTGACTGTCATTTGAGACATCGCCAAAATTAGTCTAACACCCAAAAGGAACAATCTGGGTGGAAGGAGCAACTAACCAAGAAAATCAAAGCAAGAATGCAGGCAGATGGGTGCTCAGGGCTCCTAGGGAAGGACTGCTTCTTCTGTTTTCCTGAGGAGTGCCATCCCCAGCCTTGGCAAGACCTCCTCTTTTATCCCAGGAAGTTCACTCATTCTTAATTCCACTCCCTAAGCCCAATAGCAGCTTCTAGGTCTCCTTACTGGCCATAAAGCCTCTCTGAACTGGATTCAACAAGGCTTATACTTACTCCTGGGGTGTGGAAAGGTGAACATTTTTTTCCAACAGAGTGGCCAGAGGTCAAAATTTCCAAACTTCTGAAAATGATTGCCAATAGAGCCCTGCCCCACAAGCCCCTTCTCAAGGCAGCCCAGGGCCTGCTGAGATGCCCCATGGCCAAGATGCACATCATTCATTCACCCACCCCAGGGTGTAGGGTCCTCTATGCACACTATGAGTTCTATGAACCCCAAAAGAAGCTGTGCCTGTGCCCAGGTCCCACTGGACCACATCAACATGGGGACCTCATTTTTGCCACTCTCAGGATGGCACCACCTCTCACACCCCTCCCATGCTTAGTCACTCCCACATCATGGTCCCCCTCTTTTCTCATTCACCTCTCAGTGAATAAAGATAGCTCTATGTCAAGGACCTGTTCTGGTATATCAATAAGCATATGTGTGCTGGTTTTTGAGTTTGCCAGGGTTTGAGAGAATCTTTGCCCTTGCTCTGATAAAGTTGAATTATGTAAAAGATATGCAGTGGTAAGAGATGTATCAAGGCTTTTCGGTCTTAAATGCCTCAATTAATGGCATGAAACACTGGAAACAGAGACAGGTATCAGGAACGTTTCTACCATGCTATATGCAACACCGAACATTTCTTATACAAAGTAAGGACAACTAGACATTCAAATCACTTTGCTTTACATCTGGAAATACCTAGTGATAAACAAAAATTAAATTTAGACAAGACAGTTTCCATTTTGAGTAACTATATTTCTAAAATTCTTCTGGCTTTGTATTTTCATTCTCAGCACCTGAGGATAAACAGCACCAAGACAAAATCTATTAAGATGATGAGCTCTCATCTTTTAAATACAGATATCATTCTGAATTGGATTTCATTGAAATAATTGTATTTTAGATATCAACTTTAAGTAAGCCTTTTAAAGGAATTATCTATGCAAAATAATGATGGATACAGCAAAACATCAAAGAAAATCAAACATTGAGTATTTTATTGCACAATTAAGAAATGTATAATTATTTTATTACTTTACAATGGTAAAACTGATTTGTAACTTCTATGTGAATGTGCAAATTTGCACTTGAAAGAGTTTAGATTCCTATTATAGAAGATGGATCTTCACCATATAAAGTGGTTTTATTTAGTAAAAAATATACAAACAAGTACATGTTTTAAACATAAGTATAACTGAGAATAGTCTATGTTTCTAGTCAAATTCACTTGTGGAAAGTACCATTTATCCACAAAGATGCTATTAATAATCTTTGAAAGAGAAACAAACTCCACAGTGTCATCAGATTTTTCTACTTAAAGTTACATGTAATATTAACACAAACCTTTCATTTTAGAAAAATAAGGGTTAATGGTTTATGGTTTCTTCTACTCTGTAATGTTTACAAAGTAAAATTTCTACTCAAGAAATGAACTTGTGGGCCAGCATGGTGGCACATGTCTGTAATCCCAACATTTTGGGAGGCCAAGGAAGCTCACTTGAGCTCACGAGCCTGAGTTCAAGACCAGCCTGGTCAACATGGCAAAACCCCATTTCTACAAAAAATACAAAAATTAGCCAGTTGTGGTTGTGAGTGCCCGTAGTCCCAGGTACAGGGAGGCTGAGGTGGAAGAATCAGTTGAGCCAGGGTGGTGGAAGTTACTGAGACTAGAATGTGCCACTACACTTTAGCCTGGGTGATAGAGCCAGATCGTGTCTAAAAAAAAATCCTTCAATAAATAAAAATTAAGAGAGCTTGCTTTACATCTGGAAATACCTAGTGATAAACAAAAATTAAATTTAGACAAGACAGTTTCCATTTTGAGTAACTACATTTCTAAAATTCTTCTGACTTTGTATTTTCATTCTCAGCACCTGAGGATAAACAGCACCAAGACAAAATCTATTAAGATGATGAGCTCTCATCTTTTAAATACAGATATCATTCTGAATTGGATTTCATTGAAATAATTGTATTTTAGATATCAACTTTAAGTAAGCCTTTTAAAGGAATTATCTATACAAAATAATGATGGATACAGCAAAACATCAAAGAAAATCAAACATTGGCTTTTTATAATTATATGCTGAGAAAGGTTCAAATATGTATGGTTCCAGCATGAGTTAAAGACCAGCCTGGGCAATAGGATGAAACCCCATCTCTACAAAAAATACAAAAATTAGCTGGGTGTGGTGGTGCACACTTGCAATCCCAGCCTGTATTTGGGAGGTTGATACATGAGAATCTCTTAACCCGGGAGGTAGAGGTTACAGTGAGCCAAGAGGGTGTCACTTCACTCTAGTCTGGGCAACAGAGTAAAACTCTGTCTCAGAAAAAATCAAAATCAAAAACTGGTTCTATTTTAACATAAAATAAACTACCATTAGGATTTTAGGCTTTCTTTTAACTCCTAATGAACAACATTACTCATTAAATCAAAGAATTATAATTTCATAAATATTAAAGCCTGTCATAAAATGAGTAGCAATTAAGATTTTCTTATTCTTTCTCTATACACAACAAATGAACCAGTTATTATCTCCTTATTGTGCAAAATCAAATGGTCAATGAAATTAATTTCAGATTAAGCAGTTTTTAGAAAATCACTGAAAAGTACACAACATTAATACTTCAAGAGTATGAAAGGAACACTTTAAATTCTTGCACTTGTTATTATGAAAGAGTTCTAAGAACACTAAAAGGTGTTTTCCTTTTTAACCCATAAGAGAACAATAATGTGCAGGGAAATATGAGATATTTTTGTTATGTAGGCCAATAATTTGGGCTTCAGATTGGAATCCTTTTGAATTTGTTATTTTCCCTCTGAAGAGAAACCAAGAAGAATAAAATTCAGTGAAACTAATAAACCATCCCAGATGCCTTCAAATCACCCTTGTTTATACAAGAACATCTAAGGAATTACACTGTTGCCATCATGAAGTGCTTTTTTGTGGCTGGGTATCTTTCCTTCACTCCTCTTCTTCTTCTAATAGATCTAGTAAAGTTAGCTAGAGAAATCGATATTTGGAAGGCAAGGGAGAAACAAATACATCAAAGAAATATTATCCGGAGCAACAATAAACACATGCTTAAGTTTTTTAAAAAGTAAGTCATGGAAGCTTATCAGTGTTTTTCAGTGCTGAAAGCAACTTTATATATTATTACCTTTAAATGGAAATACACCATCTATGTGTCTTCAAAAGGCTGATATTAAGCTTTTTCCAATCTTATTTTATTTATTTATTTATTTATTTATTTATTTATTTATTTATTTATTTATTTTGAGACAGAGTCTCACCTCCATCTTCCAGGTTCAAGCAATTCTCCTGCATCAACCTCCCAAAGTGCTGGGATTACATTCATGAGCCATGGCTCCCAGCCTGAATTTAAGCTTTTAAAGAGATTTTTGACGTTAAGTTATTTTTTTTCCTAATAATATTTATTTCCTCAGTGACCCACATTAGCAATCTGAACCATTCTCTTAATATTTGGAATTTTTATTCTTGATATTTGTACCAACTAAAAACTTGACATAAACCACACCAATAAAGAGATATCAAAACCAAAATATTAATTTTGAGTATTTTATTGAAGAGACAAATGTTCCTTAGGTACCTTTTAATTCTGTTAGACTATTTAATAATTAGTGTTTAGCAGAAAGTTTTAAATATATATTAGTGGCAAAATATAATTACCTAATTTTCATTTAAGAGTAAAAGATAGTTTAAAAAAGTAAAAGGTAGGATGGGCACTTTGGGAGGTCAAGGCAGGTGGATCACCTGAGGTCAGAGTTTGAGGCCAGCCTGACCAGCAAAGTGAAACCCCATCTCTACTAAAACTACAAAAATTAGCAGGGCATGGTGGTATATGCCTGTAATCCCAGCTACTTGGTAGGCTGAGACAAGAATTGCTTGAACCCGAGAGGCAGAAGTTGCAGTGAGCCACAATTGAGCCACTGCACTCCAGCATGGGTGATAAGCAAGACTCCATCTCAAAAAAAAAAAAAAGAAAAGAAAAAAAGAGTAAAATGTGGCCAGGTATCGTTGCTTACACCTGTAATCCCAGCACTTCCAGAAAGACAAGGCAGGAGGATCACTTGAGTCTAGGAGTTTGAGACCAGTCTGGGCAACATATAGTGGGACCTTGTTTCTAAATAAGTTTTTTTTTTAATAAAAATAAATTAATAAATAAGAGTAAAAGGGATTATTTATTGGGGGAGAATTACTGGTGTACTTCCTTAGGTAGTTTTCCTTTGCCTTCACCTGAAGACATGAGGGCAGCTTCTTTTTTTTTTTTTTAATTTTTTAAATTTTTATTGCACTATAGGTTTTGGGGTACATGTGCAGAATGTGCAAGATAGTTGCATAGGTACACACATGGCAGTGTGTTTTGCTGCAGAAGGCAGCTTCTTGCTTCATTTCTGGAAGCTTCCACCTCCTTCACATTTTACTTTCACTTCACGTCTCACAGTCATGGTGGGGTGTTACTATGATTAATTTAGCAATACAAATACACAGATACCTCTTCTGGAATTATCTCTCTCAAATCAGACTGCCTAAACTGGAACATAAAAATAAAATGGGGTGGCATGATGACTTGCACATACTGGGGAGGCTGAGGTGAGAGGAAGGCTTCAGCCAGAAGTTTAAGTAAGACCAGCCTGGAAAACATGGCAAGAACTCATCTTGAAAAAATGTGTATGTGTGCCTGGGCATGGGGACTTATGCCGGTAATTCCAGGTCTCTGGGAGGCTGAGGTGGGTGGATTGCTTGAGTTCAGGAGGTCAAGACCAGCCTGACCAACATAGTGAAATGCTGTCTTTAACAAAAATATAAAATTTAGCCAGGCATGGTGGTGCATGCCTGTACTCATAGCTACTCAGGAGGCTGAGGCATGAGAATTGCTTGAACCCAGGAGAAAGAGGTTGTAGTGACCCCAGATCATGCCACTGCACTGACTCCCACCTGGGTGACAGAAAAAGACTCTGTCTCAATTAAGAAAAAAAAGAAAAAAAGGAAGAAAGAAAAAAAAAGAATATATATATATATATATATATATATATATATATATATTCTGTAAATAAATAAATAAATAAATGAGATTGAGATGGAGTTATTTGCTTATCAAATTTGAAATATATACATATTTGTCTCCCAGGTTGGAGTGCCATGGCACAATCCTGGCTCACCACAACCTCTGCTTCCTGGCTTCAAGCTATTCTCCTGCCTTAGCCTTCTGAGTAGCTGGCATTACAGGCATGCTCCATGACACCCAGCTAATGTTTTTGTATTTTTAGTAGAGATGAAGTTTTGCCATGTTAGACAGATTAGTTTTTTTTTTATTTTTTTTTAATTTTTATTGCATTATACGTTTTGGGGTACATGCGCACAACGTGCAAGATAGTTGCATAAGTACACACATGGCAGTGTGTTTTGCTGCCTTCCTCCCCTTCACCCACACTTGGCATTTATTCCAAGGCTATCCCTCCCCAGCCCCCCTGCTGTCCCTCCCCCATTCCCCTCAATAGACCCCAGTGTGTAGTAGACCCCCTCCCTGTGTCCACGTGTTCTCATTTTTCTCACCCGCCTATGAATGAGAATAGGCGGTATTTCTTTTTCTGTTCCTGTGTCAGTTTGCTGAGAATGATGTTCTCCAGATTCATCCATGTACTTACAAAGGACACAAACTCATCATTTTTGATTGCTGCATAATATTCCATAGTATATATGTGCCACATTTTCCCAATCCAGTGTATCATCGATGGGCATTTGAGTTGGTTCCAGGTCTTTACTATTGTAAACAGTGCTGCAATGAACATTCGTGTGCATGTGTCCTTATAGTAGAATGATTTATAGTCCTTTGGATATATACCCAGTAATGGGATTGCTGGGTCAAATGGAATTCCTATTTCTAGGTCCTTGAGGAATTTGTGTGACAGATTAGTTTTTAACTACTCATTTGAAGTGATCCATCTGCATCAGCCTTCCACAGTTCTGGGATTATAGGCATGAACCATCATTTCCAGCTGAAAAATTGTTAAATAAATTAAAATGTTATGCTGCAAAATACACTTTTTCTTTCTTTCCTTCCATTGCTTTCTTTCTTTCTTTTCTTTCTTTTTGGGACCAAAAAACAGACCCAAGAAAATATTTATTTAATGCAAAGAAAGAAGCAGAGGAGAAACAGAGAAATAAAAAAAGAAACAAGACATATAGAAAAGAAGAAGAAAAAATGCATACATAACTTCAACCATATAAATAATAAAAACAAACACGAACTTACTAAATGATTCATTCAAAAAACAGAGAGTGTCAGACTGGGTGAAACAAACAAACAAACAAAAACACAATCTAATCATATGCTCTTTGTAAAGGTATATTTCTGATTCAAAGCTAAAAATAGATTGAAAGTCAAAGGATAGAAAAAGATAAAATGTAAGCAGTAACTGTAAGAGAGCTGAAGTGGATATACTAATAATGGAACACTTTTTAAAATTAAGAATAAAATATTTACCAGAGACAAAGAAGGACATTTATAAGACTAAAAGGGTCAGTTGAGGAAGACAGAACAATTATGAAGATATATATAAATACCAAAAAACAGAGCCCTAAAATACGTGAGGCAAAATCTGGCAGAATTGAAAAAAGAAATAGATGATTCAACAAGGGAATCAAATTAGAAATCAATAACAAAAAAATTTGAGAACTTCTCGAATATATGGAAATTAGCAACACACACCTAAATAACTTCTAAAAGACTCACAAGGGAAAAAGAGAGTACTTGGAGATAATTGAAAGTAAATACTTAGGGAATACAGCTAAAGTAGCACTTGGAGAGAAATTTCTACTTAACATCTACAGTAAAATAGAAGAAAGATCCCAATTGAATATCTAATGATTCACTTAACACACCAAAGATAGAAGAACAAGCAAAACCTAAATCAAGCAGAGCAAGAAAATGATTACGGCAGAAACGAATGATCTGGAGAGTGGAAAAACCATAGCAAAAATCAACAAAACCAAAGTTGTCTTTTTGGAAATAAGACATTCAGCATTGATGAACTTTATTTAGGCTGACCAAGAATAAAAGAGAAAAGACTCAAACTACTACTCTGAAATGAAAGAGGGGACATTGTTACTAACCTTACAGAAACAAAAAATAATTTTAAGAAAATACTATAAACAACTGTGTGCCAACAAATTAAAAACTTAGATAAAATAGACAAATTCCTAGAAAGATACAAATTACCAAAACTGTCTGGAGAAGAAATAAAAATTGGAAATAGATTTATAACAAGAAAAAGGCCAGTCATGGTGGTTTTTGCCTATAATCCAAGCACTTTGGAAGGCAGAGGTGAGCGGATCATGAGGTCAGGAGTTCAAGACCAGACTAGCCAACACGGTGAAACCCCACCTCTACTAAAAGTACACAAATTAGGCAGGTGTGGGCACCCACCTGTAGTCTCAGCTTCTTTGGAGGTTGAGGTGAGAGAATTACTTGAACCTGGGAGGCGGAGGTTGCAGTGAGCCAAGACCACAGCATTGCTCTCCAGCTTGGGTGACAGAGTGAGACTCCATCTCCAAAAAAAGAAAAGAAAAAAAAAGAGAGAGAAAAGTAGATGTAAATCTTTGTGACCTACAACTAATTATTTTTTGAAAAAATATAATACCTAAAGAACGAGCTACCCCAAAAAAATACATCCACAGAATGAAAGAAGATATTTGCACATTATATTTCAGATAAGGGCCTTGTATTCAGAATATACAATATACAGACAAATAATCCAACTAAATAATGGGCAAAGGATTTGCATAGACATTTCTCCAAAGAGACACATGTATCCCATAAGCACATGAAAAGATGCTGAGCATTTTTAGTCATTATTGAAATGCAAATTAAACCCACAATAAGTTGTCCCTCACACCCTCTGGGGTAGCTATAATAACAAGTGTTGGCAACTATGTGGAGAAATTGGAACCCATAGCTACCGCTGGTGAGAATGTGAAATGATGCCACTTCTGTAGCAAACACCTTGGCAGTTCTTCATATGACCCAACAATTCTTCTCTTTTATTCCCAGAGAATTGAAAACATATGTTCCAACAAAAACTTATACACTAATATTTACAACATAATTATTCATATTTGCCAAAGAGTGGAAATAACCCAAATACTCACCAATAGATGACTGGAAAAACAAAATGTGTTTTTTCACACCTTGGATTTGTATTCAGCCATAAGTTTTTGTGGAGTACTAATGCATGCTACTACATGGATGGGCCCTGAAATCATTATGTGAAAGAAGCTAATTCTAAAGACCACATAGCACAGAATTTTATTTATATGGAATATCCAGAATGGGGAAATTTATAGGGACAGAATGTAGGTCAGTGGTTGTCTAGGACTGGAGAGCTGAGGAGAAATGGGAAGTGCCTGCTAATGAGTGTGGGGTTTCTTTATGGGATGATGAAATGTTCTAAAATTGATCATGGTGATGTTTGCACGACTTAGGAGTATAGAAATAGCCATTAAATTGTACCCCTTAAATGGGTAAATTTTCTATTGCATAAATAATATCTGAAAAAATTAAATATGCATATTTTCACAATTCTACTTCTAGGAATATTTTGTAAAAAAAATAAGTGGGCATACATTCAAATATGTACTCATGGCTTTTCACTGCAACATTGTTAAAAATAGCATAAATACTACAAAACATAAATATTGATGAATAAAGTCAAGGTAAATAAATTAAAGCTATTCATACAGTGAAATGCACTCATTCCTCAGTATCCATGGGAACTGGTTCTAGGACTTCCCTTGGTAAGAAAAGAAATAAAGGGTATTCAAATAGGAAAGGTGGAAGCAAAATTGTCTCTATTTGCAGACGACATGATAGTATACCTAGAAGACCCCATCACCTCAGCCCAAAAGCTCCTGCAACTGATAAGCAACTTCAGCAAAGTCTCAGGATATAAAATCAATGTTCAAAAATCACAAGCATTCCTATACACCAATAACAGACTTAAAGAGAACCAAATCAAGAACGAACTGCCATTCACAATTGCTACAAAGAAAATAAAATACCTAGGAATACAACTCACTAGGAATGTAAGGGACCTCTTTAAGAAAAACTACAAACAACTGCTCAATGAAATAAGAGAGGACACAAACAGATGGAGAAACATTCCATGTTTGTGGTTAGGAAGAATCAATATCGTGAAAATGGCTATACTGCCCAAAGTAATTTACACAATCAATGCTATCCCCATCAAACTACCTTGAATTTCTTCACAGAACTGGAAAAAACCACCATGAATTTCATATGGAACCAAAAAAGAGCCCGCATAGCCAAGTCAATTCTAAGCAAAAAACACAGCAGGAGGCATCACACTACCAGACTTCAAACTATACTACAAGGCTACAGTAATCAAAACAGCATGGTACTGGTACCAAAACAGAGATATAGACCAATGGAACAGAACAGAGGCATCGGAGGCAACACAACACATCTACAACCATATTATCTTTGATAAACCAGACAAAAACAGGCAATGGGGAAAGGATTCCCTATTTAATAAATGGTGTTGGGAAAACTGGCTAGCCATGTGCAGAAAGCAGAAACTGGACCCCTTACTGACACCTTACACTAAAATTACCTCCAGATGGATTAAAAACTTAAACGTAAGACCTGACACCATAAAAACCCTAGAAGAAAATCTAGGCAAAACCATTCAGGACATAGGAGTAGGCAAGGACTTCATGAACAAAACACCAAAAGCATTGGCAACAAAAGCCAAAATAGACAAATGGGACCTAATCAAACTCCACAGCTTCTGCACGGCAAAACAAACAGTCACTAGAGTGAATCGGCAACCATCAGAATGGAAAAAAATCTTTGCAGTTTACGCATCCGACAAAGGGCTGATATCCAGAATTTACAAAGAACTCAAACAGATTTACAGAAATAAAACAAACAAGCCCATTCAAAAATGGGCAAAGGATATGAACAGAATCTTTACGAAAGCAGACATACATGAGGCCAGCAAACATGAAAAAGTGCTCATCATCATTGGTCATTAGAGAGATGCAAATCAAAACCACATTGAGATACCATCTCACACCAGTTAGAATGGCGATCATTAAAAAATCTGGAGACAGCAGATGCTGGAGAGGATGTGGAGAAATAGGAACACTCTTACACTGTTGGTGGGAGTGTAAATTAGTTCAATCATTGTGGAAGACAGTGTGGCGATTCCTCAGGGACCTAGAAATAGAAATTCCATTTGACCCAGCAATCCCATTACTGGGTATCTATCCAAAGGACTATAAATCGTTCTACTATAAGGACACATGCACACGAATGTTCATTGCAGCACTGTTTACAACAGCAAAGACCTGGAACCAACCCAAATGCCCAACGATGATAGACTGGACTGGGAAAATGTGGCACATATACACCATGGAATATTATGCAGCAATCAAAAATGATGAGTTTGTGTCCTTTGTAGGGACATAGATGAATCTGGAGAACATCATTCTCAGCAAACTGACACAAGAACAGCAAAAGAAATACCGCATATACTCACTCATAGGTGGGTGAGAAAAATGAGAACACGTGGACACAGAGAGGCGGTCTACTATACACTGGGGACTGTTGGGGGAAATGGGGGAGGGACAGCGGAGGGGGACTGGGGGGAATAGCCTGGGGATGAATACCAAGTGTGGGTGAAGAGGAGGAAAGCAGCAAAGCACACTGCCATGTGTGTACCTATGCAACTATCTTGCTCGTTCTGCACATGTACCCCCAAACCTATAATGCAATAAAAATTTAAAAAAAAAAAAAAAAAAGAAAATTTATGGATGCTGAAGTCCTTTATACAAAATGGTGTAGTATTTGCATGTAAATTACACCCAACCTTCCATATACTTTACAGTGTTTCCAGAATTCTTATAATAGCTAATGCAATATAAACAATATGTAAATAGTTGTTATACTGTATTGTTTAGGGAATAATGACAAGTAAAAAAGCTTGAACATGTTCAGTGTGGATACTACCATTCTTTCTCCCCCAAAGATTTGCAATCGGCCATTAGCTGAATTAATAAAAAACTCCTGAATATGGAGGGCCAACTGGACTACAGTGTCATTCAAAATGCCTGACACTTAATACCCAGGTGATATTTTGATAGGTGTAGCAAACCACCATGGCACATTTATGTAACAAACTTGTGTGTTCTACATGTGTATCCTCGAACTTAAAGCAAAATAAAATTCAACTAACTCACTGTCTCCATATGTACAAATAAATACATCTAAATTAAAGATAAAGCAGTAAATGAATTTTATATGTACTTAAATAATGTGTATATATGTCATATTTGTACACATATAATATTTGTGTATATAAAAATATTGCCATTAGAAAAAACCATGAAGACTAAGTAAAAAATTGAACTAAACTCCAGCACAATTTTGATATAAGTAAAATGTGATACTTAAAGAACTCCAACCCTTCCATATCTCCTACTTTCACCCCCATTCCCATCCCACCCCAGCAAGGTTACTTTGGCCAGTGTAATAAAATTGTTATTGGGAGACTGAGGCAAGAGAATCACTTGAACCCAGGAGGCAGATGTTACAGTAAGCCAAGATCGTTTCATTGCATTTCAGCCTGGGTGATAAGAGAAAAACTCTGGCTGAGTGCAGTGGCCCATGCCTGTAATCCAAGCACTTTGGGAGTCTGAGGCAGATGGATCTTCACCTGAGATCCAGAGTTCAAGACCAGTCTGATCAAAATGGTGAAACCCTGTGTCTACTAAAAAACAAAAAATTAGGTAGGCATGGAGGTAAATGCCTGTAATTGCAGCTACACAGGAGACAGAGGCAGGAGAATCGCTCAGGAGGTGGAGGTTCCAGTGAGTTGAGATTGTAATATTGCATTCAAGCCTGAGCAACAAGATAGAAACTCTGTCTCAACAACAACAAAAAAAGAAGTTATATATGGTATACACACACATACAAACACTCAAGTGAAGTGACATTCAATCAACATTTTGATTGTGTAGGAAAAAGGTAAAGAGTCGGAAAAAAAGCATGCCTAGGCAAAGAAAATAATGTGTAAAAACCCTGAAGCGGCAAGAAACATGACTTATTGGACAAAATCACAAAGAAGCACTTTTGCGGTTTACAGTCAGAATTTTGTTTCAATTGTAAGAGTAATGAGCAATCACTAAAGGACCTGAAGCTGTATGGAAGCCATAATACGAAGAATGGATTAAAGCGAAGCAGAAGAGGATGTGAGGAGGTTGCTGAACAGTAAACTGTAGTTGAGCTTGTGTGATGTGAACTGGTAACAAACTGGGAACTGGGAGACTGAACATGTACAAGTGTACAATGGCCAGATCCTTTATTAATGCTTAGACCCACAGTCTGCAGCAACCAGTCCAGGAAGCCAAATTACAACCTCTGCAGCAGCTGGTCCCAGATAGTCAAGATTCTATCAATAACCACCAGCTTCCTTTTCATTCCTCCTCCATGGATTCTAACTTAGGACTAACTGGAGAAAACCACATATATTCTGCAAATTAAGTGGGATATTCTGCTTCTAGATAGCCTGGCTTCAGCTTTTCCATGCCATTGATCTCCTTAGTCACCTCATACCGAAAGTCTTCCCTTTTTCTCACAATGAAGCTTTCCTGCTTCTCTACCTGTCTTGGTCCTCTGCCAAACTAAAGTAATGCTAGCTGACTCCCTTGCTATGTAAACTCTGAATAATTAGCCCTGGATTGATCTCATTGGAGTTACCATTTTCTTCTTCTTTTGTCTCAGGAGTACGATAATTAACTGTAATGAGGTAATTGAGGCTACAGGATAGGATGAAACACAGCAGGAGAAAGTAGAGATACATTCTTTTATACCTTGCAAGGTAGAACAGCCTGTCTGGGAGGCAGAGGATCAGGTGAAAATTTAGTGGAAATAAGTAAATATGGTACCCTGGAATTGAAGAGAAGGACTTTAACAGACTGAGTACCCAGTTGCTAAGTTCTGTTGTGAAATCAAGGAGAAGATGAAAATTTGTCAATTGATTTAGACAGATCAGACTGGGTGCAGTTGCTCAGGCCTGCAATCCCAGTACTGTGGGGGCGAAGCCAAATGGATCACCTGATGTCAGGCATTGGAGACCATCTTGGCCAACATGGTGAAACACTGCCTCTACTAAAAGTACAAAAATTAGCTGGGCATGCTGGCACATGCCTATAATTCTAGCTACTGGGAGGCTGAGGAAGGAGAATCTCTTGAACCTGGGAGGTGGAGGTTGCAGCAAGCCTTGATGGCAACACTGCATGCCAGCATGGGTGACAAGAGCAAAACTCCATCTTAAAAAAGAAAAATAGAAAGAAGAATCACTCTAAAAGAAATGTAAGACAGATTAAAGTGGATTTAGATGTGAATGCAAAATAATGGATTTGGGACAGTGAGTGCAAAAAAATCATGAGAGCATTGACTGAGGGGTACATGGATGTCTATGTGTGTATTGTTTGTTTTAGTATATAGGCTTATCACCATTTAAACCTCTAGGTGGATAAGATGATCCAGAGAGGAAACATGAAGTAAAGGTGTAAGTGGCAGATGGAAATTTTTAAGAAACCTTAGGGAGAGAAGGGGACCCACAGTACATATGAAGGAATGGCCATGCTTTCATTAATACCAAAAAGGAAGAGGAAGATGGGAGTGGGAAAGGTGGGGAAATGGATTAGATGGAATTTATGCTAAAAATAAATTTTAAATTCCTGAACATCATGGTAGGGAGCAGCTAGTTTAGCTATCTATAGAAATAATTGTTACACATTTTGTAAGAAGAAATGTGTTTTTAAAATGAAGACAGCCGGCCAGGAGTTGTGGCTCACACCTGTAATCACAACACGTTAGGAGGCCCAGGTGGGTGCATCACCAGAGGACAGAAGTTTGAGACAAGCCTGGCCAACAAATGAAACCCCACCTCTACTAAAAATACAAAAAAATATTATGTATGTGTGGTGGCATAAGCCTATAATCCCAGCTACTTGGGAGGCTGAGGCAAGAGAATCACTTGAACCCAGAAGATGGAGGTTTCAGTGAGCTGAGATCATGCCACTGCACTGCACTCTAACCTGGGCAACAAGACAGAATCTCTGCCTCAAAGGAAAAAAAGAAAGAAAATGTTGAAACTTTAGAACATTGTATACATGTTTATGAAAATACACAATTATTATACCTTTTTATTATATAAACATCACCATATTTATGTTTTTGATATATAAATATATAAGTAAATATATTTATTATTAAGGCATTATAATCTTTACTTTTTTTTTAGGCAGAGTCTCACTCTGTCCCTCAGGCTGGAGTGCAGTAGTGTGATCACAGCTCACTGCAGCCTTAACCCCCTGGGCTCAAGCAATACCCTCACCTCAGCCTCCTGAGCAGCTGGCACTACAGGTATGCACCACCATGCCAGCTAATGTATTTTTTTAATAAACAGTATCTTGTTATGTTGCCCTGGCTGATCTCAAACTACTGTTTTTTTTTTTTTTTAATTAAGCAGAAATTTTATTTCCAAGCTCTTCAAAGACTGTTACAAACATAAATAATGTATCCTTCTAAAAAAAAAAAGTGTCCCAAATTAAAGGCACATCATCAAAGTAAAACACTTCTGACATTAAGAATTCTTTTAGGTTGTAATATTTTCATGTTAGTTTTTAACCGTTTACAATGTTCTGTGGGTCACATTTTAAACATTTTTGGACATATGAAATCCTGTATTTCCTTAAATACAGCCACAACTACAAACCAGAGGAACTTGAGAATACAAAGATCAAATCTGCTTCATTTGTATACACAATGGGGCAGCCTAATGCACAACACAACATTAACTTTTCCAAACAAGTCTGCTAAGAAACTGCTGCCATGTTTAGTGTTAAAAATAAAACAAACTTCCCATTTAGAAAAATCAAGACATCAGTCAATTAGTAAAACCTATTCTTCCCCCTCCAGCAATTTATACTTTGTCTTCATTTAGGAATTATAAATTCATGAGAAGAGAACAATTCTTTTATGGTATAAAAATCTACCAGGAACAGAGAGGCGGTCTACTATACACTGGGGACTGTTGGGGGAAATAGGGGAGGGACAGTGGGGGGGGGGGCTGGGGGGATAGCCTGGGATGAATACCAAGTGCGGGTAAGGGGGAGGAAGGCAGCAAAACACACTGCCATGTGTGTACCTATGCAATTATCTTGCACGTTCTGCACTTGTACCCCAAAACCTATAATGCAATAAAAATAAAAAATAAAAAATAAAAAATAAAAAAAATAAAAATAAAAAAAAATAAAAAATAAATAAAAAATAAATAAAATAATAAAAAAAAAATCTACCAGGAACAAATTACAAGTATTCAATGTTTTAAATAAACAAAAATATTTTCCTTCCTAAAATGTAAACATCCAGTAAATAAAATATACATGATATTCCAGGTATAGAAACATTAGCAACTCACTTATGAAAGAGGTTCACTTGGTATATTTGGTGGTAAGTTTTTTGTCTTATGTATAAAAGCACTTCCACAGAAAACCAGGCTATCACTCTTTAAAACTATTTTTTCACCCAGTTTCCTTACTTGACTAGAAGCTCATGAATTTCTGAGATTTTGGCTACAGGACCAGGCCCCAAGAAAGGGCTGAAATATCTCTTAAAGCCACTTGGCTAGGGAAAAGTGTTTTCTTGAGACTTGAAGGCAGTCAAATTCCTGTTTTTAAGTGATTATCTCACCTCAGCCTCCCAAAGTGCTGGGTTTACAAGAGTGAGCCACTGTGGCCAGAAGGCATCTTATCTTTATGGAAAAGTTTTATTTAATAATTAAATTAGGGGGCATTAGGTTTGTCTTCTAAGCATGACCTTTGGACACTGGATTGTGATTAATTTAGAAAAGAGTAATTTTCTGTATTTTATTTAGTTTTATGCAATATGTTCTGCAGATATTTCAGTCCACATTGGAATGCCCACATTTAAGGCAGTTCTCAAGCCATTCACATTAAGCAAAGGCTTGTACCCTAAGCTTTAGGAGCTAAATCTTGTCTTCACTGAGCTCAAATTTTAATACTGATAAAAATCTAAGAAAATAAAGTGGAAAGTGACAAATGACTTTAAAAGCCTACTAATAAAAGGGCTATGATTGTTATTGGGGTAGGCCTCATGAGGAAAATGAGCTTTACAATGACTCTCAGGGAGGGAGAGAGTTTTGATTGATGAGACAGGAAATTCCTAGAAGAGGAGATACCTCCATCATAGAGATAGAAAATCAGAGTTCCATTCTAGAAATATTAGAAAATAAATCTGAAAATGCATGTTTCTGTCTAGTGAGAACAAGATTTAAATTTATCTTAAATTAAAAAATAAGTAAATGCTTCATTTCATTTTTTTCTTCTCTTTATTTATTTATTTATTTATTTATTTATTTATTTATTTATTTATTTATTTTTTGAGACAGGGTTCTGTTCTGTCATGTAGGCTAAAGGGCAGTGGCATGATGTAAGCTCACTGCAACCTCTGCCTCCTGGATTCAAGTGATTCTCCTGACTCAGATTCCCAAGAAGCTGGGGTTACAGGTGTCTGCCACCACACCCAGATAATTTTTGTATTTTTAGTAAAGATGGGGTTTCACTATGCGAATCAGGCTGGTCTCAAACTCCTGATCTCAGGCAATCCTCCTGCTCCATCCTCCCATATTTTCAGGATTACAGGAGTGAGCCACCACTCACAGCCCATTTCATTTCTTTTAGCAACATTTATGAGGCTGGCCATGACAGCTCATGCCTCTGATTCCAGCAGTTTGAAAGGTGAGACAGGCAGATCACTTGAAGTCAGGAGTTCAAAACCAACCTGTCCAAAATAGTGAAACCATGTCTCTACTAAAAATACAAAAATTAGCTGGGTGTGGTGGCCCACACCTCTAATACCAGCTGCTCTGGAGGGTGAGGCAGGAGAACTGCTTGAACCCTAAAGGCAGAGGTTGCAGTGAGCCAAGACTGCACCACTGCACTCCAACCTGGGCAACAAAGCAAGACTCTGTATTAGAAAAATAAAAAAGTCTAAGTACCTGACATACTGCAGACACTTTTTTGATGGAAGACACAAAGATGAATAAAACCCACTTTCAGGTTTCAGGGAATTTACATCATGCAGAGGGAAGAGGGGAGAACTACAGTCAGTTAACACATTCTAATGCCTGGGGTTAAGGACTTCAACAGAAGTATGTAGATAATGATCTGAGAGCAAAAGTGGGCATATCTATCCATTGTAATTGATAGGGGTTGTAAAATCAGGAAAGGTTTCCTAAAGGATGAATGACAATGAGCACAAATGTGAGAAAATATACACTTGAGGTAAAATGGTAGCTTGAAGAACAGTTAAGAGGCAAAGAATGGACTGATTTTAAAGTAATACTGAGGCTATCTACTATTTATTTAGCACTTACTATGTGCACAGTATTGTTAGTATATGGTAAGTGCTGTAACAAGTATCATCTGACAGATCTGGCAGTGGATGAAAGCTTAGAGAGAATAAATGACTCACAAATGATCACTGGAGAGTGAACTGTTTGGCCAGAGATTGAATCCAGTTGGTCCAAACACAGACTTCACTTTTATCTTCTCTGGGACAGGCAAGGGGAGAAAGAGTGAGATAACATGGGACTAGAAAAGTACATGTTGTAAGGTGTTGTTTGTCAAATTATTATTATTTTGTGTTTCATTTGATCTACAGCAAAATAACTGAGATAAGGTCTGAAATATGTTCACTGGATTCAGAAGAAGGATGTCACAATGAACCTTCCCCAGAATGAAAAGGGGCGCCATGTGTTGAAAATAGTTGGAAGAAAAAATAAAATGCTGCCTTTTTTCCTTTTCTTTTTTTTCTTTTCTTTTTTTTTTTTTTTTTTTTTTTTGAGATGGAGTTTCACTCTTTTAACCCAGGCTGAAGTGCAATGGTGCAATCTTGGCTCACTGCAACCTCCGCCTCCTGGGTTCAAGCAATTCTTCTGCCTCAGTCTCCTGAGTAGATGGAATTACAGGCACGCACCACCATGCCCAGCTATTTTTTTTTTTTTGTATTTTTAGTAGAGATGGGGTTTCACCATGTTTACCAGGATGGTGTCGATCTCCTGACCTCGTGATCCACCCACCTCGGCCTCCCAAAGTGCTGGTATTACAGGCTTGAGCCACCACTCCCAGCCAACACTGCCTTTTCAAAAAGTGTGTCTGTGAAAAGATGAAGAGAACATGGGCTGATCACTAGAGAGCACTGTGGGGCAAACCTGGAACTGGTCTTTCTTGTCTTCTCTTCCTCCCTCTTTTTTCAATCTTTTTTTCTCCCTCTTTGTTTTTTTTATTTCTTCTCTACTTTCTCTGCCTTTCTTTTTTCTCTTTCTTTCCATCTTTCTTTACCTGTTTCCCTCTTTCTTTCCTCTTTTATTCTTCCCTTCTTTTTTTACTCTTTCTCTCTGTCTGTTTTATTCTTTTTTATTTCTTCTTTCTTTCTCTGTTTCTGTCTTTCTCCCTTTTCTCTTTTATTTATGATGAAATAGGTCAGTGTTGACATATTGAACATTCTGGTGGAACAAGGGAGTATAATTGCTTGATCAAAGTTTTTAATGTGTAGGGAGATTACCCATGCCCAAGAGAGGTTTCTTTTATTGAAAGACTAGGGGCCACACAGAGGCTCATGCCTGTATTTCTAGCACTTTGAGAAACCAAGGTAGGAGGACTGCTTCAGCCCAAAAGGTTAAGATCAGCCTGGCAACAAAGTTAGACCCTGTCTCTACAAAAAAAAAAAAAAATCTTAAAATTGGCCAAGCATGGTGGCACACACCTGTAGTTTCAGATTTTTGGAATGATCAGGCAAGAGCATAATTTGAGCACAAGACTTTGAGGCTACAGTAAGCTATGATCACACCACAGCACCCAGCCTGGGTGACAGAATAAGATCCTGTTTCAAGAAAGAGAGATGGGGACAGAGAGAGAGAGTGAGAGAGAGAGAGAGACTGAGAGAGAGAGACTATAAGGGAACATAAAATAAGCATTGTAGATGTAGATTTCTGTAGTTTTGAGGAAATGTATTCTCTTTCCAGGGTCCACAAAGGGGTGTAGTTTTAAGGGCAAGGACTTCCCAGTGCCATATTTTCTCCCCCTCGGATCCATCTTCATCTGGGTGATTTAACAATTTGTCTTTAAATTTTGTGGGCATGGAAAAAACTATAAGTCAATTACTTCAGCGGAAGTTTTAAGGAACTCCTTTCATTGGCCAGGGGTCTTAGAGAAGGTGGAAGTTCCTCCCAGGTTAAAAGTCTTCTTCTTCCACATCCCTTTGGACTCCATGTTTGGGTCCCCTTACATGAACACTCTGTCATGGAAGCTGCTTTTCCTTTCCTAATCTCCATGTTTCCCTCTCCATTCCCTTCCACTCAGTGTGGAAGCTGTCTTTCCTCCCCTGAATTCCATCCTTTTGGATTCTCTCACTCGGTGTAAGAGGAGCTTTCCTTCTCTGGTTTTCCCCCTATGGAAACCCTTCTCACTCAGTGTGAGGGCGGCTTTGCTTCCTCTCACTCAGTGTGAGACTTAGCTGTTTCTTTCTCTCTCCTCCTTTTTCTCTCATTGCTTTAAATAAAATCACTTACTACAAACACTTTTGAGTCCAGCATTTAGTTTTATGAGTGCACTGTGCTGTGGTCTCCTCTCTCATTCTTAAAGGAAGATAGACCAGAAACCTGGAGAAACATCCTCTCAGGAGAACTGAGGGCACCCCTGAACCCCAATATAACAGTTTAAGGTCAGGGTTGGATTTTGAGACTTAATAACTTACTTTTTCTTTTTCTTTTTCCTTTTTTTTTTTTTTTGAGATGGAATCTTGCTCTCACCCAGGCTAAAGTGTGATGGCATGATCTCAGCTCACTGCAACCTCCGCCTCCCAAGTTTAGTAATTCTCCTGACTCAGCCTCCCAAGTAGCTGGGACTACCAGTACCCAACACTAGTTCAGCTGTATTTTTTAATAGAGACGAGGTTTCACCGTATTGGCCCGCCTGGTCTCAAACTCGTGACCTTTTGATCCACCAGCCTCAACCTCCCAAAGTGCTGGGATTACAGGCATGAGCCACCATGCCTGGCCTGTATGACTGTTTTGAAGAGCTTCATGAGATGCATTGGCTACACAGTGATTTCCCTTAGACTTTACGGTGTGTCCTCATTTACTTTTAATAGCGAGTTAAACACTGTGACTTTTGTGTTATGATCATTTTTCAACAGAGAAAATAGATTCATATTAATAGCAATCAAGTAACTTTTAAGACATCCAGCTAGCAAATAATAAAGCTGAGATCAAACAGCTCAACTCAAGCTCAGTCTGTTTTCCTTGTAGATGGATTGTTTCTAATTTTTCAATTTGACAAATACAGCTCGCATGGAAATATTATAAATCATAACTTCCTCTTCGATGAGAATTTTTGAGGTGAGTATTTGAAAGAAATAGGATGTTGTGGCATCACAGAGATGTGACATTGCAACCCTGTGGGCCTGGGTAAGCTGTCACTTGTCACTCTAAGCATTCCTTTTTACAAGGTACTTCTTTTCTTTCTTTTTTTTTTTTGAGATGGAGTTTCGCTGTTGTTATCCAGACTGTAGTGCAATGTCATGATCTCAGCTTACCACAACCTCTGCCTTCTAAGTTCAAGCAATTCTCCTGCCTCAGCCTCCTGAGTAGCTGGGACTACAGGTGCACACCACCATGCCCAGTTAATTTTTGTATTTTTAGTGGAGAAGGGGTTTTATCTTGTTTATCAGGATGGTCTCGATCTCTTGACCTCCTGATCCACCCGCCTCGTCCTCCCAAAGTGCTGGGATTATAGGCATAAGCCACCACACCCAACCTGTTTTTTTTTTTTTTAAGATACTTTTGCTCTGTTGCCCAGGCTGACAGCAGTGGCATTATCTCAACTCGCTGCAATCTCTGCCTCCTGAGTTCAAGTGATTCTCATGCCTCAGTCTGTTATCCCAGCCACTCATCACCACACCAGCTAATTTTTGTATTTTTAGTAGAGACAGAGTGTTGGAGATGCTTGTCTCAATCTCCTAACCTCAAGTGATCCATCTGCCTCGGCCTTTCAAAGTGTTAAAATTACAGGCCTGAGCCACCATGCCTGGCCCCTTATGGTATTTTCTATTTAGTCTCAAAACTGACCACAAAAAGTGAAATATTTGTGCTGACAAAGAAATATTTCTAAAACCACCTTTTAAATGAACATAAGGAGGAGGGAGAATGTGAGTTACTAGAACTACAGTTCCATTCTAATTTGCAGTTTAAAAGGGGGAGTGGACATATACATATGCCTATAGGTGCACAGAACACTTTCAGGTCATACCAACAGCTGGAAAAACCAGAGCTCTGTGATCTTCACACGTGGGAACTAAAAGTGGCTACACTGGATGTCACTATTTTATTTTTGATCAACGCAAAAATTTCTTTCTTTCTTTCTTTCTTTCTTTCTTTCTTTCTATTTGATGCAGTCTTGCTCTGTTGGTCAGGGTTGAATGCAATGGTGTGATGGGGTCACTTCAACCTCTGCCTCCTGTGCCTCAGCTCCCTGAGTAGCTGGGACTAAAGGCATCTGCCACCATGCCCGGCTATTTTATTTTATTTTTATACTAGAGATGGGATTTCACCATGTTGGTCAGGATGGACTTGAACTCCTGACCTCGTGATCTGCCCACCTCATCCTCCCAAAGTGCTGGGATTACAGTCAGGTGCCACGGAGCCCCATTCAATGTAAAGATTTCTAAGCATGTCATTTTGGTGTTTTGGAAGCTTTCCAGTAGATGATGCTAGACACATTCTTTGGCTCAGTTCTGGATGGAGGTATCTGTGTTCCTGAATAAAAGAAAACCCTGATCCTGGCAGCTGCATGTGGTTATGTGGCCAGAGTTTGGGCTGCCACTGTAGGAAAAGTAACTTCAGCTGCAGCCCCAAAGCTAGTGAGCCAAGCTGGAGCCATGGAGGGCCAGAGCATGGAGGAGCTTCTGGCAAAAGCTGAGTGGAATGAGGCAGAGAAGTTGCAGTGCATCATGGTGCTCAAGGAGCTGGAGCTGGAGTTTGACCTGGGCAACCTGCTGGCTTCGGACCAGAAGCCCACGACAGGGCTGTGGTGCACCAGACCCACTCCGGAGGCTGAGCTGTGGTCCCTGGAGTGGGACAACACGCAGCTGCTCATCAACCAGCTATGGAAGCTGCCCATGAAAAGTGTGGAAGAGGCAATGGTGGCACGGCTGCCCGAGCCTACCACATGCCTGCTGTGAGAGAGGCCTCTGCCCTGACTGTGGCCACTTACACTCTGGCAGCAGTTTGTGCACCTCAAGGGCATCTGTCTCAAGAAAAAGACCAACCTGGTGTAGGATGAGGTAAGCAGCCAGTGACGGTGGCGCTGGGACTACCAGTGCACCCTGGACGACACCAAGAAATGGCTGACTGAGGTGCCCGGCAATGCTGACTCCTTGGAGGATCAGTTGGCCAAGCGGATACAGGCCAAGAAGGAATGGGTGGACAAGAATAAGCTGAACCAGCTGTGTAACTTGGCATGAGTGCACAAGATGCAGCTGCCCAGCGCAGCGGGCTTGCACCCTACCAGACACCAGAGTAAGGAACAGCTGGGCCATGCCATGTGGTTGGCCAAGGTCTCCACAGCCTCTGTGGGGTGCTTTCAGGAATGTCTCCCCAGGATAAGGCACCCGGGGCTCCGGCAAGAAGAGGAAGTTTCAACCCCTTTTCGGAGACTTTGTAGCAGAGAAAAAGAACCTGTTGAAGCTTCCTCATGTCATGAACAGCCAGAAGACTCAGCTGGATGTGACTAGGGCCACCAATAAGCAGATGAGTGAGGATGACCAGGAGGAGGCTGGCATAAGGAGGAAAATGAGCAAGAAGGGCAAGAGAAATAAGGGCCAGCAGGGGGTGGGGGCAAGAGAAAATGGGGCCCACCAAGCCAGGGAGGGAAGAGGAAAGAGGGCTTGGGATGCAAGATGAATTCCAGGCCTTTTGGCTTTGGTGACAAGAGAAAAGGAGGACAGCATCCAGGATGAAAAAGGAGGAAGTAATAGTTTCTCACTGTCACATCTGTCTGTAAACCAAGAACTATAAATACCAAATGTTAAGTTCTAGGTACTTGTACAGGGACACAGAAGGATGTGGCCACTGCCTTCACTGAGCTTGAAGGGACATGACTTCCCTCCCCTTCAGAGAGTACATAAGTGTTGGACTGCACAAATTCATGTTTTTCCCACAACCAAGATTTGACTAGAGATGAAGAACTTATGTGAGGATTTTAAGAATTAAGGAAATAATTTGGTGGAAACCAAAAAAGAGTTCTGTTCTTAAACAGCCTTTTTTCTTCTTTTTAACTTTGTAAATAGGGTGGGGGCAAGTTGTTCATATTTCACAGACTTAGATTGGCATACATGTTTATGAATTATTTTTACAACAAACTTGTACATCAGTGCAGGGGAAGGAAAGACAACAGTTTAAGAATTGAATAGGCAAGTGAATGTTCAAAAGGTTAAGTATTAAAGATGTCTTGTCTATTGTTGCTTTTAAGTTTCTGACTACTGGGTAGCAATTGTACGTGATGCCAGTTACATGAAAAGAAAAAAAAGAAAAAGAAAAGCCTAGGGTCAGGTGCTGGGTCTCATGCCTGAAATCCTAGTACTTTGGAAAACCAAAGCGGGTGGAACACCTGAGGTCAGAAGTCTAAGACCAGCCTGGACAACATGGTGAAACCCCATCTTCACTAAATATACAAAAAAAAAAAAAAAAATAGGTGGCCGTGGTGTTGTGAGCCTGTAATCTCAGCTACACAGGAGGCTGAGGCAGGAGAATCACTTGAACCCAGAGGCAGAGGTTTTGGTGAGCTGAGATCTGGCCAATGAGCTCCAGCCTAAGTGACAAAGTGAAAATTTGTCTCCAGAAAACAAAAACAAAACAAAACAACGAAAGCCTAATCCTCTTAACTAAGGAGCACTTCCACATGGACTCCTTCCACACTGAAGCAGGGCACAGGCTGCGTTGCTTTATTTCTGCCTCTTCACCTTGGTCTGCCAGATGCCTGCATTTACATGCTGTGGCTATTTTCTCTGTGTTCTGGGATCTAATAACTCATTTATTAAGTGAGCACTTCTGATTGGTTGAGTGAATGACTACAGGAACAAACTTACAGGGGGTGATGGATTTATTAACAAGATCTTGGCAAAGATCAGACCTGAATTCAAGATTCAGCAGCTCTTATTTCCTGAGTGGCAGCTGAAAAGGAAACTCTCTACAAGATTTGAAAGCCTTAGGCTAGGTGGGGATTGGGACTTTGGATATGTGGTGACTTAAGAAATGAGAGAGAAAATGCGTCTGCTCGCAGGGAAGAAAGGGATGATCAGCCCCAGGAGCCCTCTGTCCCTAAGAAGAGCCCCTGCCATGTGGACAGGAGGGCTGCTTCCCATCTGGAACAGAGCCTCACCAGAACACAGCCCACCTAGTGAGCCCGGGTGTGGGGGAGCACGGATGGACTCGAGCTGGAATTGGAAAACCTGGAAGGGCGCCTCCTCATGGTCTCTGAGTGGGGTCTTTAGAGTCCCCTGAAAAAGAAGAATGCAGCCCTGGGACCCCAAGCTTCCTGGAGAGAGTCTCCCTTGCAAAGAAGCTCCCTTACAGAGGCTCATGGAGACGAGGTTCTGGGATTGCTCCCTACACAGAAGCCTGCATTGTAAGAGGGATGTTTACCACAATAACACCTACAGCAAAAGCCACAATAAAGATCTTACATAAACAACATAACTTTATTCCTTATGGGACTAGAAAAGAAGAGCAGTAAGCTCAAAGTTAGCAGAAGGGAGAGACAATAATAAAGTTTATAGGAGAAATGACAAAATAGAAAATAAAAAAGCAATACAGAACAAGAGTTACTAAGAGCAGGTTTTTCGAAAAGATAAAATTGGCAAACTCTCAGCTAGACTAACGAAAGAAACAGAGGATGCAAATAAATAAATTCAGAAATAAAAGAAGAGGTAATGCACAGTGGTTCACACCTGTAATCCCAGCCTTTTGGGAGGCTGAGGTGGGTGGATCACTTGAGGCCAGGAGTTTGAGAACAGCCTGACTAACATGGAAAAACCCAGTCTCTACTGAAAATAAAATTGAAAAAATTAAAGGAAAGAGAAGAAAGAAAAGAAAAGCCAGGGTGTGGTGGTGCATTCCTGTAATCTCAGCTACCAGCTACTTGGAAGGCTAAGCAGGAGAATCGTTTGAACTCGAGAGGTGGAGGTTGCAGTGAGCCGAGATGGTACCACTGCACTTCAGACTGAGCAACAGAGTGAGGCTCCATCTCAAAACAAAAACCAAACAATCAAAAAGGAAGGAACGACAAAACCTAAAACTAAATAAACAAATAAAAGAGATTATGACCGATGGCACAAAAATGAAATGGACTATAAGAAACCAGTATGAACTATAATACACCAACAAACTGGGCAAGGGAGAAGTAGATACATTTCTGAAAATATACACCTTAGTGAGACGAACTAAGTTCCTACAAACATACTCCTCACTGACACAACACTACAAAGAAATAGAAAGTCTGAACAGACCTATAGCTAGGTTGGAAATGGAATCAGTACTCACAGACCCTCCCACAGAAGAAAAACCCAGGAACAAGTCTTCATTGGCGAATTCTGCCAAATATTTCAAGAAGAATTACTTGAAAGCATTCTCAAAGTCTTTCAAAAAATTGAAGAGAGGGAAAGACAACCAAGCTCCTTTTATGAGAACAGTGTTGCCTTATAATAAAGCAAGACAAAGACCCCCAAGTGAAAAGGAAATTACAGGCCACTATCTCTCATAAATACCCTCAACAAATTACTATGGAACAAAATCTAACACCATCTTTAAAGTATCACATGCTACAATTAAGTAGGATTTATCCCTGAGGTAATTCAACATATGAAAATTAATGAATATGATTCACCTTTTTGACATACTATAGCGTAAAGAACATGATTATCTCAATTGATGTAGAAAAAGCATCTGACACAATCCAGCACATTTTTAATAATAAAAATACTTAAAAACTTAGGCATAAAAAGAATATACCACATATAATAAATGTCATTTATTGAAATTCCACAGCTAACATTATATTCAGTGAGAGGGAATTGAAACCTTTCCTCTAAGAACCGGAAGAAGACAAGGGTGCCTGTACCACTGTTGTTCATATAGTACCAGAAATCTAGGCAGTGTAATTAAACAATCAAAAAGTGGCCAGGTGCGGTGGCTCACACCTGTAACCCCAGCATTTTGCTTGTCTGAGGCTGGTGGATCACTCGAGGTCAGGAGTCGGAGACCAGCCTGGCCAACATGTCAAAAACTCATCTGTATTAAAACTATATAAAAATTAGCTGGGCATGGTGGCGGGCACCTGTAATCCCAGCTAATCAAGAGTCTGAGGTAAGAGAATCGCTTGCGCCCAGGAGGGGGAGATTGCAATGACTGGAGATCTCACCTCTGCACTCCAGCCTGGGAAATAAGAACAAAACTGCATCTCAAAACAAAACAACAAACAAAACAAAACAAAATAACCAATAAAAAAGTAATACAAGACGTTGCATCCAAATCAGAAAGAAAGCAGAAAAATTGTTCCTGTATGCAGATAATATAATACTATATACTTAAGAAATTCTATAGCTGTTTTTAAAAAGCTAAAAGAACTAATAAATTAGTTCAGTCATTTTTTTTAAGATTTTTTTAAATTAAATTTTAAGTTTTGGGGTACATGTAAAGAACATGCAAGATTATTGCATAGGTACACACATGGCAGTGTGATGTGCTTCCTTTCTCCCCTTCACATATATATCTGGCATTTCTCCCCATGCTGTTTCTCCCCAAGTCCCCACCCCTGCTGTCCCTCCTCTATTTTTCCCCACCAACCGCAGTGTGTGATGCTCCCCTCCCTGTGTCGAAGTGTTCTCATTGCTCAACACCCACCTACGAGTGAGAGCATGCAGTGCTTGATTTTCTGTTCCTGTGTGAGTGTGCTGAGAATGATGGTTTCCAGGTTCATCCATGTCCCTACAAAGAACATGAACTCATTATTTATGATGGCTGCATAATATTCCATGGTGTATATTTGGAATGTGTATATATACGTAAAAAATGTGCCACACTTTCCCTGTCCAGTCTATCATCGATGGTCATTTGTGTTGGTTCCAGGTCTTTGCTATTGTTAACACTGCTGCAATGAACATTTGTGTGCATGTGTTTTTATAGTAGAATGATGTATAATCCTTTGGATATATACCCAGTAATGGGATTGCTGGGTCAAATGAAATTTCTATTTCTAGGTCCTTGAGGACTTGCCACATTGTCTTCCACAATGGCTGAACTAATTTACACTCTCACCAATAGTGTAAAAGTGTTCCTATTTCTCTCCATCCTCCCCAGCATCTGTTTTCTCTAGATTTTTTAATGATCACCATTCTAACTGGTGTGAGATTGTATCTCAATGTAGTTTTTATTTGCATTTCTCTAACAACCAGTGATGGTGAGAATTTTTACTTTTTCTTTTTGATTATTTATTTTTTTATTTTTTATTGCATTTTAGGTTTGGAGGTACATGTGCAGAACGTGCAAGATAGTTGCATAGGTACACACATGGCAGTGTGTTTTGCTGCCTTCCTCCCCTTCACTTACATTTGTCATTTCTCCCCAGGCTCTGCCTCCCCATCTCCCCCACGCTGTCCATCCACTATTCCCCACAATAGACCCCAGTGTGTAGTACCCCCTTCCCTGTGTCCATGTGTTCTCATTTTTTCTCTCCCGCCTATGAGTGACAATATGTGGTATTTCATTTTCTGTTCTTGTGTCAGTTTGCTAAGAATGATGTTCTTCAGATTCATTCATGACCTTACAAAGAAAACAAACTCATCATTTTTTATTGCTGCATAATATTCCATGGTGTATATGTGCCACATTTTCCCAGTCCAGTTTATCATCGATGAGCATTTGCATTGGTTCCAGGTCTTTGCTATTGTAAACAGTGCTGCAATGAACATTCGTGTGCATGTGTCCTTATAGTAGAACGATTTATAGTCCTTTGAATATATACCCAGTAATGGGATTGCTGGGTCGAATGGAATTTCTATTTCTAGGTCCTTGAGGAATCGCCACACTGTCTTCCACAATGGTTGGACTAATTTACACTTCCACCAACAATGTAAGAGTGTTCCTATTTCTCTACATCCTCTCCAGCATCTGATGTCTCCAGATTTTTAAATAATCTCCATTCTAACTGGCGTGAGATAGTATCTCAATGTGGTTTTGATTTTCATCTCTCTAATGACCAGTGATGATGAGCATTCCAGTGATGACGAGCCTTTCTTCATGTGTTTGTTGACCTCATGTATGTCTTCTTTTGTAAAGTGTTTGTTCATATCCTTTACCCATGTTTGAATGGGCTTGTTTGTTTTTTCTTGTAAATCAGTTTGAGTTCTTTGTAAATTCTGGATATCAGCCCTTTGTCAGATGGGTAAACTGCAAAGATTTTTTCCCATTCTGTTAGTTGCCAATTCACTCTAGTGACTGTTTCTTTTGCTGTGCAAAAGCTGTGGAGTTTGATTAGTTCCCATTTGTCTATTTTGGCCTTTGTTGCCAATGCTTTTGGTGTTTTGGTCATGAAGTCCTTGCCTACTTCTATGTCCTGAATGGTTTTGCCTAGGTTTTCTTCTAAGGTTTTTATAGTGTTAGGTCTTATGTTTAAGTCTTTAATCCAACTGAAGTTAATTTTAGTGCAAGGTGTCAGGAAGGGGTCCACTTTCTGCTTTCCACACATGGTTAGACAGGTTTCCCAACACCACTTATTAAACAGAGACTCATTTTCCCATTGCTTGTTTTTGTCAGGTTTGTCAAATATTGGATGGTTGTAGATGTGTGGTGTTGCCACTTATGCCTCTGTTTTGTTTCATTGGTCAATATCTCTGTTTTGGTAAGAGTACCATGATGTTTTGATTACTGTAGCCTTGTAGTATAGTTTGAAATCTGGTAGTGTGACTCCTGTTGCTGTGTTCTTTTTCTTAGAATTGACTTGACTATGCAGGCTCTCTTTTGGTTCCATATAAAATTTAAGGTGTTTTTTTTCCACTTCTGTAAAGAAAATCATTGGTAGCTTTATGGGGGTGGCATTGCATCTGTAACTGCTTTGGGAAGCATGGCCATTTTCATGATATTGATTCTTCCTAACCATGAACATGGAATATTTCTCCATCTGTTTGTGTTCTCTCTTACTTTATTGAGAAGTTGTTTGTACTTCTCCTTGAAGAGGTTTTTGACATCTTTGTTAGTTGTATTTTTAGGTATTTTATTCTCTTTGTAGCAATTGTGAATGGCAGTTGGTTCTTGATTTGGCTCTTTTTAAGTCTGTTATTGGTGTATAGGAATGCTCGTGATTTTTGCACATTGATTTGATATTGTGACATTTTGCTGAAGTTGCTTATCAGTTTCAGGAGATTTGGGGCTGTGATGATGTGTTCTTCTAGATATACAATCATGTCGTCTGCAAATAGAGACAATTTGAATTCCTCGTTTTATATTTGAATACCCTTTCTTTTCTTTCTTTCCTTTTCTTTTCTTTTCTTTTTTTTTTTTTTTTTTGCTTGATTGTTCTGGCTAGAACTTCTAGTAACATATTGAATAGGACTGGTGAGAGATGGCATTTTTGTATAGTTCCAGATTTCAAAAGGAATGCTTCCAGTTTTTGCCCATTCATTAAGATATTGGCTGTTGGTTTGTCATAAATAGCTTTTATTATTTTGAGATACGTTCTGTCAATACCAGTTTATTGAGGGTTTTTAGCACAAAGGGCTGTTGAGTTTTGTCAAAGGCCTTCTCTGCATCCATTGAGATAATCATATGGTATTTGTCTTTGGTTCTGCTTATGTGGTGAATTATGTTTACAGACTTGTGTATGTTGAACCACTCTTGCATCCCTTTGATGAATCCTACTTGATCATGATGGATAAGCTTTTTGATGTGCTGTTGCAATCGGTTTGCCAGTATTTTATTGAAGATTTTTGCATCTATGTTCATCACGGATATTGGCCTGAAGTTTTTCCTTCTTGCTGAGTCTCTGCCAGGTTTTTATATCAGAATGATGTTGGTCTCATAAAATAAGAAGGATTTCATCTTTTTGGATTGCTTGGAATAGTTTCAGAAGAAATGGTACCAACTCCTGTTATTATGTCTGGTAGAATTCGGCTTTGAATCCCTCTGAGCCTGGGCTTTTTTTGGATGGTAAGCTCTTAATTGCTGCCTCAACTTCAGACCTTGTTATTGGTCTACTCAAGGTTTTTGCTTCTTCCCCATTTAGGCTTGAGAAAATGCAAGTGTCCAGGAATTTATCCATTTCTTCCAGGTTTGCTAGTTTAGGTACATAGAGATGTTAGTAATAATCTGTGATGATTGTTTGCATTTTTGTGAGATCTGTGGTGATTTCCCCTTTATTGTTTTTTATTGCATCTATTTGATTCTCCTCTCTTTTCTTTTCTATTAATCTGGCTAGTGGTCTGTCTATTTTTCTGATCTTTTTTGAAAAACCTGCTCCTGGATTTATTGATTTTTAAAAAGGTTTTGTGTCTCTATCTCCTTCAGTTCTGCTCTGATCTTAGTTATTTCTTGTCTTTTGCTAGGTTTTAAAATTTTTTGTTCTTCCTCTTCTAGCTCTTTCAATTTTGATGATAAGGTGTAGATTTTAGATTTTTCATTGTTTCTCATGTGGGCATTTATTGCTAAATACTTTTCTGTAGACACAGCTTAAATAAGTCCCAGAGATTCTGGTATGTTATGTCTTCATTCTCGTTTGTTTTGAAGAACATCTATATTTTTGCCTTCATTTCATTGTTTATCCAGTCAACATTCAAGATCCAGTTGTTCAGTTTCCATGAAGTTGTGCGGCTCTGTGTTAATTTCTCCATTCAGAGTTCTAACATGATTGCACTGTGGTCTGAGAGATGCTTGTTATGATTTCTGTTCTTTTGCTTTTGCTGAGGAGTGATTTACTTCCAATTATGTGGTCAATTTTAGAGTAGGTGCAATGTGGTGCTGACAATAATGTATATTCTGTGAATTTGGGGTGGAGAGTTCTGTAAATGTCTGTTAGGTTTGCTTGTTCCATGTCTGAGTTTGAGTCCTGGATATCCTTGTTAATTTTCTGTCTCTTTGATCTGTCTGATGTTGACAACAGGGTGTTAAACTCTCCCACTATTATTGTGTAGGAATCTAAGTCTCTTCATAAGCCATTAAGAACTTACCTTATGTATCTGGGTGCTCCTGTATTGGCTGAGTATATATTTTAAATCATTAGCTTTTTTTTTATTTTTAATTGCATTTTAGGTTTTGGGGTACATGTGAAGCATATGAAAGATAGTTGCATAGATACACATCTGGTAGTGTGATTTGCTGCCTTCCTCCCCTTCACCTATATCTGGCATTTCTCCCCATGCTATTTCTCCCCAACTTCCCACCCCCCACTGTCACTCCCCTATTTCCCCCAAATGACCCAAGGGTGTAGTGCTCCCCTCCCTGTTTCCATGTGTTCTCATTGTTCAACACCTGCCTATGAGTTAGAACATGCAGTATTTAATTTTCTTTTCTTGTATCAGTTTGCTGAGAATGATGGTCTCCAGGTTCATCCATGTCCCTACAAAGTACATGAACTCATCGTTTTGGATTGCTGCATAATATTCCATGGTGTATATGTGCCACATTTTTCCTGTCCAGTCTATTATTGATGAACATTTGGGCTGTTTCCAAGTCTTTGCTTTGTAAACAGTGCTGCAATAAACATTCGTTTGCATGTGTCCTTATAGTAGAATGATTTATAGTTCTTTGGATATATACCCAGTAATGGGATTGCTGGGTCAAATGGAATTTCTATTTCTAGGTCCTTGAGGAATCGCCACACTGTCTTCCACAATGTTTGAACTAATTTACATTCCCACCAGCAGTGTAAAAGTGTTTTTATTTCTCCACATCCTCTCCAGCATCTGTTGTCTCCAGATTTTTAATGACCACCATTCTAACTGGCAGGAGATGGTATCTCAATGTAGTTTTGATTTGCATTTCTTTAATGACCAGTAATGATGAGCATTTTTTCATGTGTTTGTTGGCCTCACATATGTCTTCTTTTGTAAAGTGTCTGTTCATATCCTTTGCCCATTTTTGAATGGGCTTGTTTGTTTTATTTTTGTAAATTTGTTTTAGTTCTTTGTAAATTTTGCATATAAGCCCTTTGTCAGATGGGTAGGCTGCCAAAATTTTTTTTATTCTGTTGGTTGCTGATTCACTCTAGTGACTGTTTCTTTTGCCATGCAGAAGCTCTCAAGTTTAATTATGTCCCATTTGTCTATTTTGGCTTTTGTTGCCAATGCTTTTGGTGTTTTGTTCATGAAGTCCTTGCCTACGCCTATGTCCTGAATGGTTTTTACCTAGGTTTTCTTCTAAGATTTTTATGGCATTAGATCTTATGTTTAAGTCTTTAACCCATCTGGAGTTAATTTTAGTGTGAGGTGTCAGGAAGGGGTCCACTTTCTGCTTTCTGTGCATGGCTAGCCAGTATCCCCAACACCATTTATTAAACAGGGAATCCGTTCCACCTTGCTTGTTTTTGTTGGGTTTATCAAAGATTGTATGGTTGTAGATATGTTGTGTTGCCTCTGAGGCATCTGTTTTGTTCCATTGATCTATATCTCTGTTTTGGTACCAGTACCATGCTGTTTTGATTACTGTAGCCTTGTAGTATAGTTTGAAGTCTGGTAGTGTGATGCCTCCCGCTGTTTTCTTCTTGCTTAGAATTGACTTGTCTATGCGGGCTATCTTTTGGTTTCATATGAAGTTTAAGGTGTTTTTATCCAGTTCCATGAAGAAGGTCATTGGTAGCTTGATGGGGATAGAGTTGAATCTGTAAATTACTTTGGACAGTATGGCCATTTTCATGATATTGATTCTTTCTAACCATGAACATGGAATGTTTCTCCATATGTTTGTTTCCTCTCTCATTTTGTTGAGCAGTTGTTTGTATTCTCCTTGAAGAGCTCCTTTACTTTTTTTGTGGTATTTCTAGGTATTTTATTCTCTTTGTAGCAATTGTGTATGGCAATCCCTTTTTTATTTGGCTCTCTTTAAGCCTGTTATTGGTATAGAAATGCTTGTAATTTTTGCACATTGATTTTGTGTTCTGAGACTTCGCTGAAGTTGCTTATCAGTTTCAAGAGATTTACGGCTGAGACGATCGGGTCTTCTAGATATACTATCATGTCATCTGCAAATAGAGAGAATTTGGCTTCCTCCTTTCCTATCTGAATATTCTTTATTTTTTTCTTGCCTGATTGCTCTGGCTAGAACTTGCAGTACTATACTGAATAGGAGTGGTGAGAGAGGGCATCCTTGTCTAGTGCCAGATTTCAAAGGGAATGCATCCAGTTTTTGCCCATTCAGTATGATATTGGATGTTGGTTTGTTGTGAATAGCTTTTATTATTTTGAGATATGTTCCATCAATACCTAGTTTATTGAGGGCTTTTACCATAAAGAGTTGTTGAATTTTGTCAAAGGCCTTCTCTGCAACAGTTGAGATAATCGTGGTTTTTGTCTGTGGTTCTGTTTATGTGGTGAATTACATATATAGACTTGCGTATGTTGAACTAGCCTTGCATCCCCAGGATAAATCCTACTTGATCATGGTGGATGAGCTTTTTGATATGCTTTTGCAATCGGCTTGCCAGTATTTTATTGAAGATTTTTGCGTCTATGTTCATCATGGATATTGGCCTGAAGTTTTTTTCTTGTTGAGTCTCTGCTGGTTTTGGTATCAGGATAATGTTGGTATCATAAAATGATTTGGGAAGGATTCCCTCTTTTTTGGATTATTTGGAATAGTTTCAGAAGGAATGGTAACAGCTCCTCTTTGTGTTTTTGGTAAAATTCGGCTGTGAACACAACTGGACATGGGCTTTGTTTGTGTGGTAGGCTCTTAATTGCTGCGTTAACTTCAGATCTTGTTATTGCTCTATTCAGGGTTTCAACTTCTTCCTGGTTTAGGCTTGAGAGGAGGCAAGTGTCCAGGTATTTATCCATTTCTTCCAGGTTTACTAGTTTATGTACATAGAGTTTTTTGCAATATTCTCTGATTATGGTTTGAATTTCTGTAGAATTTGTGGTGATATCCCCTTTATTGTTTTTTATTTCATCTATTTGATTATTCTCTGTTTTCTTTTTGAGCAGTCTAGCTAGTGGTCTGTGTATTTTGTTGATTTTTTTGAAAAAACCGCTTCTGGATTTATTGATTTATTTAAGAGTTTTCTGGGTCTCTATCTTTTTCAGTTTTTTTCTGATCTTAATTATTTCTTGTCTTGTGCTAGGTTTTGAGTTATTTTTTTATCTTGCTTCTCTAGCTCTTTCAATTTTGATGATAGGGTGTCAATTTTGGATCTCTCCTTTCTTCTCATGTTGGCACTTATTGCTATATATTTTCCTCTAGAGTCTGCTTTAAATGTGTTCCAGAGATTCTGGTATGTTGCGTCTTCATTCTCAGTGGTTTCAAATAACTTCTTTATTTCTGCCTTCATTTCATTGTTTATCCAGTCAACATTCAAGAGCCAGTGTTCAGTTTCTATGAAGCTGTGCAGTTCTGAGTTAGTTTTAAAGTTCTCAGTTTTAACTTGATTGCACAGTGGTCTGAGAGATTGTTTGTTATGATTTCTGTTCGTTTGCATTTGCTAAGTAGGAATTTACTTTCAATTATGTGGTCAATTTTAGAGTAGGTGTGATGTGGTGCTGAGAAGAATGTATATTCTGTGGATTTGGGGTGGAGAGTTCTGTAAATGTCTATCAGGTTTCCTTGTTTCAGGTGTGAGTTCAAGTCCTTGATATCCTAGTTAATTTTCTGTCTGGTTGTTCTGTCTAATATTGACAGTGGGGTGTTAAAGTTTCCCACTATTATTGTGGGAGTCTAATTCTCTTTGTAAGTCATTAAGAACTTGCCTTATGTATCTGGGTGTTCTTGTATTGGGTCCATATATATCTAGAATAATTAGCTTTTCTTGTATCAATCCTTTTACCATTATGTAATATCCTTCTTTGTCTCCTTTGATCTTTGTTGCTTTAAAGTCTATTTTATCAGAGACAAGAACTGCAACTCTTGCTTTTTTGTTGCTCTCCATTTGCTTGATAAATTTTCCTTTATCCCTTTATTTTGAGCCTTTGTGTGTCTTTGCATATGAGATGGGTTTCCTGGATAGGTTTTTACATTTACGGTTAATATTATTATGTGTGAATTTGATACTACCATTTTGATGCTAGTTGGCTGTTTTGCCCATTAGTTGATGAAGATTCTTTATTTTGTTGATGCTCTTTAGCATTTGCTATGTTTTTGAAGTGACTGGTACTGGTTGTTCCAATCTATGTGTAGTGCCTCTTTCTGGAGCTCTTGTAAAGCATGCTTGTTGGTGACAAAATCTCTGAGTACTTACTTGTTCACAAAAAAAGTTATTTTTTTCACTTATGAATCTTAGTTTGGCTGAATATGAAATTTTGGGCTGAAAATTCTTTTCTTTAAGGACGTTGAATATTGACCCCCACTCTCTTCTGATTTGTAGGGTTTCTGCTGAGAGATCTGCTCTGAGTCTGATAGGCTTCTTTTTGTGGGTAACCCAAGCTTCCTCTCTGGCTGTGCTTGGCATTTTCTTCTTCATTTTAACCCTGGTGAATCTAATGATTATGAGCCTTGGGGTTCCTCCTCTTGAGGAATACCTTGGTGGTGTTCTCTGTATTTCCTGGACTTGAATATTGGCCTTCCTTTCTAGGTTGGGAAAGTTTTCCTGGGTGATATCCTGAAGAGTATTATTCCACTTGGATTCATTCTCTTCATCACATTGAGGTACCCCCATCAAACGTAGATTAGGTCTTTTCACATAGTCTCATATTTCTTAGAGACTTTGTTCATTTCTTTTTGTGCTTTTTTCTCTAATCTTGCCTTCACGTTTTATTTCATTGAGTTGATCTTCAACCTCTGATATCCTTTCTTCTGTTTGGTCAATTTGGATGTTGAAACTTGTGCATGCTTCGTGAAGTTCTCGTGTTGTGCTTTTCAGCCCCATAAATTCACTTATATTCCACTCTAAGTTGTCCAGTCTTGTTATCATTTCATCAAATCGTTTTTTAAGGTTCTTGGTTTCTTTGCATTGGGTTAGAACATGTTTTTTTAACTCACAGATGTTTCTCATTACCCACATTCTGAAGTCAGATTCTGTCATTTCATCACACTCATTCTCTGTCCAGCTTAGTTCCCTTTCTGGTGAAGAGTTGTGATCCCTTGCAGGAGGAGAGGTGTTCTGGTTTCAAATGTTTTCCTCTATTTTGTGCTGGTTTCCTCCCATCTTTGTGGATTTATTCACCTGTCATTTTGTAGTTGCTGATTTTCACATTGGGTTTCTGAGTGGATGTCCAGGTTGTTGATGATGAAGTTATTGCTGTTTCTTAGTTTTCCTTCTAACAGTTTGGACCCTCTGCTGTAGGACTGCTGAGGTCCACTTCAGGCTCTGCTTGCCTGGGGATCACCTGCAGCAGCTGCAGAAGAATAAGAGTTGCTACCAGTTTCTTCTTTTGCTATCTTTTTTTCCCAGAATGATGCCCACCAAATGTCGGTTTGATCAGTCCTTTGTGAGGTGACTCTTTGGATATACAGGGGTCAAGGAGCTTCTTGAGGAGACTGTCCTTTATGGGAGCTCAAGTGTTGAGCTGTGAGTTTCATTGCTCATTCAGGGCTGATAGGCAGGTACATTTAAGTCTGCTGCAGCAGAACTGATAACCCCTCCCTTTTTTCCCCCAGGTGTTCTGTCCCAGGGCGTTAGGGATTTATTTATGAGTTTCCATTGTACTGCTGCCTTTTTTTTTCAGAGCTGCCCTGCCCAGCAAGGAGGCAGCCTAGTCACTATCTGCCTGCAGAGGCTTTGCTGAGCTGCTGTGGGCTGTACACGGCTGCCATGTGAACTTTCCTGCAGTCCTGTTTATATAGGTGTGGTTAGAACTGCCACAGCTATGGTGACCTGCCTCTGTAATGGCAGACTCTGTTATGGTGGGTTGCTTCAACAATGGCGGGTTGCCTCAGCAATGGCAGGCTGCCTCAGCAATGGAAGACTACCTCCACAGGGGTGGATTGCCTTGGTATTGGGAGACACCCCTTCCCCACAGAGCTGCACCATCCTGGGTTCAGCTGTGCTTGCCATGAAACTGGCCACCCCGAGCATTTCCAATTGCTGTTTGTTGTTGTTGTTGTTGTTTTTGTTATTGTGGGGGTGGGACCTGCCGAGCCGGATTACCTGGCTCCCTGCCTCAGAGCCTTCTTTTTTAAGTTGAACCATTGACTGTCTCCCAAGTGTTTGAGTCACCTGCTGAAAGGCGCTGGGATCTCTGTGATTTCCCATGCAGTGACCCACTGCACTGGCTGAAACAATGGCACTGAGTTTTGTGGTGCTTATTTGACTGGGAATCTCCTGGCCTGGCTCCCTGTTTGAGTCCCCTGTTCAATCAGATGAATGGGCAAATCTGCCTACCCAGAGCTCCAATTGCCAGCCCTAAAAGGCAACCAGATCAGTGTGTTCTGTACGGAGAACCGCTGCTCCAGGGTGCCAGCAAAACAGTCAAACCAGCCAAAACAGCTGCACTGGCGACCAGTGGGGCTCCTCCACCTGGGAATCTCCTGGTATGTGGGCAATAAAGATCTGTCTGGAAATGTGGCATCCACACACCCTCTGAACATTCACTGGGAGCTGCAATCCTGAGCTGTTCCTAAATGGCCATCTTCTCATTAGCTCTTCTTGTTGCGTTGATCCTTTTACCATTATGTTATGTCCTTCTCTGTCTCTTTTGATCTTTGTGGGTTTACTGCCATGTGTGTACCTATGCAACTATCTTGCTCGTTCTGCACATGTACCCCCAAACCTATAATGCAATAAAAATAAAAAAAAAATATAAAAAAAATAAAGTCTATTTTATCTGAGAAGAGAATTGCAACTGATGCTATTTATTTTGCTCTCCATTTGCTTGGTAAATCTTTCTTCATCTTCTTATTTTGAGCCTTTGTGTATTTTTGCATGTGAGATGGGTTTCCTGGATACAGCACACCAATGTGTTTTGGCTTCTTATCCAATTTGCCAGTCTGTGTCTTTTGATTGCGGCATTTAGCCTATTTGCATTTAGGGTTACTATTGTTATGTGTAAATTTGATTCTGCCATTTTGATGCTAGCTGGCTGTTTTGCAGATTAGTTGATGTAGTTTCTTCATTGTGTTGATGCTCTTTGCCATTTGGTATGTTTTTGAAGTGGCTGGTACTGGTTATGCTTTTCTGTGTTTAGTGCCTCTTTCAGGGACTCTTGTAAAGCAAGCCTGGTGGTAATAAAATCTGTATTTTCTGGACTTGAATGTTGACCTGCCTTGCTAGGTTGGAAAAATTTTCCTGGATATTATTCTGCACAGTATTTTCCAGGTTGTATTCATTCTCTCTGTCACATTCAGGTACACCTATCAAAGGTAGATTAGGTCTTTTCACATAGTCCCACATTGCTTGGAGACTTTGATCATATTTTTTTTACCCTTTTTTTTTCTCTAATCTTGCCTTCTCATTGTATTTCATTGAGTTGATCCTCAGCCTCTGATATCCTTTCTTCTGCTTGGTCAATTCGGCTTTTGAAACATGTACATGTTTTGCAAATTTCTCGTATTGTGTTTTTCAGCCCATAAATTCACTTATATTCCTCTCTAAGTTGTCCATTCTCATTAGCATCTCATCAAATCTTTTTTCAAAGTTCTTAGTTTCTTTGCATTGGGTTAGAACATGTTCCTTTAGATCACAGAAGTTTTGGCCGGGCACGGTGACTTACCTGTAATTCCAGCACTTTGGGAGGCCAAGACAGGTGGATCATGAGGTCAAAAGATCGAGACCATTCTGGTCAACATAGTGAAACCCCATCTCTACTAAAAATACAAAAATTAGCTGGGCATGGTGGCATACACCTGTAGTTCCAGCTACTAGAGAGGCTGAGGCAGGAGAATTGCTTGAACCCAGGAGGCGAAGGTCACGAAGAGCTGAGATCACGCCATTGCACTCCAGCCTGGATAACAAGAGCGAAACTCCATCCCCCAAAAAAAGTTTCTTATTACTCACCTACTGAAGCCTCATTCTTTCAATTCATCACACTCATTCTCCATCCAGCCTTTTTTTCTTGCTGGTGAGGAGTTGACATCCCTTGTAGGAGGAGAGGTGTTCCGGTTTTGGGTGTTTTCATTCTTTTTGCACTGGTTTCTTCTTATCTTTGTGTATTTATCATCTGTAGTCTTTGAAGTTTTTGACTTGCAGATTGGGTATCTGAGTGGACATCCAGTTTGTTGATGATGAAGTCATTTCTTTCTGTTTCTTAGTTTTTTATCTACCAGTCTGGTCACTCTGCTGTAGGACTGCTGAGATTCACTCCAGGCCCTGCTTGCTTGGGGATCACCTGCCGTGGCTGCAGAACAGTAAGGGTTGCTGCCAGTTTCTTCTTCTGCTATCTTTGTATCTGAAGGATTCCCACCAGATATCAGTCTAAGCTCTTCAATATGAGGTGACCCTTCAAATATATGGGGGTCCGGGAGCTGCTTAAAGAGGCAGTCTGTCAGCTGCTTGAAGAGGAGCTCAAGTGCTGCTCTGTGAGCTCCATTGTTCATTTAGAGCTGCTGAGCAGGTACATTTAAGTCTGCTGCAGCAGAACTCATAACCCCTCCTTTTGTTTTCTAGGTGCTCTGTCCCAAGGGGTTAAGGCTTTATTTATGAGTTTCTGTTGTGCTGCTGCCTTATTTCAGGGCTGTCCTGCTCAGTGAGAAGGCAGCCTAATCACTGTCTGCCTGCAGAGGCTTTGCTGACCTGCTGTGGGCTCCACTGAGCTGCTGTATGAACTTCCTTGCAATCCTGTTTATTCAGATATAGTTAAAACTGAATTGGCAATGGCATCCCACTTCTATAATGGCAGACTCTGTAATGGCAGGCTGCCTCAGCAACAGCAGGCTGCCTCAGCAATGGTGGAATACCTCTGTAGTGGTGTATTGTCTCATTAATGGTGGACACTTTTCCCCCACAGGGCTGGACAGTCCCACGTTCCACTGTGTTTTCTGTGAAACTCTCAATCCAGGATGTTTCAGAATGCTGTTTTTTTGTAGGGGTGGGACCAGCTGAGCCTGATCACCTGGCTTCCTGCCTCAGAGCCTTTTTATTTGTCTCCCAGGTATTCCAGTCATCTGTTAAAAATGCGCTAGGATCTGTGTGAATTCCTGTGAGTCTACTAACTCCACTGGCTGAAACAGCCAGGATGGTGACCTGTGGGGCTCCTCTCCCTGGGAATTTCCTGGTATGTGGGCAATAAAAATCCATCTGGAAATGCGTCATCCACTCACCTTCTTCACTTTCATTGGGAGCTGCAATCCTGAGCTTCTTGTAATCAACCATCCTGGATCCAGCTCCAGTTCAGGCATATTGACAAAAAAATCAACATATGAAAACCAATTGCATTTCTATACATTAAAAATCAACTATCTGAAAAGAAAATTAAGAAAACATTCTCATTTTTAATAGTACAAAATTGAATAAAATATTTAGAAATAAATCTGATTAAGGAAGTGAGAGATTTGCAAAGTAAAAACCATAAATATTGATTAAAAATTTAATTAAGACATAAAAAATAAAAAGACTTTCCATTTGTATGGATTGGAAGAATTACTATTATTAAAATGTCTGGCCAGGCACAGTGGCTCAAGCCTGTAATCCCAGCACATTGGGAGGCTGAGGCGAGTGGATCATGAGGTCAAAAGATCGAGACCATCCTGGTCAGCATCGTGGAACCCCGTCTCTACCAAGAATACAAAAAATTAGCTGAGTATGGTGGCACTGCCTGTGATCACAGCTTCTCTGGAGGCTCAGGCTGGAGAATTGCCTCAACCCAGCAGGCAGAGGTTGCAGTGAGCCGAGATCACACCATTGCACTC
This sequence comes from Saguinus oedipus, assembly GCA_031835075.1. Classification (NCBI taxonomy): domain Eukaryota; kingdom Metazoa; phylum Chordata; class Mammalia; order Primates; family Cebidae; genus Saguinus; species Saguinus oedipus. Next base: position 200,592,443 of record CM063171.1, read on the forward strand.
CAGCCTGGGTAACAAGAGCTAAACTTCATCTCAAAAAATAAAATAAATTAGGGCCAGGTGCGATGGCTCAAGCCTGTAATCCCAGCACGTTGGGTGGCTGAGGTGGGTGGATCATGAGGTCAAGAGATCAAGACCATCCTGGTCAACATGGTGAAACCCCCTCTCTACTAAAAATACAAAAAATTAACTAGGCACAGTGGCGTGTGCCTGTAATTTCAGCTACTCAGGAGGCTGAGGCAAGAGAATTGCCTGAACCAAGGAGGTGAAAGTTGTGGTGAGCCAAGATCCTGCCATTGCACTCCAGCCTGGGTAACAAGAGCAAAATTTCATTTCAAAAAAAAAAAAATAGAAAGATGGCGCAGTAGAAACAACTCAGTATTGCAGCTCTCAGTGAAGGTGCAGAGGGTGTGTCCTAGCTGCATTTTCAGACGGACCTTTCTTGCCCACAGAACAAGAAAATTTCCAGGTGTAGGAGAGACATAGGACACCAGTACAGCTCTTTCAGCTTGTGCAGCTGTTTCCGCTGGCACCATGGCACAGTGGCAGTCCCACACAAAGCTCACTGGTCTGGGTACCCTGTTAAACTGGCAGTCTGAGATTTAGGAGAACAGATTAACATATCCATCTGATTGAGTGGGACTTGGACAGTGAGTTAGACTGGGAGATTTCTGAAAAGTGTGATTTGAGCTGATGCAGTGAACCATGGCATGGGAAATCATGCAGATCCCAGTGCCCTGTCAGCAGGCGACTGAGGCACCTGTAAGAGAGTCAAGAGTTCAACTTAAAAAGGAAAAGAGAGAGAGAGAGAGAGAGAGAGAGAGAGAGAGAGAGAGAGAGAGAGAGAGAGAAGGGAATCTGAGGCAGGGAGCCAGGTGATCAGGCTCGGCAGGTCCCACCCTGACAGGGACAAACAAAATGACAATTTGACAGACTCGGGGTTGAGAGTTTTACTGCAGAATCAGCTGAATCCAGGATGGTGCAGCTCATTGAGGGACAGGTGTCTGCCATTAAAAATGCATACCACTCCTACTGAGGAACATTCCTATTACAGAAGCAGCCTGCCATTGCCAAAGCAACCCGCCATAACAAAGAGATTCTGCCAACAGGGCAGAGCCCTGCAGAAGTAGGGTGGAGCCCCACAGCGTTAGAGCAGAGCCCAGTGGTGGTAGGAAGGACCAACGCGGCAGTAGAGCAGAGCCTCGGCAGGCAAATAGTGACTGGACTTCCACCTACCTGGGCAGGACAGTACAACGGATACTCATAAATAAAACACCAACTCCCTGAGACAGAGCTTCTGAGGGAAAAAAGGGGTTTTATAAGTTCTGCTGCAGCGACCTAAACACATACGCCAAACAAGCCTGAATGAACAACAGAGCTCACAGCTCAGCACTGGAGCTCCTATAAAATACAGACCATCTCCTCAAGCAGCTCCCTAACCCCTGTATATCCAACGAGTCACCTCAAAAAAAAGGACTAACCAGACTGACATTTGAAGGGCATCATTCTGAGACAAAGATAGCAGAAGAAGAAACTGGTAAAATTCCTTACTGTTCTGCAGCTGCTAGAGGTGTACCCCAGGCAAACAGGGCCTGGAGTGGACCTCAGCACTCATACAGCAGAGGGGCTAGACTGTTAGAAGGAAAACTAACTAACAGAAATACTTCATTATCAACAATCTGGGCATCCACTCAGAGACCCAATCAAAAAGTCAGCAACTACTAAGATGACAGGTGGATAAATTCACAAAGATGGAAAGAAACCAGGGCAAAAAAGAAAAACACCCGAAACCAAAACACCTCACCTCCTACAAAGGACCAAAACTCCTCAGAAGAAAGAGAACAAAGCTGGACAGAGAATGAGTGTGACAAAATGATGGAATCAGACTTCAGAAAGTGGATAATGAGAAACTTCAATGATCTAAAAGAACATGTTCTAAATCAATGCAAGGAAACTAAGAACCTTGAAAAAAGATGTGAAAAAACATTCAAGGAAATTATAACAAGAATGGAAAAACTTAGAGAGGAATATGAATGAATTGAAAAAGCTGAAAAACACAACACAAGAATTTCTTGAAGAATGCACAAGTTTCAACAGCTGAATTGACCAAGCAGAAGAAAGAATATCAGAAGTTGAAGATCAACTCAATGAAATAAAATGAGAAACCAAGATTAGAGAAAAAAGCACAAAAAAGAAATGAACAAAATCTCCAAGAAATGTGGGACTGTGTGAAGAGACCTAACCAATGTTTGATAGGTGTAACAAAATGTGATGAAGAGAATGAATCCAAGCTGGAAAACACTCTTCAGGATATTATCCAGGAAAAATTACCCAACCTAGCAAGGCAGGCCAGTACTCAAGTCCAGGAAATACAGAGAACACCACAAAGATATTCTGCAAAAAGAGCAACCCCAAGGTGCATAATTGTCACATTCGTCAGGGTTGAAATGAAGAAGAAAATACTAAGTGCAGCCAGAGAGAAAGGTCGGGTCACCCACAAAGGAAAGCCCATCAGACTCACAGCAGATCTCTCGGCAGAAACTCTACGAGCCAGAAGAGAGTGGGGGCCAATATTCAACATCCTAAAAGAAAAGAACTTTCAACCCAGAATTTCATATCCAGCCAAACTGAGCTTCATAAGTGAAGGAAAAATAAAATCTTTTGACAACAAGCAAGTACTCAGAGATTTTGTCACCACCAGGCCTGCTTTACAAGAGCTCCTGAAAGAGGCACTACACATAGAAAGATACAACCAGTACCAGCCATTCTAAAAACATACCAAACACTAAAGAGTATGAACAAAATGAAGATTCTGCATCAACTAATGGGAAAAGCAGCCAGCTAGCATCAAAATGGCAGTATCAAATTCACACATAACAATATTAACCCTAAATGTAAATGGGCTAAATGCACCAATCAAAAGACACAGACTGGCAAATTGGATAAAAAAAACAAAACCCATCAGTGTGCTGTATACAGAAAACCCACCTCACACGCAAGGATACACAAAGGCTCCAAATAAAGAAGTGGAGGAAGATTTACCAAGCAAATGGAGAGCAAAAAGAAAACCAGGAGTTGCCATTCTCATCTCTGATAAAATAGACTTTAAAGAAACACAGATCAAAAGAGACAAAGTAGATCATTAAATAATGGTAAAAGGATTGATACAACAAGAAGAGCTAACGGTCCTAAATATATATGGACCCAATACAGGAGCACCCAAATATATAAGGCAAGTTCTTAACGACTTACAAAGAGACTTAGACTCCCACACAATAATAGTGGGAGACTTTAACACTCCATTGTCAATATCAGACAGATCAACCAGACAGAAAATTAACAAGGATATTTAGGGCGTGAACTCAGACCTGGAACAAGCAAACCTGATAGACATTTACAGAACTCACCACCCCAAATCCACAGAATATACATTCTTTTCAGCACCACATCACACCTACTCCAAAATTGACCACATAATTGGAAGTAAAGCACTCCTCAGCAAATGCAAAACAATGGAAATCATAACAAGCAGTCTTTCAGACCATAGTGCAATCAAGATAGAACTCAGAATTTGGAAACCAACTCAGAACCACACAGCTTCATGGGAAATGAACAACTGGCTCTTGAATGTTGATTGCATAAACAATGAAATGAAGGCAGAAATAAATAAGTTATTAAAAAACAATGAGAACAAAGACACAACATACCAGAATCTCTGGGGCACAATTAAAGCAGTCTCCAGAGGAAAATATATAGCAATAAGTGCCCATATGGGATGAGTGGAGAGATCCAAATTTGACACCCTATCATCAAAATTGAAAGAGCTAGAGGAACAAGATCAAACAAACTCAAAACCTAGCAGAAGATAAGAAATAACTATGATAAGAGCAGAACTGAAAAAGATAGAGACACGAAAATCCCTTCAAAAATTAATAAATCCAAGAGCTGATTTTTTGAAGAGACCAAAAAACTAGACAGACCACTAGCCAGACTGATAAAAAAGAAAAGAGAGAACAACCAAATAGATGCAAAAGAAAATGATAAAGGGGAAATCACCACAGATTCCACAGAAATTCAAACCATCATCAGAGAATACTACAAACAATTCTATGCAAATTAACTAGTAAACCAGGAAAAAGTAGATAAATTCCTGGACACCTGTGTACTTCCAAGCCTAAACCAGTAGGAAGCTGAAACTATGAATAGAAAAATAACAAGGTCTGAATTTGAGGCAGCAATTAAGAGCCTACCACACACAGAAAAAGCCCAGGTCCAGATGGGTTCACATCCAAATTCTACCAGACACACAAAAAGGATCTGGTACCATTCCTTCTGAAACTATTCCAAATAATCCAATAAGAGGGAACCCTTCCCACATCATTTTATGAGACCAACATCATCTTGATTCTAAAACCCGGCAGAGATTCAACAAGAAAAGAAACCTTCAGGACAGTATCAATGATGAACATAGATGCAAAAATCTTCAATAAAATACTGGCAAACCAATTGCAACAGCACGTTAAAAAACTTATCCATCATGATTAAGTAGGATTCATCCCAGGGATGCAAGGCTGGTTCAACATACACAAGTCTATAAGTGTAATTCACCACATAAACAGAACCAAAAACAAAAACCACATGATTATCTCAATTAATGCAAATAAGGCATTTGACAAAATGCAACAGCCCTTTATGCTAAAACACTCAATAAACTTGGTATTGATGGAACATATCTCAAAAGTAATAAAAGCTATTTACCACAAACCAACAGCCAATATCATACTTAATGGGCAAAAACTGGAAGCATTCCCTTTGAAATCCGGCACTAGACAAGGATGCCCTCTCTCACCACTACTATTCAACATAGTACTGGAAGTTCTAGCCAGAGCTATCAGGCAAGAAAAAGAAATAAAGGGTATTCAAATAGGAAAGGTGGAAGCTAAATTGTCTCTATTTGCAGACGACATGATAGTATACCTAGAACACCCCATCACCTCAGCCCAAACACTCCTGAAACTGATAAGCAACTTCAGAAAAGTCTCAAGATATGAAATCAATGTGCAAAATTCACAGGCATACCTATACACCAATAACAGACTTAAAGAGAACCAAATCAAGAAAAAACTCCCATTCAGAATTGCTACAAAGGGAATAAAATACCTAGGAATACAACTTATAAGGAACACAAGGGACCTCTTCAAGGAGAACTAAAAATCACTGCTCAATGAAATAAGAGAGGACACAAACAGATGGAGAAACATTCCACGTTTATGGTTAGAAATAATCAATATCGTGAAAATGGCTATACTGCCCAAAGTAATTCACAGAATCAATGCTATCCCCATCAAGCTACCATTGACTTTCTTCAAAGAACTGGAGAAAACCACCATGAATTTCATATGGAACCAAAAGAGAGCCCGCATAGCCAAGTCAATTCTAAGCAAGAAGAAAACAGCGGGAGGCATCACACTACCAGACTTCAAACTATACTACAAGGCTACAGTAATCAAAACAGCATGGTACTGGTACCAAAACAGACATATAGACTAATGGAACAGAACAGAAGCATCGGAGGCAACACAACATATCTAAAACCAAATAATCTTTGATAAACCAGACAAAAACAAGCAATGGGGAAAGGATTCCCTGTTTAATAAATGGTGTTAAGAAAACTGGCTAGCCATGTGCAGAAAGCAGAAACTGGACCCCTTCCTGACACCTTACACTAAAATTAACTCCAGATGAATTAAAGACTTAAAAATAAGATCTGACACCATAAAAACCCTAGAAGAAAATCTAGGCAAAACCATTCAGGACATAGGAGTAGGCAAGGACTTCATGACCAAAACATTAAAAGCATTGGCAACACAAGCCAAAATAGACAAATGGGACCTAATCAAACTTCACAGCTTTTGCACGGCCAAAGAAACAGTCACTAGAGTAAATCAGCAACCAACAGAATGGGAAAAATTTTTGGCAATCTACCCATCTGACAAAAGGCTGATATCCAATTTACAAAGAACTCAAACAGATTTACAGAAAAAAAAAAAACAAACAAGCTCATTCAATAATGGGCAAAGGATATGAACAGACACTTTGCAAAAGATGACATACATGAGGCCAACAAACATATGAAAAAATTCTCATCATCACTGGTCATTAGAGAGATGCAAATCAAAACCACATTGAGATATCTTCTCACGCCAGTTAGAATGGCAATCATTAAAAAATCTGGAGACAACAGATGCTGGAGAGGATGTGGAGAAATAGGAACACTCTTAAACTGTTGGTGGGAGTGTAAATTAGTTCAACCATTGTGAAAGACAGTGTGGCGATTCCTCAAGGACCTAGAAATAAAAATTCCATTTGACCCAGCAATCCCATTACTGGGTATATATCCAAAGGACTATAAATCGTTCTACTATAAGGACACATGCACACGAATGTTCATTGCAGCATGGTTTACAATAGCACAATCGCGGAACCAACTCAAATGCCCATCGATAATAGACTGGACTGGAAAAATCTGGCACATATACACCATGGAATATTATGCATCAATAAAAAATGATGAGTTTGTGTCCTTTGTAAGGACATGGATGAATCTGTAGAACATCATTCTCAGCAAACTGACACAGGAACAGAAAACAAAATACCACATATTTTCACTCATAGGCAGGTGAGAAAAATGAGAACACGTGGACACAGGGAGTGGGGTACCACACACTGGGGTCTATTAGGGGGAATAGTGATGGACAGTGGGTGGGGAGCTGGGGAAGGATAGCCTAGGGAGAAATGCCAAATGGGGTTAAGGGGAGGAAGGCAGCAAAACACACTACCATGTGTGTACCTATGCAACTATCTTTTTATTTTATTTTATTTTATTATTTATTTATTTATTTATTTTATTTTATTTTTAATTTTTATTGCATTATAGGTTTTGGGGTACATGTGCAGAACGTGCAAGATAGTTGCATACGTACACTCATGGCAGTGTGTTTTGCTGCCTTCCTCCCCTTCATGCACACTTGGCATTCATCTATCTTGCACGTTCTGCACATGTACCCCAAAACCTAAAATGCAGTAAAAATTAAATAATTAAATAAATAAATAATAAATAAAATAAAATAAAACAAAATAATAAATGGTACATACCACACTAAGTGCTTTACAGATTCAGGGCAATCCCTATCAAAATTTCAATAATTTTTTTCTAAATTAAAAATATTCAAAACTTTATTATTTATACTCTTTTGTGAATAGTTTATAATTTGAATAATATAATATTGAATGAGATAATTATATAATTATATATATAATTATATATATTATATAATATTATATATAATAATTATATAGTCATTATATTATTCAAATTATAATCTATTTATCAAAAAAGTATAAATAACCAAGGCAATCTGGAGAAAAATGAACAAAATGGAAGTATCACAATTCCAGATGTGAAATTATATTACAGAACCCCAAAACCAAACATTATGGTACTGGAACATACACAGACATGTAGACCAGTGAGGCAACATAGCAAGCCCAGAAATAAGTTCATGCACATATATGCAACTAACTTTTCACAAGGGTATAAAGTACACATAATGGTGAAAGGTTAATACTTCATCAAATGATGCTGGGAAAGCTGGATATCTACATGCAAAAAAAAGTGAAATGGAGCCCTTATCTTATACCACTTGCAAAACTCACTCAAATTAGATTAAACACTTAAACATAAGACCCAAGACTTTTAATTTCTATGAGGAAAACAGGTAAGAATGAGTTAAAAAATAAAAACACAGAGAACAAAAATAAGCAAGTGGGACTATATCAAACTAAAACATTTGTACACAATCAAGCAAAAATCACAGCAAAAACAAGCCTATGGATTAAGAGAAAATATTTGCAAACCATACATCATAAAAAAAGGATAATCCTAAAATAATTTTTTTGTATAAAACTTTTATACTTCAATAGTAAAAACAAACAAACAAAAACCCAGACATAAAACTCAACTAAAAATGAGCAGAAGAGTTTAATACACATTTTTCCCTAAGGAAGATATTCACATGGCCAACATGCATATGCAAAAATGAGAAACATCACTAATGATCAGAAAAATGCATATGAAAACCTTGAGATATTCTCTCACACCTGTCCGGAGGGTGATAAACAAATGTAACACAAAAGACAACAGCTGTTGGTGACAATGTGGAGAAACTGTAACCCTTGGACACTTCTAATGAGACAGCGAAATGGTACAGCTGCTATGGAAACACTATGAAATTTCCTCAAAAAATAAAAAAAAATTGAATTAACATATAATTCAGCAATCTCATTATTTTTTTTTCTTTTGAAACAGAGTATCTCTATGTCACTCAGGCTACAGTGCAGTGGTGTGACCTTGTCTCACTGCAACTTATGTCTCCTGGGTTTAAGCAACTCTCCTGTCTCAGCCTCTTGAGAAGCTGGGACAACAAGGGTGTGCCACCATGCCCAGCTGTTTTTTTTTTTTTTTTTTTGCATTTTTAATAGAGACAGGGTTTCCCCTTGTTAGCCAGGATGGCCTCAATATCCTGACCTTGTGATTCACCAGCCTCAGCCTCCAAAAAACTGGAATTACAGGCGTGATCTGCTGCACCCAGCAGCAATCTCATTTTTGAATAATTATTCAAAATAATTAAAATTAGAATTTTTTTTTAACACAGTGTCTCACTCTGTTGCCCAGGCTCACTGCAAACTCTGCCTCCCAGATTCAACTTATTCTCATGCCTAAGCCACCAGAGTAGCTTGGATTACAGTCACACACTATCATACTTGGGTAATGTGTGTGTGTGTGTGTGTGTGTGTGTGTGTGTGTGTGTGTGTGTGTGTGTTTTAGTGGAGACCAAATTTCAGAAGCTTGGCCAGGCTGGTCTTGAACTCCTGACCTCAGGTGATCCACTTACCTTGGCCTGGGATTACAGGCGTGAGACATTGTGCCTGGCCTAAAAATTAGGATTTTGAAGTGCTATCAGGACTCTCATGTTTATTGCAACACTTGTCACAATATCTAAAATGAATGAACAACTTAAATTTCCATTATCAGATGACTGGATAAAGAAAATGTGACTCATGCATACAATGGAACACTTTTCAGCCTTAAAATAGAAGAAAATTGTGCAGTATGTAAAAACATGGATGAACTCTAAGGTCATTATGAAAAATAAAGTAAGCAGTCACAGAAAAAATTCTGCATGTTTCAACTTGCATGAGCTATCTAAAATAGCCAGATTCACAGAACCTGAAAGGAATGTTGTTTGCCAAGGGCTGGGAGAAATGGGAAGTTACTAATCATCTGGCATTCCACTTTAGTTACACAAGACAGTTGATCTGCACGACATTGTATGTGTGCTCAACAATGGTGTGATATACACTTAAAACATGTTTTAGTGGGTAGATCTCATGATAAGTGCTCGTACCACTAAAAAAGTTTCTTAAAAATACACACGTGCCATCTATGTAACCAAAATGTTATCTACAATAGCAAAAAATTATAAACTTATTACTAAAAAATAAAGTTATTTACTGTACATCCACTGTTAGAATAACGGTATAATCTCTTTACACTCTCAAACTAGTGTCACAGAGAACAAAATCTTTTTTTTTGAGATGGAGTCCTACTCTGTCACTCAGGCTGGAGTACAGTGGAATGATATTTGCTCACTGCAACCTCTGCCTCCAAGTTCAAGCAATTATCCTGTCTCAGCCTCCAGAGTTGTGTGGATTACAAGCACATGCCACCACACCCAGCTAATTTTTTTTGTATTTTTAGTAGAGGCAGGGTTTCACCATGTTGGTCTGGCTAGTCTCGAACTCCTGTCCTGACCTCAGGTGATTCACCCACCTTGGCCTCCCAAAGTTCTGGGATTACAGGTGTGAGCCACTGTGCCTGCCCTGGAATAAAATCTTTCTAATCACCACTACAAGTTCAAGAGGTCCTTGAGACTACCCTCAGGTTTAGTAATTCACTAGAAGAGTTCACAAAACTTAGCAATGCTGATCTATGTAAGATTTCATCTGCTTGGGCTACCATAATAAAATAAGACTGGGCAGCTTCAACAATATAAATTGATTTATTCATAGTTATGGAAGCTGGGAAGTCTCAGATCAAATGGCCAGCAAGAAAGGTTTCAATCTGAGGCCTTTTCTCTTGGCTGTAGGCAGCCACCACATTACTGTGTGTTCACATGCCCTCTTACTTCTGTGCAGTGAGGCTTTTTTTTTTGGGATAGAGTCTCACTCTGTTGCCCAGGTTGGAGTGCAATGGTGCAATCTTGACCCACTGTAACCTCCACCTTCTGGGTTCAAGCAATTATTCTGCCTTAGCCTCCTGAGTTTGGAGGTCTGTGCCTGAACACCTGGCTATTTTTGTGTGTGTATTTTTAGTAGAGACAGGGTTTCCCCATGTTGGTCAGCCTGGTCTCAAACTTCTGACCTCATGATCTGCCCACCGCGGCCTCCCAAAGTGCTAGAATTGTAGGCGTGAGTGATGTTCCTGGCTGAGACCTCTTCTTATAAAGCCACTAATCCCATTGTAGGGAAGCCACCCTCATAAACTCACCTAAACCTAATTACTTCCCTCAGGCCCCACCTTCAAATATAGTAAACATTGAGGATTAGGGCTTAAATTAATGAATTTGGGGGCAACACATGCATTCAGTACCTAACAACTCATGAGCACAGTTTAATAGATTAAAGAACACAAGGTGAATCAGCAACAGGGAAGAATTCTGGGAAGATGAATAGGAAACAACAGTTGAATAGATAGTAATTGCATAAAAATCTGCTGAAACTATTTTGCAATTCTGGAGGCTTGTAATTCCAGGGAAAGACTTGCAGGGCCAGTTGTCACTAATGTCAGTCAATTTTAGTTTTTTATCTTAGCATCAGATAAGCATAAAAATATGAGACACAGATATGCTCTAAGGTGTGTAGAAGAAAAACTGCAAAATGATGAAAGTAAGTCCTTCTTTAACAGTTTTCTTTATTTGTATTTGTATTTTTCCACACAGTCTTGCTGTTTTGCCCAGGCAGGAGTGTGGTGGTATAATCTCGGCTCATTGCAACCTCCACTTCCCAGTTCAAAGCAATTCTCCTGCCTCAGCTTCCAAGTAGTTGAGACTACAAGCATGCAGCAGCACACCTGGCTAATTTTTGTATTTTTAGTAGAGATGGGGTGTCACCATATTTGCCAGGCTGATCTTGAACCCCTGACCTCATGATCTGCCCACCTCAGCCTCCCAAAGTGCTAGGATTACAAGTGTGAGCCACCGCACCCAGCCGGGGGTCATCATACTTATATCAGACAAAGAGGACATTAAATCAGAAAAGGTCCTAGCTCCGGCACTGTGGCTCATACCTGTAATCTTAGCATTTTATGAAGCTAAGACAGGTGGATCAATTAAAGCCAGGAGTTTGAGATCAACCTGGCCAACATGGTGAAACCCTACCTTTACAAAAAATACAGATAAAATCAGCTGGGCTTGGTTGCATGTGCTTGTAATCCTAGCACATTGAGAGGTTGAGAAAAGAGAATCACTTGAACCCAGGAGGCAGAGGTTCCAGGGAGCAGAGATCCTGCCACTGCACTCCTGACTGGGCAACAGAATGAGACTCTGTCTAAAAAAAATAAAAAACAAACAGAAAAAGGTTCTAAGAGACAAAGAAGATTATACTCTAATACAAGATTCAAAACAGGAAGAACTAGGCAAAACCATTCAGGACATAGGAGTAGGCAAGGACTGCATGAACAAAACACCAAAAGCATTGGCAACAAAAGCCAAAATAGACAAATGAGACCTAATCAAACTCCACAGCTTCTGCATGGCAAAAGAAACAATCACTAGAGTGAATCAGCAACCATCAGAATGGGAAAAAATCTTTGCAGTTCACACATCTGACAAACGGCTGATATCCAGAATTTACAAAGAACTCAAACAGATTTACAGGAAAAAAACATACAAGCCCATTCAAAAATGGGCAAAGGATATGAACAGACACTTTACAAAAGAAGACATACATGAGGCCAACAAACATATGAAAAAGTGCTCATCATCACCGGTCATTAGAGAGATGCAAATCAAAACCACATTGAGATACCATCTCACGCCAGTTAGAATGGCGATCATTAAAAAATCTGGAGACAGCAGATGCTGGAGAGGATGTGGAGAAATAGGAACACTCTTACACTGTTGGTGGGAGTGTAAATTAGTTCAACCATTGTGGAAGACAGTGTGGCGATTCCTCAAGGACCTAGAAATAGAAATTCCATTTGACCCAGCAATCCCATTACTGGGTATATATCCAAAGGACTATAAATCATTCTACTATAAGGACACATGCACACGAATATTCATTGCAGCACTGTTTACAATAGCCAAGAACTGGAACCAACCCAAATGCCCATCGATGATAGACTGGACTGGGAAAATGTGGCACATATACACCATGGAATATTATGCAGCAATCAAAAATGATGAGTTTGTGTCCTTTGTAAGGACATGGATGAATCTGGAGAACATCATTCTCAGCAAACTGACACAAGAACAGAAAAAGAAATACCGCATATACTCACTCATAGGTGGGTGAGAAAAATGAGAACACATGGACACAGAGAGGCGGTCTACTATACACTGGGGTCTATTGGGGGAATGGGGGAGGGACAGCATGGGGGGCTGGGGAGGGATAGCCTGGGGATGAATGCCAAGTGTGGGTGAAGGGGAGGAAGGCAGCAAAACACACTGCCATGTGTGTACCTATGCAACTATCTTGCACGTTCTGCACATGTACCCCAAAACCTATAATGCAATAAAATTTTTTTTAAAAAATAAAGAAAAAACAGTTATAAACATGTACACACTTAACAGTAGATCATTAAAATATCTGAACCAAAATTTGGCACAAGGGAGAAATGGTTCTATTTTAAGGGAGGCTTTAATACCTCATTAAAAATAACAAAGATAAAAAAATAAATGAGTAAGAAAATGGAAGACTTGGATGACACAATAAACCAACTAGATGCAGCAGACATACAAAGAGCATCCTATGCAGTGATACAATTCACATTCTTTTCAAGTGCCTTTGAACACTTTCTGGAGCAGACATAAGCTGGAATAATTGAGGTTCATTAGATTTCAGAAGATGCATATTATGCAAAATATGCATACAAAGGTGTATATTTTTCTGTGAACACTATGGAATAAAGTTACAATTAATAAAATAAAGAATTCTGATAAAATCACTAATTTATGAAAAATCAAAACCACTTAAACAACCAATAAATGGATAAGAAATTTCTAGAAAAATTACAAAATGCAGACTATTAAACATGAATGATGACACAGTAGACAAATATTCTGGGAAAACAAAAATTAAGTTAGGGGAAAAATTCCTGTGGTTAACTATATTAAAAAAAAAAAAAATCTCAAATTAACAACCTAATTTTATAATTTCAAGAACTAGAAGAACACTAAACCCAAAGCTAAAAGAAAGAAGAAGGAAGTAATAAAGATTAGAACAGAGATAGAAAGTTTTTATTTTTTATTTTTGAGACAGAGTCTCACTCTGTTGCCCAGGCTGGAGTGCAGTGGCTCAATCTTGGCTCCCTGAAACCTCTGCCTCCCAGTTCAAGTGATTTTCTTGCCTCAGCCTTCCAAGTAACTGGAATTACAGACACCTGCCACCACACCAAGCTGATTTTTGTAGTTTTAGTAGAGACCGGGCTTCACCATGTTGACCAGGAAAGTTGTTTTAAAAGAACAATAGTATGTCAAGGAAGAAACACTTAGGTGAAATAGACAAATTTCTAGGAACAAAGCAGGAGGGTAGAGCTCAGCATGGCACCTCAGGCTCCTGCTCACAGAAAAGAGGTGCTCCCAGAGAATCCCACCACAGAGCTCTTCATTGCCTTAATGGGAGTCAGGATACACCATGGCTGCAATTTTGGGAACTGATTAAGATTTGAGAGGGTTGCAATCTCACTCTTTAACTCTTAATATTTCTGGCTCTCTGGCTGGGTGTGTTGGCTCATGCCAGTAATTCCTGCATGTTGGGAGGGTGAGGTGGATGAATCACCTGAGATCAAGACAAGCCTGACCAACATGAAGAAATGCCGTCTCTACTAAAAATACAAAATTAACTGAGCATGGTTGAAAATACCTGTAATCCCAGATATTTGGGAAGCTGAGACAAAAGAATTGCTTGAACCTGGTAACCGGTGGATGTTGCAGTGAGCCGAGAACACACTGTTTATTGCACTTCAGCCTGGGCAATAAGAGTAAAACTCTGTCTCAGAAAAAAAAAAAAAAAAACTGGCCCTGAATTTTCTCAACTCTGGATTGGAACCATAAATGCTGTGAAAGTACATCAGATGAAGCAGCATGTGTAGTTCTGTGCAGGGCACAGATCTCAATTTCCCTGAATGAGCCTCCCCCAGCACCATCAACTCCCAGAAAAGGTTCTTCCCCTGCCTCTCATTCACTGTCCACTAGGAGGAAGACCAGTCACTGTGTGGTGAAAACTCTAAGATTCCCTGTACTTTAGGTTTGGCTGCTTCCATCCACCACTTGTCAAGATCTGTGACCTCAGGGACTTCTTCCCAGGAATTGGTGACATAGACATGTGTCATGTGGGCTAGAGGGTGCCAAGTAGAAGAGCTGGACCTCAAAAGTCTGCACCAGGAAAAGTAAGGATGTGGTTTTTTAAGTCCCCAACTCTTGACTCTGCTCATGTAGGGATTTACAGACCCAACTGAACGGCCTGGCTCTCTGGCTGTGGCAGCACTTAGGAAGAAACCAAGTTCAGCAATGTGGGCTTCCACCTGAGAAGCTCAGCCATGTGAGTGTCTCTGGAAACTGCAGACCTGCAACCTTCTGTCTCCAGAATATTCCATAGTCTGCCCAAAATACCTTTAAAAGTGGCCAAGTGCGGTGGTTCATGCCTGTATCCCAACACTTTGGGAGGTTGAGGCAAGAGGTTCTCCTGATGTCAGGAGTTCAAGACCAGCCTTATCTACATGGCAAAAACCTGTCTCTACTAAAGTACAAAAATTAGCCAGGTTTGGTGGTACATGCTTGTAGTCCCAGCTACTTGAGAGGCTGAGGTGGGAAAATCGCTTGAACCTGGGAGATGGAGGTTGCAGTGAGCTGAGATCATGCCACTTTACTCCAGCCTGGACAACAAGAGTGAAACTTCATCTCAAACAAAACAAACAAACAAAAATATCTTCAGAAGTATTTGCTTTTGAAGATAGGGAATGAAAGGGGACCTTTTTATAGACTCCACTGAGGCCATGTATTTTTCAATAAAATTTACTTTCCATATAATTTGCAAACCATTTTCCACCTACAGTGAGAGTTCAAAGAAGAGGCTTCATGAAAACCCCATAAAATGTTGGGGACATTTACAAAGTTGTGAAACTCAATGCATGTTACTCAGTAAATTCTCATAATCTGCCCACCTTGAGGCAGGAGAATAGCAGAGGAAGTTGGTTCTGAAAGGGACCCCATTGGATGTAAACTATTTAAGCAGAACAGGCATGACAACAAAAGCAGAACATGCAGGATGAAAAGGAAGTCAACAATAAGGCACAAGAAGAAAAAGGCAAGTAAGAGCAATTTGTTTATGAGAGATAAAGTTGAGTGAGTAAGAAAAAGAGAATTACTTGAGCCCAAGAGGTGGAGATTGTACTACTTAATACACTCCTGCCTGGGCAATAGAGTGAGACTCAGTATCAAAAACAAAACAAAACAAAAGGCAAACAAAAACCAGGATTATTCTTATAAAATATAAATGTAAAAATTTCAGGTTGTCACTGGCTGATATTGTAAAGTCTAAGAATCTTGGTATTGCAAATAAAGAATTGGATGTGACACACACAAATAGCAAAGCTGCCAAAGACTTATTAAGCACAGTCCAATTCTGTGAAGGTTCTAGTTATTCTCCTGCATTAGCCTCAAAAATACTTGGGAATATAGGTGCCCACCACCACAGCAGGCTAATTTTTATATTTTTGGTAGATACAGGTTACACAATGTTGGCCAGGCTGGTTTTAAACTCTTGGTTCCAAGTGATCTGCCTGCCTCAGCCTTTCAAAATTTTGGTATTACAGCATGAGCCATCATGCCTGGCTGAATAAATGGTTTGATAGATTTGCAGTATACAATGAAATACTCTTTTTTACAAAGGTGCATGAATGATTGCTAAATCATTGCAAATGCCACCATTTATGAATTAAAAGTCACTTAAGAAAAATCATATATATATATATATATATATATATATATATATATATAGTGTCACATATACAAAGTGTCACAGAATTTCAGAGTTTAGAAAATACTTTCTAAAGAAAGTAAGAATAGGCAGACATCTGAAGAAAGAGTGGTTGGAAATCAGGGAGTAAACAATGTGTTACAGCATAAAAATTCCAATAGACAAAAGTCATCTTTGTAAAGGTTCCCTGTCAAAGAAATTCATTGTGCTGAGTGTGAATTAGAGTTGAAGGATGAGATAGAGATTAGGTGGGGCCCAGACTGTCAGGCCCTTTGGGAACATTAATTGAGCTTGCTTCTTTTCAAGGGTTGTAAAAGTGGCTCCAGTGTATGAAGGAGCATGATTAAAATTGAAATTTGGAAAAAGATCACATGCAGAGAGTGTAAAGGTGTAAGGTAGAGTGAACAGGAGCAAATCACTGAAGGGGCCATGAGGTACAGGTGGGTGGAGGCCATCACGTGAAAAATCCACTCAGATAGAACCTGGGATCTGCCTCCAGTTGGGGGTGGGCAGAAGCATGTGAGAAAGTGAAGTTCATTCTAATGGCTGCTGGCCTACCCTGTGGGGTTTCAACAGGAAAAGGCATCACCAGTTGCTCAGAGGTCAGGAACCCCCATTGGGCCCTTCTGCCTCCTGGTCTTGGAGATTCCTGTTTCACTACAGGTGTCTCAGGTTCTCTTTTCCTCCCAAGTCTTCCTTGTGCCCAGGTCATCCCTTGGAGACCATAATTCCTGGAATGTGAACCATCAAACATCTGCACAATTTCTCCTTGCTTCAGACTTTTCAGATTGTCTTCCTGGGTTCAGGCTGGCCCAGAGTTGTTCTCTATAAACCTCAACCTGGTGGTGAGGAATTCTGCAGCCACTAAAATAGGTTCAACTTGTTGTCAGGGGCAGGGAACAGGAGGTGGAATCAATCTAGGCCTCCGCAATTGAAGGGTAAAGTCCACCTTTTTCCAGCAGTGCTAGAAATTGCATCGGGGATGGTCGGTGCAATGGTTCACTCCTGTAATCGGAGGTTGGCAGATTATGTGAATTGGGAGTTCTAGACTAGCCTGACCAACAAGATGAATCCCTGTCTTTACTGAAAAATACATTAGCTGGACATGGTGCCACATTCCTGTAATCCCAGCTACTTGGGTGACTGCCGCAGAAAAAAAGCTTGAACATGGGAGGTGGATGTTGCAGTGAGCCAAGATTGTACTATTGCCCTCCAAGCTGGGCAACAGGAGCAAACTTCCATCTCAAAGAAAGAAAAAGAAGTAGAGAAAGAGAGGGAAGGGAGGAAGGAATAAAGTAAGAAAGAAAGAAAGAAAGAAAGGAAGAAATGAAGGAAGGAAGGAAAGGAGGGAGGGAGCAAGGGAGGGAGAAAGGGAAAAAAGGAAGGAAGAAAGAGAAAGAAAAAAGAAAGAAAGAAGAAGAAAGAAAGAAAGAGAGAAAGAAAGAAAGAAAAGAAAGAAAGAAAGAAAAGAAAGGAAAGAAAGAAAGAAAGAAAGAAAGAAAGAAAGAAAGAAAGAAAGAAAGAAAGAAAGAAAGAAAGAAAGAAAGAAAGAAAGAAAGAAAGAGAAAGAAAGAAAATTGTATCCAAAGAGAGAGTGAAACTGGTCGGCTCCAGAACACACACAGCTGGATGAGACCTGAAGAGGCACCATGGAAACGTTCAGAGCTCTTGTTTCCTCATCTGCATAGATGGGATTAAAGTGCTTTGAGAAAATCAAGAATTAACAAGATGTGAATTAGGTTATCTATATTCAAGTTGCCTGGCTCACTGTTGTAATTGAATTATGAGAGGATCTTCCTACCCCTTAGGACCTCTGAACACCCTCTCATCCACAGCCTGGTCCCACCCAGGCAACTCGGAATTGGAGTCGCAATCCTGTGTGGGTGGGACCCTTAGTCCCGCCTGCCTGCTGGTGTATATAAGCCCTGGTCTCAGTGGTGACCTCCCAGTCTGGTGCAAAAGTGGCTTTCAGAACGCTCTCATATACCAGTCTGCAAGACGCTTCTGAGTTACCTACTTCAGGTAAGTGGAAAGTGGAACCCTGTGCCTGCAGAAAGCTGGAGCATAGAAAAACCCCTGGCCTTTTAGGCATCTGATCTGCCTGGCAGAAGCCAGCATTTCTAGAAGAAATCCAAACTCAGGATCCAGTAATTTGATTTTATTTTTTGAGACAAAACCTCGCTCTGTCACTCAGGCTAGAGTGCAGTGTTGCAAATTTGGGTCACTGCAATCTTTGCCTCCTGGGTTCAAGTAATTCTGTTTCTCAACCCCCTGAGTAGCTGGGATTATAGGCCTGTGCCACAACGTCTGTCTAATTTTTGTATTTTCAGTAGAGATGGGGTTTCACAATGTTGGCCAGGCTAGTCTCAAACTCCTGACCTCAAGTGATCCACCTGCCTCAGCCTCCCAAAGTGCTGGGATTACAGGTGTGATTCACCATGTCCAGCTGGCATCTGGTTATTTTAAAACACATTTCATTTATTATGGTTACCAGGGACTGATGGGATAGAATCATGGTGGGGAGAAGATAGAAGTCACAGTTACTGGAACAGCAGATATTCAAACAGGGTCAGATTTACAACAGACTTAAAGTTAGAAAGAGAGTCCATGGTACTGTCCCTGCTGCTCTGTGACACTGTGTCAGGGAGGTGAGTTCTCATAGAGGCCAGGGGATGCTTGATCAGAAGGAGGGGATACATGAGCTGACTGTTGGTGACAGAACAGGAGAGAACTTAGAGATCTGCTTGTACAAAGGTGTTGGGAGAACATGAGGGAAGGTGGGAGCTGCAGAGAGCTGGGGCCAGGAGATCTTGGTATGGGCACACTGTCCTCAGATGGGAGCAGGAGGCCTGTGGGCAAGGGGCATAAGCAGAGCCTCGAGCCTGACAGGGGAACAGAGGTGGCCACAGTGGGGTCTGGCAGTGTGGGCAGTCAGGGGCAGGAGCCCCGAGAGACAAGCTGGTAGTTTGTGAAGAATGGTATCGGGGATGACCAATGGTGGGCTACATGACAATGGGATTCCAAGTGTGGACAGCCTGGGGTGTGATTACACACCACTGAGTATCTTCCTGCTGCTAGGAACATCTTTTGAATTAGTCCTTCCTGGTTGGCCACGTGTCACCAGGCCATAAACAGAGGAGCCAAGATTCTGGCCCAGGAAGCTGAGCTGAGCCCCTGCTCTCAACCCATTAGGCTTCCTCTCTTTCCTGCTTCCTTGCCCTGTGTCTTCAATTATTTTAACCTTGCCAGTAATGTGAGGCACAAAGAATCATTTCTGCTGTTCTCCACTATGATGTGTCTGCATTATGTAAATGATCTGCTTTGCTTTCCTAATTGTCTATCGGTTTCTAGAATTTACATTCTCAGCAACTATGTATGACCCTTTCCATGACACCACTGATCACCAACACTCTCTACATTTTAACACTTGCAGTGTCAGATTTTGGCCTCTAATCATCAAACCCAGAATGTCTTATGCCCCCAAGGCCATGGCGATAATCGAATCATCAGACTCTTTAATGGCTGGCATTATTTTGATTTATTCTTAGTTTTAGTGGGTAGCTGCTCACGGATCCCAATTTAAACATCAGGGTTGTATCCATGACACAACCTCTGTAGAGTGCTCTGAATTTTTTTCAACACTTGAAAGATCACCGAAAGCTCTGTCAGCCTCTTGGCCTTTCACCTTCCATTTCAGAATCAGTACCTGTTTCTAACATTAAGCTCCAGTCCTACTCAAAATCTTGCTCCTACAAATTCTTTACTAGATGATAGCTCCCAGATGACTTCAAAGATGAGTTGTGTGTCTGTAAGTGTGTGTTTCCCAGCTTTATGTCACACTGGAATCATAATCTCCACTTTTATTCTGAGCATCATGGGAAAACTCAGTTTTCTTACTTGGCAGGGTCTTCATGGTCAATCAAATCTCATTAAACCTCCAGCCATCTAAGTGCACAGTCAGCATGTACAGCAGGTGAGAAGCTTAGATGACCAGTACACATTGGATCATTATAAATCCAACACCATCAGAAACATCTGTGGTTTAACCCTAAAAGTGCCAGATGCTATTGTAGGTTTTTCAGAGTTGTGATGATTGAAGTTTCCATTTATATCATTCTGCAGTTGATTCTTCTAGAGTCCAGTAGGTTAAGTAAGTTTCCCCAGATCCTACATGAAGCATTTGACTAAGTCTGGAATCAGACTCAGACACGGGGCATTTGGCCTCAAAGATCTTGCCCTTTCCACAGAACCATAGAGCCCTAAGTGGTTGATTTGGATGTGGGGGCTGGGGGTGGAAAGAAGAATCATTGGTTGCCTCAAATATGAGAGTGAGCAGAGTATAGGAGGAAGGAAGGTCTGCTCCAAGGTGGGCTTCCTGCAGCAGGTTGGGCTCTGCAGGTACCAGGAGAATGTCAGCCTTTTCTAAATGAAGGAAAGCATTCTTGTCCCAAGGACCTCACAGGCACTTTAGAGTCATGTCATCTTTATGACCAAGAAAATTGCTGAACTTGGCTTTGAATTCTCTCTCCTTCACAGCTACTCACCCCATTACTCTGTGACCTGCCACAGAGCTGCTCTCAGCTGCTGAGGCTGGTGGCCCCAGAGGACATCAAGGACAATCTTCAATGGACAGAGACACCTGCAGGACAGAAAGGTCAGGGAGATCTGAACACAGAGCAGCTTCTCTGTCCAGACCTTCATCCACAGTCCAATGGTGGAGGCAGCAGCCCTGGCAAGACTCCAGGAAGAGGCCAAGTGCGCCATCTGTTTGGATGTCCTGAGCAATCCCATCACCATCGAATGTGGGCACAACTTCTGTCATTCCTGCATCCAACAGTCCTGGATGGTCTGCAGGAATTATTTCTTTGCCCTGTCTGTCATCACCAATGCCCAGAGAGGCACATCAGGAACAGCACCCAAATTGGATGGATGATGGACATTGCCAAGCTACTCCACAGAGCCAGGGCCAGTGAAGCCAGGCAGAAAGAGATGTTCCTGTGCAAAAAGCACAATGAGCCCTTGAGTGTTTTCTGTGAGGAGGACCTCGTTGTGCTGTGTCCCCAGTGCGCTCAGCCACCTGTCCACCAGGGCCACCACATGAGGCCCATAGAGGAGCCTGCCTCTTATCACAGGGAAAGGCTTCACAGTTACATCCAGCCCCTGAAGAGGTGGGTGGCTGAAGTTAGGAAGCTGTGAGACATCCAGGGCAGAAAATAGCTGAAGCTGAGAGAGAAGATGGAAAGCCAAAGGCAGGAATTATCCTCAAATTGACTCTCTTGATAAAGTTTGTAGACCGTGAGCACAAGGAAGCCCTCTCCAGGTTAGATGAAAAAAAAAAAAGGATATTGAGCAGAAACTCCATGCAAACATGAGGGCATTTTCAGAACACATTTCCACCGTGGAAAGTCTACTCACGCAAATGATGGAGATGAGTGTGATGGCAGACGTGAACCTGCTGATGGATGTCAGGAGTGTCCTGCCCTGGTGTGACAGTCTGCAGTCCCCAGCTGTCCACTTGGTGCAGCCACAGAAAAAAGAATTCAGGCTTCCCTCACCCTACTCAGCTTTTCAGAAAATCTTACAGAAGTTTAGAGAAGACGTTACTCTGGATCCCAAAACTGCACATCCTTATCTAAGTGTCTCTGAGGATAAGAAATATGTGACATCTGTTAAGAAAAGGCAGAGAGTTCGCTGGAATCAAAAGAGATTTTTGTTCTATTCTGTGGTCCTGGGTTTTGAGGCCTTTGCCTGTGGGCAGCATTACTGGGAGGTGCAAGTGGATGACAAGCCCATGTGGGCTGTGGGGGTGTGTAATGACTCCCTGCCCAGGAAGAAGGGAGAGTGGCCTCTGTCAGGACAGAACATGTGCTGGGCTATCCTGCTGCAGAAGGGTGAGTATGTAGCCCGAGGTGCTGCCACTGTCTACCTTACCCTGAAAAAGAAGCCCAGAGGAATTGGCATTTATCTGGACTATGAGTTGGGTGAGATATCCTTTTATAATTTGAATGACAGGTCTCACATCCATTCCTTCACTGATACATTTTCAGAAGTACTAAAGCCTTATTTCTGTATGGGGTGTGATTCAAAACCTCTTAGAATCTGCCCAGTGACTGATTATAATGAATGAACTGTGACAATGCTTCATTTTCTTCTATCTGTTCTATGAACAAAGGGTGAATTTTATACAACCATTAGTGAATGTAGCACCCACATGTTTTATAAATTACTTTTATAGGTTTAGTTTTTATTTCTTTTCTTTTCAAAAATTATGGTGTTGGGAGAGAGCCAAGATGGCTGCTCACTAACAGCTCAGGATTGTAGCGCCCAGTGAAAGCTCGGAAAACGTGAGGACGCCACATTTTCAGAGGAATTTTCGTCGCCCACAGATCAGAAGATTTCCAGTGGAGGAGCCCCGTGGGTCGCCAGCACGACTTCTGTGGCCAGTGCAGCGGTTTTGTCATCGCCTTGGCACGGCAGCCCTTTGTGCACAGTGAGTGGGACTGGTTCCCCTACTGACTGGTGTTTGGAGCTCCAGGAAGGCAGAGCCGCTTGTTGCGGACTCAAGAAGGAAGCCAGACTGGAGATTCCCAGGCAGAAGAGCACCATCAGTCTTATCGCTGTTGTTTTGGCCGGTGCAGTGGGTTGCTCGGATTCCAGCACTGGGAATCAATAAATTGGACATCCTCTCAGGAACTTAATCAGAAAGGCACTAATTGTAAAGACATCAGATGGATAAAATCACAATAAAGGGAAAAAACAGCCTAAAAAGGCCGAGAAAACCAAAAGTCAGAACCTCTCTCCCTCTACAGGGGATAGCAATTCCTCATCAGCAACAGAAAAAGCCCTAATGGAAGAGGACTGTGTTCCATTATCTGAAGTAGGCTTTAAAAGGTGGATAATAAAAAATTTTGGGGAGTTGAAACAACTTGTTCTAACCCAATGTAAAGAAACTAAGAACTTTGAAATAAGGTTTGAAGAAATATTAAAAAGAATGGACAATATAGAGAGGAATATAAATAAACTAATGGAGTTAAAAAATACAACATGAGAACTTAGTGAAATATGCACAAGTTTGAATAGCCGAATTGATCAAGCAGAAGAAAGGATATCAGAGGTCAAAAATCGACTTAATGAAATGGAATGAGAAGACGAGAATCGAGAAAAAAGGATAAAAAGGAATGAGCAAAGTCTCCAAGAATTATGGCACTATGTGAAAAGACCTAATCTACGTTTGATAGGTGTACCTGAATGTGATGGAGAGAATGAATCCCAGCTTAAAAATACTCTTCAGGATATTATCCAGGAGAATTTTCCCAATCTAGCAAAGCAGGATACTATTCAACCTCAGGTAATTCAGAGAACACCACAATGATATTCCTTAAGAAGAGCAACCCCAAGACACATAATCATTAGATTCACCAGGGTTGAAATGAAGGAGAAAATACTAAGGGCAGCCAGAGAGAAAGTTCAGGTTACCCACAAAGGGAAGCCTATTAGACTTACAGCAGATCTCTCAGCAGAAACCCTACAAGCCAGAAGAGAGTGGGGGGGGGGGCGATATTTAACATCCTTAAAGAACAGAACTTTCAGCCCAGAATTTCATATCCTGCCAAACTAAGCTTCACAATTGAGGAAAAATAAAATCTTTTATGAACAAGCAAGTACTCAGAGATTTTATTACCATCAGGACTGCTTTACAAAAACTTCTGAAAGAAGCATTACACACAGAAAGGAACAACCAGTATTAGCCTTTCTAAAAATATACCAAAAAGTAAAGAGCATCAACATAAAGAAGAATTTACATCAACAAATGGATAAAATAGCCAGTTAACATCAAATGGCAGTAATCCTAAATTGAAATCGACTAAATTCCCCAATCAAAAGATACATCCAAAACCTAACGGTATACTACATCCAGACCCATTTCATATCCAAAGATACACAAAGACTAAAAACAAAGGGTTGGA